>JALMGA010000001.1:158816271-158983771 GCA_023333525.1 Aspidoscelis tigris stejnegeri
GCTTATCTTCATAGTAGATGGTTCTAATATCGAAAAAACTACAACCCCCTTGATCAGAGCTGGCCAAACTGTGCCCATCCAGAGCCCTTTTTGCATTACAGCTGAATGGCTGTAATGCAGTTAGGCTAAGATAGTTCGGGATGCTTTCCCCATATGCACGTAGGCAGGAAAGGAACGCCGGGTGCTCTGGTGCTCTGGCAGTATATGGGGCCCACCCATTCAGAGCTTTGGGTGGGCCCGGTATACCACCAGAGCAGCAGATCACCCGGCCCCTAGACGGCCGCAGATCATCCTCCCTCCACCCTGGAAAGGGGTGAGGGGAGGCCAATCTGGGTGTCTCCCCAACTCCTGCAGTCGCGAGGGGACTGCAGGAGCCAGGAGCAAGCCACCTCCCTCCCCCATGCACATGATCACTCAACTTGCCATGCCTGGGGGTGTGATCATGCAGGCACAGGTGTTCCTGGTACACGGGACCCATCTACTGGAGTGTGTGCAGTTGCGCAGACCATTACAAATCACAACCCCGGCCCAGCAAGGTGAATGATTTGCATGGCTCTGCCATCTATTGGGCTGATTTTGGCCCAATCGTGGTGGTGTGTGTGTCTCACAGAGGGAGGCATGCGAGTGCTTCCCTCCATGGATGGCTGGGGATGGTTCAACCACAGTGAGGCATGTGTAGAGCACATTTTAGTGCTCTACATTTTGAACATGTCTAGGACATGCTGGGATGCTTGGGGCAGTCTGGAACGGATCCAGCCATCCCAGAAGTGCAAATGCAGTGTCCCGGCATGTCCTAGATGCGTTCCAGAAGGCCTAATGCGAAAGGACCTCAGATTGCTGAACTGCAATTCCCATTGGCCTCTGCTAGTGTAGCCAATAGCAAGGCATGAGTGAAGTTGTAATTTAGCAGCATGAGGAAGGCTACAGCTTGATTACAACTGATCTGAATACTTCTTACAGCTTTTATATGGATTGTTTTAGTTCAAAATACACAGTTCATAGCAACACAGTGCAACTGGACCTCACTTCTTGGCTGCCACCCTGCTAACAATTAGTATACTTGCAACCTCAGTAAAGTCAGTGATTGGTATCCACAGGTTTGAATACAGCCTCAACACTGGTGGGAAGGAAAAACTTCCCTGATCATACTAAAGTATAGCCAGACTGAAAGAAAATAATGTGCCTCAATTAAAATCCTTACTCATGTAAATATTATATGGGCAACAAAGCCCATTTAAATGCATTACATATGTGTGCTGGCCTGTATACATGTAACAGGGGCATGCAAAATGGTATACCTAGTGTGACCACCCTTTACTGGCATAGCAATATGTAAAATAGTTCCTTTGCAAATCAGTTCACACTTCATTATCACTCTGTTACTCAGTTCATGAAATTTGTTGCAACTCAACATGTGAACTGAAATTGTTGCCAATATTGCACTTATTCGACATACTCAAAATACTCATTGGCCATCACTTTGTTGTATCTCATAAAGATCTTTTAATTATTGTCACTGGAATAGAAGAAGAAGAAGAAGAAGACATGAAATAGTTTGAAAAGATTTTGATTTTACTCATACTATTCTTGGTCTCACTAGTCAGGAACTTAGTTGCCAGCATGTCAGTCATGTTAGCTTAGGTCAACTCAATGCCCATAAAAGTAAATTTATATCTTTATGGCTGGAGCTTTGTGAGTAATTTCAAAATATTAATGCAACCAGAATTATATTCTTCAGAATGATTTCATCTCTTAGAATCTGCATACATAGAGATATCAATTTATTTAATAAACACTATTGATTCATTGTAATTTATTTCTGCGTTTCTTCTGAATTTTTTTGAAATATGCAGCATCTTTATAAAATATTATTATTATTATTATTAGTTTATTTCTAAAGCGCTGTACATGTACTCAGCGCTGTACAAAATAAAATAACCAAAGATTAAAAGTAAAAGGGTAAAACCTGCAATTGGCGTACAATCTAAAAAACAATAATAGCATACAATAACAAAAACAGTGATTAAAATAAACAGCAGAGCATCAACAAGCAGACTCTCCTGGGTAGGGAGAGTAAAGTCACATAAGGCCTGGGAATGCTTCCCTGAACAAAGTTGTCTTCAGCTCAGATTTAAAAGAAGAGAGCGAGGTAATGGCACGTAATCAAGGGGGAAGGCGGTTCCAGAGATAAGGGGAGGCAAGAGAAAAGGGATGAATCCGAGACGGGGCAGTGGAAATTCTAGGCTGAGCCAAAAGACTTTGGTTACTAGAGCGCAGGGAACAGGAGGGGGCATAGGGAGAAAGAAGAGCAGAGAGATAGGAAGGAGCAAGCTCGTGGAGTGCCTTAAAAGTTAACAGCAACAGTTTATATCTGATACGGAGAGGGAAAGGAAGCCAGTGAAGGGAGGATAGGAGGGGAGAGACATGATCAAAGCGACGAGCAGACATGATGATGCGAGCAGCTGAATATTGGATAGAAATTAATGGATGGAGATGAGAGAGGGGGAGTCCTGTTAGAAGGAGGTTACAGTAATCTAATCGAGAGATAACCAAGGCATGAACCAGGGTCTTCGCAGTAGACCCTGCATATATATAAATGCAGCATATAAAACTGTATTCTAGGAATGTGCATGAATATGTGTAACATTTGAAATGTATATGAATTTAGCCAAATTTGGGCATTCAAATTCCAATTGAATTTTCGAAGATTTATTTATTTATGTTTATTTATATTTATATTTATAACCCGCCCCATACCCAAAGGTCTCTGGGTGGCTCACAACATTTAAAAACAAACATATCAAAAACTGTATCAAACAATTAAACCAGTACAAGGTTTAAAAATCCAGCATAATAATAATAATTTAAACACACATACAAACACAAAGACACAAAAACAGTTTAAAAACAGTAGAATTCAAATTGAATGTTTCAATACATTTGTACAAAGCTTCATTATAGATTCAAAGGAGATTCGTATGGGATTCATATCAAACATTCATATTAAATTTGTATGGAACATTCATATGGAGACCTTCAGGTATGGGGCGGGATAGAAATGTAAATAAATAAATAAATAAATATGTTCATTCATTTGTGCACATTCCTACTGAATTCACAAGCAGTGAAAAAAAAACCATCTCTGAAATGGCTTTGACGTTGTCTGGAGGTGAGTTTGTTCATATGCTAAAGCCTATTTGCACTTGGCTTTATTCTGGAATATATCCTGGAATAGGGACTTGCTGTCGATATGCTGACGCAGGCTTCAGCAGGACCAACGTGAGGTCTGCCAGAGTCTGCATTAGCATGAGGACCACAGACCCCTATCCTGAGATATACTCCAGAAAAAGGCCCAGTGCAAATAGGCCCCTAGTCTGCACCTCCCTCTCTTGTGAACATTCTAGGCTAAAGAAAATGGATTAAAGATGGGATGAGAACATGAAGTTCACACTACTTCTCTAGAGTGCTTTTGTGATTCTTCTTTTTCTATATGCGAAAAAAGCCTAAGTTAAATAACTAACTAAATAAAGGTACCAAACAGCATTCAATGTACCTCAAAAAACTGGTAAATCATGATGATGATTAGGTCCTCCAAATGCTTAATTCACATTTTGCTTTGTAATTGAATGTTCAAATCAAAAGTATTGTTCATGGTGAAAATGGAATATTAGTGTGATAAGTCTTTTCAATCTGCTCAATGGTTTTGTGGTTACATTTGTGTACTAACAGAATTTCCAACTGGGAGAAGCTTCTTTATGGGGGCTATGAAGTGGATAGAAACCATCCAGCCAATAATAGCAATTTTGTCACAGACTTAGGGCCTTTTCACATACTGTTCAAAGACAGTTCCAGACAGATCACAGGTATGTGTTGTCTGCCCCACAATACACCTAAAATAGTGTCTGAGGCCTCTAGCCCATTCTTGAGGCTTACCTGCTGAGGAACAAGTCCAGAACAGCCCCTAGTTAGTGCATAACACACAGCCTACCTTTCCCTTGGAGGTGGCGGAATCCATCCACACTAGTTGACAGATCTTCTTAGTTTGCTTTAGCAGATTGTCCCAAGAAAAGAGGTGGTATAGGAAAGGGCAAGAGCCACACCTGGTTGGAATGCAGCATTATTTATTTATTTTTTCTATCTTTATTGTCAAACCCTGGCTCATACTTAATTCTCATAGGCAAAATTGCTGATGCAATTCATTACAACTGTAATGTTCTTAGAGAAGGTAAGAGAAGGAACATAAGCAGTTTCAGATCTGCCTGCCTACTTGCTCAACTCCACCTTCTTTCCACTGCTTTTTGTAGTGTGGGGTGCAGTTGTGGTGTAGTGTATATGTATTGGCAGGAGATGGATCCAAGTAGTATGTCATGTTTGTTTCTAATATTGGAGTTTATCATCATCATCATCATTATCATCATCAGTAGTAGTAGAACAGTAGTAGTAGTTAGTGTTAGTGTTGCTAGTGCTAGTGTTAGTGTTAGTGTTTATTAGTATTAGTATTTGCATCCACTGATATCACTCTCAAATAAGTGACTAGCAGTCCTGCTAAGATCTAACTGTTAAAATACTAAAGCTATACAGCCTAGGATCATTCTTCTTTGAGTACTATGGAGTAATATATGAAACCATATTATAGCACCCTCTTGCTTACATAATGTCATACAGTTTAAAATCACCGATGTCTAATCAGAGATGCACAGAGGAGGGAGAGAGATATTGACTGTGTCTTTGCAATTGGTTGTATAATATATTGTTGAAACAGAGGCAGGAGATAACCAGATCCAGTGGGGAAAAGTTATAAATGCAATTCTGATTCATTTCCCTCTTCACACACATTTTATCACAGAACTGCCCGACTACAAGAATTTCTTCTTTTTACAGAAAAAACAAACTCCCAGTCAAGCCACCAACCAAAAAAACAAAGCAACACAGACTCAAGGTCAGCTTATACTGAATTTCTAAAAAACAAACACTTGGGGATTTAAGATATTTATTCACTGACCCTGAAATGTCAGCTTGACACAGCCACTAATGTAGCCCACCTCTCTCTAGAGTTATTATGCTATGCAGAGGTGCCACCAACTGTGAGAATGCACCCAAGGTGTTCCTGGAAACAATCTCCATATGTTATTTCCTTGCTAAGTCTCATAAATCAACATTAGAAAGAGGAAAAATATATAGAATGTCATACTATTATTGAAACAGACAAGGCTTCAGCGTGAGACAGACCACGATGACATCAGTGGTTTCCTACTTAAGCAAGTAACTACTTATTGCTCTGATAGGAATCGTTTAGTTTTTAAAATTCCCTTTTTTCTGAAAGGCTCAGGGGAGCAAACCTTCTGAAGTTTGACCAAAGGGGAACAAGTCTACTGTACTAGATTTGCCTACTAGATTATAAATATGTGTGAATAAAATAACCTATGAAATACAATGAAAAAAAGGAAATGAAGAGGGAGGAGCCAACAGTGTTGATGAAGATGCTAGAGGACAAGGAGGAGGAGGAGGAAGACAGTGGCTTTAGCAATGAAGAAAATGATGGCAATAGTGATAAAGCTGAAGGAAAATATTTGTTTGGGCTACACAGTTTTTTGTTTTTGTTTCTTTGTTGTCATTTGGGAGTAGAGATGTGCAAAAATGATTTAGCTGGTACACAGTTCACATTGAAGTAGGGTGTTTGCATGCAACTGAGTTACCCTGTTGTTTGAAAAACAAACTGGTTCAAACTGAACACGTCCTCACTTAGGAGATGTCTCCTGTGTCGTGAATGTGATGTTCAGGGTAAATAAGCATCATCTGAGGGAGTATATACTCCCTAAGCTTTTGAGTAGATTTCATTGCTTCATGCAGTTGGTCTCGTAGTTTGCCTGCAGTATGCTCCCCAGAAGGCGTCTACACTTGAAAGGGCCATTTCCTACTCATAAATGGCCCCTTTGGTCATAATGAGCCAGTTTGGTCTAGTGGTTAAGGAGCCAGACTCTTATCTGGGAATACCGGGTTTGATTCCACCCTCCCCCATGAAGCCAGCTGGGTGACCTTGGGCTAGTCACTGTTCTCTTCTGAGCTCTTACAGCCTCACCTACCTCACAGGGCATTCTGTTGTGGGGAGAAGAATAGAAAAGCTTTGTCAGCCACTTTGAGTCCACTTAAATTGGTGAGAAAAGTGGGGTAGAAAAGCCAACTCTTCTTCTTCTTCTTCTTCTTCTTCTTCTTCTTCTTCTTCTTCTTCTTCTTCTTCTTCTTCTTCTTCTTCTTCTTCTTCCCTGTAGTAGCGAACTGCACACAAAGATGGCCTTTACTGTCTCTGGTAAACCTCATTTCCTCCACACAAGCACTCTGGCACCTCAAATGATCCTAAATGTGACTGTGCATGCATGTTGTGTCACTGTTGTCCTGGCGACAGCGATCTTGTATGCACAGTCATGCCAGCCTCTGGAAAGAAGACTGCAGTGCCCAGACATGCCTCTGCAACTCAGGTAGGTCTGTGGATGCAAATGTGAATGCTAGCACATGCCAGTGGGAGTGCACTATGCCCATCCCCCGGATGGGAAGTGTTTACCTGGTGAGATGACTTCTGAAAAAGGACCTCCGTTTTTGAGTGAGGATATGTCTTTTCAGTAGTGTACAGAAGTGATACTATACAGGGTGAAAATTTGCACTCCGCATCCATAGTGAGACCATCCACAATCTTGTCTGGAAATTAGGAGGCTCAGTCACAATGAGGCACCTGATGCTGCCATGAAAGAAACTGCTGAAGCTTTTTGAAGCAGTGGTAGGTGTCTCCAATGGTAAGTAGGGGCATAAGCCTAATACAGAAGATCCCTTAACCAGCTACAGAGATGTGAAAAACATATAAAGGGCAAACAGAGAGTTGAACACAGTGAAGTATATTGATACATATCTGAAGCAACATGGGTCCCTTCCAGACTAGCAGATTAAATCTACAGTTAGAATAAAAATTCACAGCTTACGTGCTGTGAATTGATGACTTGCTGTCCACACTAAAAGCAGCCTCCATAGCTTCCTGCTCAGAGGCTGCGAGAACTGAGACTGGTGCATGTGGTCACATGGGGTGAGGTGCCTGTCACGTGCAATGGGGCAGCCAATGGGAGCTGAGCTGCCATACCAGCTCTCATTGGCTGTTCGCCATCCCATCTGGAATGGCAGGAAGCATTCAAATTTACTTAATGCTGTGCAGCAACTGCTGCTATATCATGTGTGATGGCTCAATATTAGCTGCGCATTCTGATGCGCAACACCAAGAAGTCTGGACACAACCATAGAGAATGCATATTGACAAGATTCCAGTGCACCATGATCGAGCTCATTCAATAAGCGTAATAATTTCTACTTGAAAACCACAGGCAAAGTCCCAAATTTGCAACTAGTCATTCCATTTCAAGCCTGTAACTTCCAGACTGAATTCTCCGTCCAGTCAAGATTGACATTTACGAATGCATTTTTTTCCTCAAGAACATTTAATGAGACTGAGGATGTTTTATGCTACATGTACAAATTAGTTATTGTCCATTCTTTTAATTTAAAACAGAGACATGCACTAATTGCTTTATTATCAGGCAATATTGTGATTCTATTATGCTGGGGTGAGCGTCTAAGGTTGTCAAATTCAGATAGCATTGTTCTTTATCTTAACTATTATTTCAAGACAATGTGACAGGCTGAACAGACAAAAAAAAAAATGTGTATGGCTATGTGTCTCAGCAGCTGGGTGGTTAACATGCATCCCAATCAGATGGAACAGTAAAGCCTCATTAGGTGTGAAAGGCTCACCACTGGCATCCCAAAACACTGGGGAGAAGAAACTATACTGGAGGGGGGGGAGGATGGAAACATCTCCCCTTCCCCCAAAATGATTTTTTTAAAAAAAATGCTAAGAGTTTAGTGAAAGCCTTGAAGTGAGCATTTTTCTTTAGTTCAAACTTCATTCAGATGTTATCCAGATGTTCTAAAATGCCAGTTTCTTGTTGGTCTTTAATCCCACAACTATATCTATTAAGAAAAGGTTTAACCAACCTTACCCCAAAGCACCTTCAGTAAAATAGTAGGCCAAGGATACAAAAGTACCCATCCTTCCATTTTAATAGGGAAGCAAAAATTCAGAGGTAATTTCCATTTCAACAAAGATATTGTTGTGCTCACAGATGTGCATGAAGCCAGTTTCTCACATTTGATTTGATGTGAATTGAATGTGGGGATATCTGACTTCAGCTCAATCCCCCCTCCCACAATGTGGGAGGCTTCATCTTTGTGCATGAATATTCAAATGAATATTCATGAATGAAACAATGCAAGACCCACACACTCCTCCATTCCTGAATCCCCCCAGAGTCTGCCTGTAATAGCCCTTCTGGGTCTGTGCCCCAGCTCTGCATCCAGAAATCATGATCCCTGGATGGGAAGTTACATGTACAAACCTGGAAGGCCTATTTAAGCTTCCGAAGAGCAACAAAATGGGCATGGAGATGCCACCACAGCATCAGTAAAGGAAAGGGAGCGTGTTAGAGTGGAACGGGGGGCTCTTTGGAAGCTAAAATAGGCCTTCTGGTTGTGTGGATCACATGATGGGGGTGGAAGCTGTCCACGCAGAACTGGAGGGCCTACAGGCCTACTTGGGCCTATGAGGAGAGTGTGCAATAGTGGTGGTGTGACCGAAGGTAAGGGGAAAACAGGAGGCCTGGCGGGAGGGGGGGGGATCTGCCATTGGCCAAAGCTTCTACAAAGCTTCTACAAATGCCAGATAAATTTGCAAATGTCAGGATTCATACAAATTCGTATCAATTCTGAATGGCACAAAAATTCGGGCACATGCCCAGTCTACACAGATGATTATATTGGTGCATCCTCTCAGCTTAATACATTTGCCTGGTCTTAGTTAAAATCAGCCAAGCTTTACGTATTCCATTTATTTTGAGCATTTACATATCTATTTTCATGGAAAATCTCAAAGCAGCTTACAGAAAAGAAATTTAAAACAAGCATTAAAAGCCAAACACTTTTAAAAGATTAATTGAAAACATCAATATTTTGGTGGGTTATGGACAGAATCATTCACCCATGGAACACAAATAAAAAGGTATGTTTTTAACAAGCACCTGTTGTATCTAGTGTCTCTTATAACTAGTCAAGCAAAGCACAAAGTAGCTAAATGAATGTTAGAACCGATAGAGGAAATGGTGAAATACTGCAGATATTCCAATCTGCATGCAAATAGACTCCATCAGACATAATGCATTATGCACATATTAGCCAGCTCTGACCTGAAACATGCATGAAGAATAAAGGGTCTGTGCACTCAAGGTGTAAGCTACTGACTTGATGGGTCCAGGGGTGTGCACGAATATTTGAAACAATCAAAAGTCAATCAAATTTGATCCAATTTGGGCATTTGAATTCAAATCAAATGTCTATGCATTCTAATTTAACATTCCAATGAATTTTTGAATCTTTCAAATCATTTGTATGAATTATTTGGACATTTGTATGGGTACGGATATGTATGCATTATATATGTATCTGTATGTATCTTATTCATATCCGTACACATTTGTACGGATACATACGGGATGAAAACAGGATGCACACAGGATAAAAACAGGATGCGTATGAATGGGTAAGGATGTGTACAGATGCCTACAGATGCATATGGACATGTTGGAAAGTTGTCAGCATTTGTATCTTCAAATACGAATTGAAAATTTGTAAGAATAGATTTGAATGTATTTGATTCAAATTGAATGTGAATACATTCGAATTTTAAACATTCAGATCGATTCAAATCTTTGGATATTCTATTCGAATCAAATCAAATCCCGAAAATTACATTTGTGCACCTTCCTAGATGTCTTACTGTCCACTTTGCATTTAAGGACCAGCCACCCTGTCCATGTGCACAATTTTCTTCTATATTGCACATGTACTCATTTTTGCCAAGTTTATATAGAGAAGTGTGAGTCAGCAGAGTGAGATGGCTAGAGCATCACATTGGGACCTTATGGTTTAAATATCTACTGAGCCATGAAGCTCATTAAGTGACCTTAGTCCATTCAAAGCCCTCATTTGGTGCATACCATTCCCGTGGATTCTTTTGGAGATAAAACAAAGGGAAGGGGAGCATTATTGCTCCCCTAAGTTCCTTGAGGAAAAAAAAGGCAGGACAGAAATGAAATAAACAAACAAAAGAGACCCTACACTAGGAAACCCAGGTATATTTCTAGCACATAAAGAAAACCTAGCACACCTAATCACTACTTAGCTTCTGGAAACCAGCGTGGCATGTTAATGAATTGTCGCTCCCTTGAGGTTCATTACTACTACGGAAAGAAGGTCTTGCTTGCAAAGGCGTTTTTCTGCCTGACCTTCAGTTCAGAAGCTCGGCCCACCTCTCAAGCAGTCATTAAGAATACTCTTTGCTCTTTATGTTCCTTCCTGGCAAATTAAGTTAACAAGTTTAGCAAGGCTGCAATAGAGTACCCAGGCAATGCAAAGATATCTCTTTCGCTACTTCCTTTTTATTTGTGCATGCAATGTTTTATCAGCTTTCACAAGGACAATGTCATTAATCTGCCAAAAGATCATTACTAATTTCCTTACCTCGACAATTTGCCTATTAAGACTTTTACTAAACTTATTTTCAAGGCACTACAGAGTTACCATGCACACAGAGAGTTCAATTGTCATAAAATAACTTATGCAAGTTAGATATTCATGTTAGATAAAATCTTCCAAGTACAATATAAGTGAAATGTATTGCTGCCAAAAGGAGACACCAAGAAGATCAGAACATCAATATTTTTTTTTAATTGCATTGTGGACATGTCTGCAATCTCAGTCTTCAATAGCTTCTCCCGTACAGAGTCACCAAGACTTCCCAATAATTTAAACAGCCATAGAATGAAAGACAGGTCCTCTTATGTTTATATAGCTGGCCAAGGGACAGAAAGTAAAGGGGTGGAAGCAAACAGAGACTTCTCATGAAGCAGACGTGTAACAAGTGGAGTCCCTCAAATTCTGTATTGGGACCATTAGTTTTCTCTGTATACTGTAACTTTATCCAGCGAATGAAGTAAAGGATTATTGCAGATGACAACCTTGTTTGCTGCAAAGCCTCAGTTTCTGTGATCCCTTCCTCTCCCCTCCTTCAGCAATCTGTCACTTGCCTGATGTTACCTGGTCATGAAGAAACAAGTAATGTTAAATAAGCATTTTTCCACAGCCCCCATATGGCAAATAGTTCTGTGTTCCATTCACCCAGTGCAGAAACGCAGATCAGACCCCTGAGAGTGAAGAGTTTATCTGTTGATCTGAGAACAATAGGGCAAACAACTTTTGGAAAATTAAAGTTTTGTGTTTTGTTTTAATTCAGGTCTGAAGCCTGGAAAATTCCCAAGGTAGAAGGGCACTGTGATTTAGCTGTGCCAGCTCCTAGATGAGCAAGTGCCCCTAACCCCCATTTCCTGCTTTACCTATGGACTCCAAATTAATGCACAACAGCCTTGAATATTTCAGCTTAGATGTGACTCAAGACAGCTACTCTGTGCTTAAAGGCAAAGCCGTGGTCCCCCCTTCTTTTCTTCACATCATCAAACCAATATTTTATCTTGCAGAGATATAAGGAATTATTGTTTAGCATGTTGTAATTTACACAACAAAACAATGTTAGCACCCATGTCAGTATCCTCTATCTGATAATCAAATGTTTTCACATTGAATGGGATTATACAAGCAGTGTGATTTGAATAATTAAATATATTTGTTTAAATAAACATAAAATAGAGTGTTGAGGATCTTTTTCTTTCTTTTTTTGAGAAAGAAAAAGAGACAGCTGCTGTGTCAGTGTTTCAAAAAATGAAATGAGATCATTATCACTATATACTGAAAGAGTAAAGAGGATGAAAACCAACAGTTCTGCCATAATGATTTCATTAGGATATATCTGCAGAGGGATAAAAGTGGGAGATCAGTAGCAGATTGCTAGCGAAACAGAGTGTGTGCTCAAGCAGTTGAAGGTGATAACGTTTCAGAAAAGAGAAAGTTGAAATGCCTCAGAAAACATAAGTAAGCTAAGCATTTCTCTCTGTGTCTGGAGGCAGGGCACAGCAAAAAAAAAAAGAAGATAAAATGCACATTTTGTCGATTCAGTGCACAGTCATTGATCTCTGTTGAGTGTTGAGCCTAATGAGGCAAATAGAAGAACATCATAATGGTTCTTTCATATGTGCAAGTCTGGGCTTCAATTGTGAAGCAGAACTAAGCCACAGCTCATAAATAAAGACAGAGTCTTTGGAATGAAGACAGAGCTCTTGTTTGAAATGAATGTATGTGAGCACGAGTCCCTGGAAATTATTCTTAACAGCACTGCACATGCATGTGAACACACTCAAACACAATCTGTCCTTTTTAACTTTGTTATATCTTCTTAATCAGTGTGGATGTAGCCACTCTGGTCCACTCATGGCTGAAATTTCTATTTGGTGCTATTTTATTCTACTTAATTTTTACAGGAAACAATCCACTTTTTAAAGAGCATCTACTCGTTTGGACATAACTCATACTTCAAAACAATGCTTTCTACAAACAGGTTTTTCATCACTGCTTTAATCCTAGGCATAAATGCCTCTGAAATAACTTCCTGGTAGGTAAAGTTCTTTGAAACATTTCCTTGTTTGAGTTGAAATGCTTTTATACATAGGCTAGGAAAAAAATGCCTAAATTCAGACTTCCATATAAAAATAGTCATTCATTGATCTTACGCAAGTCACAAATGGACTCACAGGTAAGATCCCAGAATCTTGGAATCGCATCTTCCCCAAAAAGGGTAAACAATCAATATTACCAGGAGACTTTAAGCCAATTTCCTTATTAGGACATGTGGCACCCCTATGCAGGAAGGAGCTAAGCTGTATTGTTATTGTGTGTGAAAGTAAATAACCACTCTCTGGGTTCTCTTTCTTTATTTGGTAGTGTGACAAAATGGTTCCCTTCTGAGAAGGAGCACTGTGGTAGAGATTTTGCCCATTTGAGCTAAAGTAAAAGTTACTAGCTACTGGGCCAAAGGATAAATTCCTAGGTCACAGTAACTTTGCCATATCTCTCTCAAAGAAGGTCTCAAGAAGTCATAACAGCTACAGTACATGGTAAACAATGTACATCATCCAAGGATAGTGACATGAGCTGTCCACATGCATGAACAAGTCCCAAAGACAGGCTTCCATTGGTTCCTGAGCTTCCTCACCATAACAACATATATGGCACTTCCTATGTAGCACCATCTTTGCATTAGGCTGTTATATCTGATTCAGTCCAGTTCTCTCCCTGTAACCAAATATGGGTTTCCTGAGTGTATTTTTCCATTGTTCAGAGAAAACTGTATAACAGCCTTGACATGTGTTAATAAAGCTTGCTTGCTTGCTTTCTACCTTCACTGCATCATGCCTCCAGGAGTCTACTATCTCTTTGCATACCAAAACATTCCTACAGAACACCACTTTTCTTCCCCTTCATTCCAACGGCTTGTTCAAGAAGCCTCTTCCTGCAGTTTATTGAGAAGCAGGGCCTCACATCACTCTTTCTCTTCAACCTTATAGATACAGTATCCCAAAGCCCTGTTGACCTCACTTTAACTGTCTTCCGTGAATGAAATACAGGCTTAGATATCTTCTTTTAACAAACAGAAAATATGTTTATTGTTACAAACTTTCACTAGAACATCGGGTAAGTTACACAAAAGTTTTCAATGCACAGCTCCAACACTTATGCCTATTCTTCACCCTAAGGGATAACTTAGACTAACTTCCTAAGCTTTCTATCCCTGAATCTATACTGTATTCCCCTCAGGCTCTGGGCAGTTATACACACACACTCCCTCCCTTCTTCGAATCCCAAGTATAGCACCACCAATGGTTTTCTGGTGCTCCCATTTATAACCCCTGGCATGGCTGGCCTTCCTCTGATTGGCTAATTTTCCTATGAGGGATTTCAGCCCCCCTTCTTTTCAGTGAACTGGGTTAATCCCTCTCTCTTACCCATCTCACCATTTAAAACTGTTTGACAACACATTAAACTGTGTGGACACATTCGCTATTTTAAAAAATACATTATAACATTTATGTGGGCACCACAGGAAAAGAGTTCAAAAAAACAAAATAAAAACAAAACAGAAATAAATGGACTAATTTCTGAGTTGCTGTTACTGCTGCTACAACTACAGCTGCTAATTCTACATTAAGACCAGAATTTATCCCATCCAAAATAATTATAAAAATGACCAATATCCAATACTAAAAGAACTTATGGGGTTGTTAACACTAATACTTGGAAGGTGTTTCTGTTCTCAGATTGATACACAAGCTTTATTGAAAAGAATGGAGGAGACCAAAAATATTCATTCATTCACTCACCCAACAATAAAAGTCCTTAGGATGGTTTACAAAAATTACAAAACCTACAAGATTTAAAAAAAAAAAAGGCATAAAAGCAAGCCAATAAAATCAGCATGAAGCCAAATAACACCATGCTACCAGCTCTATTCCAAAATGCCTGGCTTAAAGATCATAGAACATATCAGGTAAATATATATTTGCTAATTCAGAGCTTGTTCACACTTACCAGTCTGGTAAGGTCAAAGCATGGTGATGGCCATTCACCTTACCAGTGGAGGACCAGCCCTGTACCTGGTCAGCAGCAGTATGAATAGCTAGTCAGGATCACCGAGGCAGCATCTGAACCTGCATCCAGTGTGTGGCTAGATTCAGCCATGGCAATCCACCAGCTGCGCATGAAAAAGCAGCCACAGTCACACAGTTATGCTCTCTTGTCAAGCAGAATCCTGAAGAGAATGCAGAATCTGCTCCTCAGGAGTGATTCAGTTGTGCCTGGTCAGCTGTGGCACATTTAGGTGGATTGAAGCAGCAGTCAGGTCCAGATAGAGTGAACCTTTTCACACAAGTACAATTGCAGAAGAAGTACAAATGATCGCAGCAGACAAGTCCTTCAGCTAGATCGAAGGAAACAAAAACAAGACTTCAGAATCATAACTCATTGCCACACTAGTATGAAAGAGGATACAACTCAGGATGCTTTCACGCTTCCTTTCCCATCCTGTGGATAACAAAGGTCCATTGGAGAACAATGTTGACTAGTACTCGAACTTGCAAGCACTGGTCAATGATAACCTAGCCCCTGCGTGATGAATCACTTGCCTGTGTTCAATTGTTGGGTCAATCCTCTGCAGGGTGCTGCCATCTTCAATCTGGTGACGATGATACTCTGCAGTGGCATCCACTCACATTGTACACGTTAGACTAGCCCGGGCATGTTGGACAAGCCCACCATGACAAAGTCTGAACCAGCATAGTCAGACTTTGCTATGGTGATCTGTCAACTGCAAATGGCTGCACATCCAGAGTCATGCAGCCCACACAGCCCTGTTGTGCAGCAGCCAGAAGAAGTTGTGGATTTTCAGTCCCAGGATTCTCTGGAATAGCTATGCTTTAATATGAAATATCCAGATATAGTGAAATAAGTAAATGACACCTGAATGAGCCCAAGAGTTCTATGGGTGTTTTTCCACTGCAGCCCTTAGATCTGGATCTAAGAAGCTCCGGATTTAAGGAATGGGTACATTTCTTAATCCGGATCTAGTAGATTCGGATTAAGGGAAGCACCCAATGTGTTTCCACAGGAGGTGAAGCACCCATTAGGAATCGGTGCTAACACCCCTGCTATGGAAACAGCTTTGCACCCATCTGGGGAATCCGGATTGACCCACAAGGGGTCAGTCCATTACCCCAGGTGTTTTGGGGGGCAGGGGGATGCAGTCTTCGAAGCAACTCCGAAGTGATTTTGAAGTCACTTCGAAGCCAATGTTGTGGGAGGGGGGTCCCAAAGGTGCATCCCCTCCCCCTAGCCTCCTTTGGACCCCATTGCCTGTTTCCAGTGGAAACAGGCTCCCTTTAATCCGGATTTTCTAGGAGAAGACCCCATTGTAGAGCCCTTTAATGGGGTCTACAGAAAATCCAAATTAAAGGCCAAAATGTACCCATTAGATCCAGATTCCCCCAACGGCAGTGGAAACAATTGGGTCCCAAATGGGTGCCGTAGTGGAAATGGGGTCATCCAGCTCACACCCAAATGGGTCCTAAATGGGTGCAAAAATGGGTACTTTTGACAGTGAAAAAACACCCTATATCTACATCTCACCAGTACCTAAATGGAGGGTCCTTTGCCTCTTAAAGAAAGTGCTGAAAGAAATTTCATCTACTGAAATACAAAAAACAAAGGTTTTCCCCCTTTGTTTCCTCCCAGAGGTGAGAATAATAGAACTGTTTTTTTCTGACTTGTCCATTAAAATATCTATAATAATCATACTTGTGAATTCCCTAGCCTTGGCCATTCAACAGAATTCCAAAGTATATACTGTATCAATGAGTCCCGTCACTGTCAATAACTGGGCATTATTTAACTCAATTGCCCGTTCTTGCAGTTCCTCCTATCTCCTACTTGTATTATTATATTGTTTTGAGGTCTTGGCGGGAAGGCTCACTCTTAAGGGAATTGTCATGGGCTTGGGTACAATATGATATGAATATTCATAGTGAAGATGTTATTTGAGAATTTCAGAAGTATCGTACTGCTTTGATAATTCATTCTTTCAAACTCCTTCTTGGGTCACAGTTCAGTTGTAACCAATGGATTTTGGGAATTAAAGAGATAAATGTTGATTTTCTTCCGCCAGAAAATGAGTAATCAGGTCAAGATCAATTTGAAAGGCCAACAATAGTTCAGATATTCCCTGTCCTAAGAAATGAAGTTTGTAAAAGGATTAAAATGGGACAAAAGGAAAGCCTGTGGTCCTTAAGACTCTACATCCTTGAAAAACCAAGATCTCCACTGGTTGTAAAAAGTTTGCTGTTGTTACTGTTGTTTTTAATCACTTCAGTTTCCATCATTACACTTCCATATGAAAGCAAAACAGATTTCATATGGACAATATATATGTAGAATTGTATATCTTACATTTATTTGTGAGCTAGCATGATGCCATCAGGTATAGAACATTACTGTGAATAATTTCAGGAATTCTTAAATTCTGTCCATAGATATGCCACATAGCTGTGTGTGTCAGAACCTTCTTTTCTATCACAAATATCGGCTATTAATATTTGATTGTTCAGAACCCCATGAGTTAGATAGAATAGCAGTCGTTCCATGGACAGAATCAATGAAAGTTTGAATGGGATGATTGTATAGTTACATATTCTCAAGAAAACACTCTGTAATTCATACAGGGAAACTATAACAGAAAGTGCATATTATTTATACTGCCTTTTGCCAAAAGATTCCAGGGCAGGTTACAAGAATAAAAAGAAGAAGTATATAAAGTATATAAAATAAAATACTTCTTCCCACACTGGAAAACACCCAGAAGTGGAACATCATCTCCAGACACTGGAACAGCTTCCCAATAGAGGTTCACCAGGTGTCTTTATTACATGGAACCAAAAGCTATATAATGTAGGCACCTTGTGAACCTCCATTGGGAAGTTGTTCCAGAGTCTGGAGATCACCACAGAAAAAGCCCTCTTGCCTGTCTCTGCCCCTTGAAACTCTTAAAGCAGAGGAGCTACAAGAAGGAATCAGGCAGGTCTATATGGGAGAAGATACACCTTCAAATTTCCAGACTCAACCCATTTATCTATTGGGGAATGAATGATGGGATAGCTTTCAAAATAATCTGGAAAGTCATACTAAACTTCACTTTTCCCTCTGTGTCAGTCAGAGTTACCTAATTGTACAAATGAATTGGTTGATTTTCATATGGCTTTGTCTGGAATGCAGCTTTAAGCATGCCTCACCCACCATGGCTTCTCCTTATTACCACCTCTGGAACCACTTCCTTTTTAATTGCTTTGCACCACACCACTTCCAGAAAATACCAACTATCTCTAAATGATATATTTAAAAATGATAAGGAAATATCAGTCTTGATCTTCTTCCTTCTCCTCCTTTCTAATTATAGGCTGCCAGGAAAAAATTCAGGTAGCTTCCACAGGTTCAGAAGGGGCTCTGCTTTAGAACAGTATCCATCAACTCATGAAGAACCATTTTTAGGATGAAAGGGTGGAACTACATGACTCATTAGAACAATGTTCTCTCTCACACACAAACGGGACACCATGAAAGGACTTCACTGACTCAGCAAGACAGGATGCTAGAGATAATAGGACCCTATACTAGAAGACTGATTCAGCAAATATACTCATGTATTCATCTCAAAAGTTCTGCCAAGTTTAATGTGAGAGTGCTAGGAAACTTGATATCCAGACAGTTTTTGAAACAGAGATTAGGTATACTGTGATCACAGATTTTCATTTCCAGTGAAAGTCTCTCTCCAATACCAACAGCATGGGAGCAATACAGGATTTGGAAAAGGAAATATAGGCCCAGACTTCCATCTTTTACTTGTGAACTTCTATCAGATGCATTTTGAACTGTTTGGAAATGTTTGACTCAATAGACTTTGCTCTGCTCCCCTAAGACTTTGTGTTATTATTGTTAGTATTCTCATTGATTATAATTTTAAAACTGGTTAGCTGGGAGACTGCGATACTAGCAATATATTTCTATATATGTAGTCAAAGTAGCAATGTAGATTTGACAAGTAGGACATAAAAGACGCTCACTACAAACAAATTTGCACCACTCATTCTGGAATCTGTGGCAATAAATGGTCTCACGAGATCAATCATAAAATCAGAGAGGCTACTTTTCTTCTTTTTGTTTCTCCTGCATTTTTTTTTGACATGCTGTTTGGTTCCATTGAAAACTGTATAATGCAGAACTGCAATGACCTTATATTCAAAGTGACTTTTCTATGCATTGAAACTGTTGATTTCAGGAGATGACTAAGTACAGAATTCTATCTCCTTGAAATTTGTTTCCAGGATGTTAACTGCAAAGCAAGTTATATATAGCAGTAAATGCATGCTTAATTTGTGCAGAAATCATGGTGTGATGAATACAATTAAGAGCCTCAGAGGGAATAATTATATTACTGCATAAAGCTGGTGGATCTCAAATTGCTTGGTGCCTGGACTTTAAATCGGTGTGTGCTCCTGTTGGGAAAGTCATTCACAGTAGTAATGTAAGTGCAGTCAGAAATAGAAAAAGTTTTTCAAAGTCATTGAAAGAACACTTAGTCACTTACACACAATTTCAGCTGTTCCACACCTGGAAGAACAAAATATATTATCCAAAAGAGAAATCACAAGAAAGTAAAATTAAAATATGGGTAAATGAGTAAAAAGGGTAGTTATAAACCTCATTTCCAACTGGGAGAAAACACTCACAGTTTTTAATTGTAAATAATCTTTCCTGCTGTTGCTCTTGTTTTTTACTAAAGTCTTCTAACCTATATCTGAAGTGTAGTCCTAAGAGGAAACCTATTTAGAGACCGTTTTCTGGCTTTAACCTATAAATGGTAAGAGTTCTGCTTTTGAAATATGTGTTTTCTATCCGCTGGAATGACAATCAAGAGTGCTTGGAGTGACTGGTCAAAAGGTCAGCCAATATATCTTTGAGAGACTACCACACTGCATTTTGCAACAGCTCCAGGGAGGGGCATCTACAAGTTAATAAAAGTATATGCAGCAATTATATTTAGTTTGCAGGTGCATATTTGGACAGGACTAGCGGTATTTGCAACCATGAATTTACTTTGTAGCAAAATCCCTCCTGATAGGACTAACAAGGGCCCCCGAAAGCCACTCAGCAGTGTACACTGCCTCCTAAATTTAAAAAGGTCAACTGAAAGTCACATAAACAAAACCAGCAGATCATTGTCAACCTGTATTTGATTATTGTTAGGGTTAGCTCTTGTTTTTGTTCAGACTCTAGATGTACATTGAGACAGAGTCCAGACTGTTCCAAAACATAGCATCCCACAGTCAAGTTGCCCTCTTGCCCTCTGTAATGCATAACATCACTTCTCTTGTGACAAGGTGTTGTCACTTCTTCAAGATCTTCTCTGTTTTCCATCATTGGCAGTCACTGCTGGATGTGGTGAGCAAGGATGCTTTCCACTAAATAATGTTGTATCAGAGAAGACACAGTTAGGGGGTTGCATCTGCAGCAACTCGTAATTTCAGACCTTAAAGGGCAAGGAGGAAACAAACAAGAAGACTGTCACAATTACAGGTGCTTAGCTTAATCCTTAAGAACTCAATAGTTTATAATACAAATTAGATCTTCTTTATCGATCCAAGGAACATGCTTTGACATGCATGCATGCTTTCCACAGTGTGTTCAGGTTTTTTTTAATTGTGTTTGTGGTAGATACTCATCTACTTTTTTTTATTATACAGTATTTATCTACATACAAATATGTGTGGTGATCATCAACAGTCAAGTGCCACTGGGAATAATAACCACTTACTAACATCACCATCAGGTAGATTTATTTAACAGGCTGTGACTGCATGTGACTACTATCACATTAAGGTCCTTTCTCCACTGCGTCTTATTCCAGATATATCCCAGAAGAGGAACCTGGCAACCTCGTGTTAAGGAGATCGTTGTAATCTGCACCAGCATGCAGATGATCAACCCTTATTTTGGGATACCCTAATGAGTGACCTTTATCAGAAGATGGACAGGAGCAATGTCAACCTGTTGGTTCTCCTTGATCTCTTAGTGGTTTTTGATATGCTCCATCATGGTATCTTGGCAAAGAGAATTCAGGGACTTGGAGGCACTGTTTCACAGTGGTTTGCTTCCTACCTCTGAGATAGGCACCAGAATGGGAAATTTGTGTTCGGTACCCTGGGAACTCTCATGTGGAGTTTCTTGGGGATTGGTTCTGTCCCTTGCATTATTTAATATCTATGTGAAGCCACCAAGACAAGTCACCGGATGTTTCAGAGAGAGGTGTCATGACACTGAACTCTATCTCTCAATTCCTTCTAAGGCAAGGGAAGTAGGTCAGGTACTTGAAGCAGTAATGACCTGAATGTGGAAGCTTTAAATTGAAACTGAATCCAGATAAGACAGTGGTATTGTGTGCCATGGGGTACCAGGTTCATGAAGTTAAGGGACATGTGAAAATGGATGGAGTTATTCTGTCCCAGAAAGAACAAGTATATGATCTGAAGATGCTTCTGGAGTCATTGCTGTCATTTGAGGTCCATGTGGTAAGTAGTGTTAGCCATGAGTACCTGGGCGCATCCCCATAAAAGCTTATATCAGTTTCAATACGGTTTCAATCCTCGCAGACTCCACGTTAGTTTGGCTTAACACGCTTTCCGCGTGTTAAATTGTCCCAAAGCATTGTAAATGTTAACCCTCATTTCAACAGGTCTCACTCCGGATTGTGCGCTTGATACATGTTACATTTTTTACTGTGGGGACCCTACTGTTTTAAGGGATGAGAATCCATGTTTAGGGTTTCCCTCTCCCAATTGCTTGCTTCCAAAGACAGTGATTTCAGTGTAAAAATCCAACCTTCACAGCAGCCACTCCACTGTAGCAATCCAGGCACTTCACACCTGTTGCAATTTTGTGCAATTCTAGCTCTTTGGAGTTCTGACCTTTAATGGGGAAAGGAAAGCAGGGCAGGTTTGGGGAGATGTGTGAATGTTTAAAGCCCCCTTGCTTGAGTTGCCACTGCTGCTGTGTGCCCTGGGCAATGGGGAGAATCGCTGGCTGCCCACTGCTGGTTTTCCTCCATCCAGGCAAGCAGCAGCCACCCAGACAGGCTCGGTGAAGGGGTCCATTAGGGGTGGTGCATTCATGCCAGGAGGAAGAGGGCAGGGCAGCCCCGAAAAGCAGCTTTTAGAAAGTAGCCACTTGAGTCCCCCCCTTGAGTCACGTACGCCACGTAGGATCTTCAGAATCCGGATCAAACGCGATTAAGCTGAAAGTAATGGGAACAGGCAAATTCGCGTTTGCATCCAGTTCTATTATTTTGGTTTAGGGAAACTGGATTAAGCTTGTAATGGGGATGTGGCCCCTGTCTTCATCCTCTGACTGATTTACCAACTTGGCCATGGTGATCTGCACTCTGCTAACCTCCAAATTAGATTACTCTGGGAATAGGCAAAAAAATATTTCTTATCTTAACCATTTGCATGAATTGTGAAGGTTCACATTGAAATTGAATATTGGCTATTTTCAAAGGCTGACCTTTATATGAAAAGCAAAAGCTTTTGTGCCTTCATTCAGAGCTTCAGAGTGAATTTGGAATGGATCCAGAGGTGAGACTGGAAGTGGCAGCAATTCAAAGCGAATTCAAAGCCTAGCATGTTCAAAGTGGCTCATTTCCACACATGTGAAGTTCCATCCCATTCACTTCAATGCAAAACAAGTAGGGAAAAAATGTGCACATCTCTAGATTACTGTGATGAATTCTATATAGTTCTACTCTAGAAGACAGTTCAAAAGCAGAAGCTATTGCAGAATGCAGCAGCTCAACGGTTGACAGGAATTTCTGGCTGAACATCACACTCAGCCTGATTCAAGATGTTGGTGTTAACATATAAAGCCTGAATGACTTTAGGGCTTTTATCTACCTGGGATCATCAGATGAAAGTGAAGATCTAAATAGTCAAATGAATGCAGAAATGAAAAAAGTTAAGGTGAAATGAAAAGTTCAATATATATGATGAAACACTACTGACCCCTAAAAATTTTGCAAACCTACAGTTTCCAACTTTCTAACATGTGCCTTGATTTATTCCCAGCTCTGTTTCACACACACACACATCTATTCCTTTTTCTTGGGAATTGCAACAAATTAGCTGATTTTATGGCTATTCAGCTGCCTTTCTACATCCTCACTGGGTCATACTCTAGACATCCACATTTTATCTTATTCTGTTCATAGTCTGATGAATGTGATTCACAGGAGACAAGTAAGGTGTAACAAATACTATTTTGTTCCAGCCCATTTGGCTCAAATCTATTTTACCCCTGCACTCTTTTGAACAAAAGAGGACGAGATGTCCCCAAGTGTATTGTACTGTCCACTTCCATGCTTTCTATTTCTTAATCTCTCTACATATCTCTGCAGCAGACAAACCTTCAAACAAAATGCAGTCCTTAGAGAGAGATGAGTCGAGATTAGCATGTGCAACGTCCATATAATCACTGTTTTATTCAACACCTTTGAATGGATAACTCTTGCGTCCAATGGGACTGCTTGAACAAGAATGCAAACAATGAATTCCAATCAGGCTACAAACCTCTTCGTATTGCAACAAGTAAAACAGTGACAAAATACAGCTTCTAATTAAGAAAAAAAAGACAAGCATCAGAATTTGCACAAATTTGGTGCAAGATTAATTTCCATAACTTCTGGCACCTTCCCTGACAATTCAAAAATTACACAAACACAGTTCAAAATACGGACACTTATATTTTCGAGTATCAATTAACTTAATTAACACTTTTGCTATTTTCTAAGCTGCACTGCACATAAAAAGGCGGAAAGAGACTAGAAAGGGAGAAGTCACATTTCTGCCTGGTGACAGATTTCAGCAAGCCATTGAAAGAGAATGAAACCAGGAAAATAGAACTAGACTACATGGTGATCCACATACATGGAGTCTCAGGGAGAAAGGGGGAATCTATAAAGAGAACTGTGAAATAATGAAACAAAATTCATATTCTGCATCTTTCAGTTATGCCAGTTGACTGAAGAGCAACGATTTTTACCATGCTAGTAAAAAAATGAACAACCTCAAAAATAATACATGATATAGAAAATGTAAAGAACAAAACAAATAAATTCATTGGTGACTTGTGCAGTCCAAACAAATATCCTAAAAATATATATATATATAAATAACACCTGCTGTAGAGATGAGCAGAAACTTCTTTTCTGGGTCTGTTCAATTTGAGCCAAACTCTCCTTTTTTGGTTTAAATGTGAACATTTTTCTTCGAACAGGCATTGTGTTTGATTTAATCTTAACATCTTCAAGCATTCAACCCCCTTTAGATCAACCAAGTGGCCTTTCCGCACAGGCTCTAAAAATGGATTTAAAACCCATTTGGGGAGGGATTAGAACCTGGCTTCCACAGTGGAGGCCACATTGTAGCCCCTTTGAGGATGCCACATCCGCATGCAAGACTGGTTTCTTAAACTGGTTTTGCCACCAAAATCCTACCCAGATGTAAGACCTAAAAAATTAGGTCTTACATCTGGCTTTTCCCCTGAAACCGTTTGAGAAGCAGACGCTTCCGCAGTGGCAGGGGAAAAGCCGGATTGCCAGTGCATGCCCAGCTGTCAAAGAGGGAGAGTGCACTTTGATCTTATCTGCAAATTTAGCTGTGCTTCTGGACATCACTGACCCCAGGTCATTTATAAATATGTTGAAAAACACTAGTATTAGGACAGAACCTGTGGGAATCCCACTTGTTATATCTCTTAATTTACTCCTACTCTTTTGGCATCTGATTCTTAATGAATTAAATATTAGAAAATTTGTATTCATTTTAATAGATCCCTTTGAATGTGGTAGGATTCTATTCAATACAAATGTATTTGTACGAATTTTTACGATTATCCAATACAAATCCATATGGATCCTGTATACAGATCCTATACAAATGCATATACAGTATATCGGATATGTATCAGATAAATGCGAGATACATTTCCTATATGAACACATATGTATCAATACACATCCAATACATATCTCCAGTTTAATTATTGTTTACGAACTATTTGTACAAATGTTTCAAAACATTCATATTCGTATGAATGTTAATGTACAAATGTTGTAATATTTTATCCGAATTTATATGAATTTGTACGAATAATGAATGTCACAAATATTTGTGCACATCCTTACCTGCAGCTCTAAATATTTAGTAAATTTATTTATTTTTATTAATTTTATCTTAAATCATCTTTCCACTATTCTTCCTGGAATGGACAGCTGTCTGCCTTTAATACCCATGCTCTCCCCTTTCTACATTCTAGTCCTCAAGAAGACTGGAGGATAAAGATCGTAATCTAGAATACAAGGGGGGGAAATGTTTTGTTTTGTTTTTGCAGCTGTGTTACATCCTTCCTTCACATGTGTCATAAATTTGTTGTTGCCAGCAAGTAAGACAGGTCACCTAGCTTATTTGCAACCATAAATTCATCGCACATCTTAATCTGGATCATGGGCTTTCTCATCCAAACATTAATACAGATCAAGGAAACCCCACCCACACTGGCCTTGGTCTATCAGTACTGGACAAAGCCAGAGCTAAATTATGGAGACCCTTAATCTATATCTCTTGTGAACATGTTTAATTGGGTCTACAAGAGGACCAAGACTCTTTTTCTGAACATGGGAAGCATGCAGACAGCAGGCTTCTGTGTTGTGGAACTACTGGAAAGGTCTTTTCAACAGCCCACTATGTGCCACCAAAACCATCCAGGTTCCCAGAGCAGGAATGTTTGTTCCTAGCTCTCAGAGGCATGGAGGGGGGCAGCTATGAAGCTTACCCAATCTTCACAGCCACAGGAAGGTTTGGGCCAGATCAACAACATCAGTACAGATGATGCTGATCTGGCCATACCTCCATGCAATCCAAATCAGTGAGCCCATTTATTCCACATCCACTGATCTAGATTTAAATCAGGTAAGTGCAGAAAGAGCCTCAGTCACAGCAGTTTGCAAGATTCTTCTAGTAGAAATTGCAATAAAATCCTGAAAGGAAAATGGTATAGGGTAGTATATACAGCTCAGAAGGCACCATGCTATAAAAGGAGATGATGGTCCAAAGTTGTCTTTGTAACATTGCAATTCAGACTAGGAGCTCAATAAAGTTTCCTTTTTCATCAACATTTGTGGGCCACAGCTTTGAAGCTGGTACAAAGATTCACTTTGATGTTTCAGGACCCCATAACAATTAGCTCAGTGATACTCTACAGTCAAAAATCTTAAGCCATTTCTACAATTAACAATACTGTGGCCTAGAAAGCGGTCTTGCAATATATGGAAGAGAATCTCCTAGTACACTTGCTGGTCCAATATATCAGCCAATGCAGAATCACCCTCAGATTTTGTTTTGCTTTGTTTCTTGACTTTTGTTTTCCTCTGTTAACAAGGCCATTTCAGAGAGCAACAAAGCCCAATTTCATTCTCCAAATGAAGTTTAAAGCCTGACTGGATATAAATAACCAGACTTATTTAAGGCTGCAATCCCACTTAAGGTGTTTTTTTTTTTTTTAATGAAACAAAGCTAAAACTGATGCAAACACGCATTCTGGCCATTCCCATTTTTTTCTTCATTTTAAATCGCAGTCAACCCCAATTTTGCTGTCCCCACAGAAAATGCTTCAAAAATGCAGCAGGGAAAGCAAATATTTTCTTCCCTTTGCCAGCTGGGGTACCCACTCCTCTCTCCCAATTGGATTCAATCCCGTGATGACATGGCCAAGGGTGGGGAATTGCAGGTCCTCTTCCCCTTCTGCTTTTGCTGCCACCATTTGCCGTTTGCTTCCCCACAGCAAAGCCAAACCTCACAGTGCGCGTGACGACATTTCACAAAATCACCTCCCTAAGCCTCCTCACCCATGCCTTCCCCTCACTTTCTCCTTTATTGCACCTTTCTCCCACCCACCCACCATGGTTGGTCCACACAGGAAGGAGGCAGCTGAAAAAGGAGAAAGTGAGAGGAAAGTGTGTACAGAAAATGAAACTTGTTATCAGTGTGAAGTGGAGTGGGTGAAAGAGAAACTTGTTACTTGTTATCAGTGTGAAACTGTGAAGTGGCCTGCCAAGGGAAAGAGGCTTAAACACTTTAAACTCCTCTGCAAAGGAGGGATGGCAAGGAGCTGTCCTACAGGGTGAAACTCTGCCTGTTTCATGATGCATCTGTCCTCTGATGGAGATGGCAGAAATGGACAAACTGATGAATTTATTAAAAGACAAAACAGTGAGTAGGTTTATAGAAGATTGGGGACCTTTTATAGAATTTCTTCAGGGATTGGGTATTCTGACAGAAGGTTTCGTCCTTTAAAAGAAAGAGTAACAGGTATATGTACGGAGCAAAGAATAAGAAGATTACTAGAAGAAGAATCCGAAGAATGGAGGAAGTCACATGGAAAATCTTAGAGCATCGTAATAGAATTTTTTTTATAATTATGTATTGAAATGTGATATAAATGCTTATTGAAAATAAATAAAAATGGATACAAAAAAAAGATGCATCTGTCTCCAATACTGCAGTACCTTTCCCATAGGAATAAAGATTTCAGCAGCAAAAACTGGAGTGAGAGCTGTTTTTTCAGGTGTTTTTAATTGCGTTTTTTAGCAATTTACTCCTCAGAAAACACAGGAACCCAATCTGTAATGGGGCCAAAGAATATTCAAATTGTTTTCAAACCGCAATAAAAGCCAGGTGGGAACAACCCTCTAAGAGTATTTTACTTCTCTCAGACACACCACTTTCTCAATATACCCAGGAAGTCCAATTCCAGCCACAATCCTCATGCTATTTATCTTGGGGGTTGTTCAGGAGTGCTTTATAAGATACTGACATCACTCCATCTCTTAATAAGGAATTTATAACTTCTGGATTTGGTAGTCTCTCCCTGCTAGATCTAATCAGTCATGACAGTCAAGGGTCAAGTATGCAAGTGGCTTGCTGCATTAATCCAATACTGTGCCCTGGACACCTCTGTTAATTATACTATATTAATTGTGGCTGTACTAAAGAGTGACTTTACCATCCAAGTTTTCAGTCCTTATTCCAGAAAGCTGCTGTTAATTTCTTTTTTACTTCTTCTTGTTTTTATGATGACATTTTCACAGAAGTGACATTGATAAGGGTGTGTAAGTGAGTGGAGGAAGACTCGAGCAATATCCCCAAAAGAGGAGGTAGTGCACTCCAGGGTCTACTCCCCGAGCACTATGAATAGCACTAATGCAAATAGCACTATTCATAGTGTGCCAGTGTGCTGTCTGCATGTTGCAGCAGGTTTCAGCCATCAAAACTGAAGTTGGGTATTCTCTGGCTTGAATCATGATGATGGGAAAGGCTGCCTCACTGAGAATACCCAACTTCTCCACATCAAGATCAAGGGAGTGAGCCAATTTTGACAGCAAGTATCCTATATATCATTGTCTGTCATTACAGCACCCTATGATCATTTATGGCAGCATTCATCCCGTGCTTCACATGCAGTGTAAGGGAACAGAGTCACGTGGACCCTGCCACTTTGGGGTGCATTCATAGTACCTTAAAGTGTTGTACAGATCTTGCCAATATAAAAGACTGATTTGAAAGAAGAACATTCAGCTCCTAAACTGAATGACCTTGAAATTCAAAATTTCTGAGTACAAAGGAAAAGTACAAACAGAAACAGTGGGACTAGTGGAATAGAAACTATTGAAAGCTCATAAGTCTTTTTATTTTTATTTTTTTAAAAATAGACTTTTTTTTATTCTTAACAAGAGTGTCACCAGCAATCAATGCAAGCTTAAGTCCACACTATTTTTTTAAAAAAAAAAATCTTGCAGGTTATTTTTTGTTTTGATTTTCTACAGCTTTTCCCAGGCAAAGCAAACCTATGTTAAGCAAAGTAATAATATATAGATACAAAGAAACTTCAGACAGGCTCCCCACTTTGATAACAATGATTCCTTAAATTGCAACCTTGATGTCCAGCTTTTCACACCAGCTAAAAATTTCCCCCACCCAACCTTTATAGACTTCATGAACTTAACTACCTTTGTAGCTTTTTATTTCCTTGTTTTTTATTGTTATTTGTATTGTTGGCTTTTTATAATTGATTCATTGATATGCATCTTTTGTGCATACTCCAGTGGGGCAGAGAAGAATTGTAGAGCAGTAAAACCATCAAATAAATAATTTGATTTTGCTAAATGCTGATTTTTATCTACATCAGGATTACACTCTGATCCTGCTGTACAAGTTGCAGTTTATCAGTGGACTCCCCTCTGGACTTCACAGCCTAATCTAATGAAATGTTTCAGTTGGAGTATTCTGTCTGCTGTTAATTCTTCTAACATCTTTTTATATTTGTTGCGTCACCTCACATTTATAACACTCTGCTCTGCAACTTGCGCATAACGTGTCTGTATAAAAGTCTTAAGTATGCTGTTCATTTCATTCCACTTCTTTTTTAATAGCCCACTGTTTCTCCATATGACATATCCAGAACTGAAACAATAGTGCTGTTAAATGGCCAGTAGTTGCTCTTCCTCTGAGGCTATTAAAACATAGGAAGCAATTAAAAACTTGTCAGAATGAATTGTATTTCAGCATGCAATACAAGCCTTACACAGAAACACCTAGGCTATGAACAAAAAAACATTTTGTAATACTGTAATTTAAAAAGGAAAAGAAGAAACAAAAGAAGAAAGCTCTGTAGAGAATCCAGTGACAGCTGGAGACTTTGGTCCTTTCTGCATTGAGGCTTGTTCTAGGATAAATCCTGGATCAAAAGCCCAGAGTCCACATGCTAGTGCGGACTGGCACAGAACCCTGCATCCTGTCACACTTTGTCCACAGTGGATGAAGTCTGGACTGGTCACAGGCCTACAACCAAACCAGAGTCAATAAACCGGATCACAGAGCCATGTGAAGCACACACTCTATGGTCTAATATACTAGAGTGTTCCAGGAAGAATTACCATTTCCATTTCCATTTCCATTTTTTATTTATATACCGCCTTTCCAAACATAAAATTTGCTCAACGCAGTTTACAACAAATGAAAAACAAAATACAATACAAATTCAATCATTACATCAAAGAACTACAGCAAATAAGTATAATCAACAACTCAAATCAAAGACAAAATTTTGCCCAAGGCAGAATCAAAAATACATTACATGTTATAACAACTAATACATTATATAGTAATAATAATAATAATAATAATTGGGGGGGGGACCTATAAAGCAGGTGGGACAGCTGGCTACTGAGCCTCCCTTCCCTCGTCCATGGTGGCGTTGGGGCATTGGGCTGGGTGCTGCTGAGTTTTTATAGTCCTTGCAGCAGATGGAAAAGGTTGAGCACTGACTCTCCCTCCTGCCCTCATCCATGGTGGCAGAAAGGAATCCAGCCCCAAAAAACAGCCAGAGTTAGAACAGGATGTGGGAAAGGTTTCTCATTCCAGGACAGTGCATCCCTTCTTGAAAGCCAGTAATCAAGTCATGAATTTGTGCATCAGAATACATCTTAGTTTTGACAATGATTAATGCCTCTTAAAGCCTCCTCCTTAAGTGGGCCTTTCTGGACCCATCTTGAGTAAGGTACTGAATAGAGTAGTGGATGCTCAACTGGATGCAATCATGGAAAGAGGAAACTAATTATCTGGTCCTGCTCCAGTATGGGTTTCAGGCCTTATTTTGGCAATTTCACACTTCCTTTCTCATCCGCTGGATAGGAAAGGAATGTAATCACCCAACATTAATTAGCGCTTGCACTAGGTAACTACAGCCCACGCCCTGCCACACCCCTCACCTGTGACCGGTGCCAGGGCACTTCAGGGCACCACCATTTTGGTTGTGGCACCCTCCATGACTGCGCATGCATCAGCACCAATGCCATGATGACACTGACACTCTGTGCACTATCAGTCGTGTCTATGGTTTTGCCAGGTACTAGCACACTTGTGCAGCACCTAAGATGATCCTGGAGCAGCAGAAGAGGTGCAGATGCTCACCTATGGATGCTTCTAGTAAGTCCCTGGGTAAGGTTAATAAAGGAATGGAGCATGGTTTCATGTTCCACACCTAATGAATAACTAGGGAGCTTCTGGGCAGGCAGGGGGCACTTGGAGGCTGTAGCAGCCTCCTCCAAGTGCAGATGCCCTCCCCATAAGTTCCTTAATTATTCACTATCCTCCTAAATGCAAAAGGGCCTTTGGTTCTAGAGTGACTTCTGTGCCCTAGTGCCATTGCCGACTAGAAACAGCACAGGTGCTCACTGCTGGATGCTTTCAGGTAGGTTCCCAGTCATGTTAGATTAAGGTTAGAGTGCTTGTGGTGCATAATTTCATGCACCACAGTTAGTCCACAATTAGGCAACCTCTGGGCAGGCAGGGGACATTTGTAGTCTGTAAACATCACCTGAAAGTGCAGATTTGCCTGCCCAGAGGTTGCTTAATTGCATATGGATCAAAGCACAAATTCACCCCATGTAAGGTGAAGGAGATCATCATTAAATATTAAATTAGTGCACACATGGAGGAACAAGCATTGTTGAAGAAAAGTCATCATGGCCTCTGCAAAGATAAATTGTGCCTTACCAAGTTGTTAGAATTATCTGAGAGTAACAATAAGTGCATGGCTGTCCTGCACCATTGGAAATGTGAAGCTTCGGAGGTACTCTAAATCTGGAAATTCTTGTCTCTCTGGACCTCTGCCAATTTGAGATGTGCCATAGTTTTAGTATTTTTATTTGTTTGTTTGCTTGTTTATTATCTATATTTCTATCCCACCCTATACCTCTAGGTCTCAGGGCGGGCAACAAGTTTAAAAACAACAGATTACAAGCAATATATATTAAAAGCAATATTTTTTTTAAAAAAAACCTCTTTAAAAATCCAACATATTTAAAAGCATATACTAAATATTAAAATACTAATATCTACCGTGGGGGGAAAATATAGTCACATTAGCCAAAGGCCAGGGCAAAAGGCCAGGGCAAAGGCTTCACCGCCTTCCTGAATGTGTACAGAGAAGGGGCACTTGGAGGCTGTAGTACCTCCGGGGGGAGGGGGGAGACTATTCCAAAATATCTGAATTTTATGCTCAATATAACCAACTCCTTCCATGGTGTTTAAAAGGATGAGTCTTAATTTTTTGCTAGTCATGGAATTCACCACAAGACTGATTAAAACTGATTATTTTGTCATATGAAAACTGTACAGACAGGGTTATGAAACCCTCACATCAATATTTTAGGCACTATAGCCTAATATTTCAAGGGTCCTTCCAGCAAAGCATATTATAGATGCAGATTCTTCGAAATATCCCTGATCAAACTTTAGCACACTTGTTTATTCAAGACAACCCATTTCTAGACAAAACTGAGATTTGCCTTTTGAAAAATTTAAGAGCCGTGAGCGTCCATAAATCAGTTATGACAATCATTGTCAAAGGAATCAATGAGTGAGGAATCTGCATTAATTCAAATAGCATCGAAAGCTGTATAAGCTTGCATCAGTCTTCTATGAAATAAGGAAAATGAGACATCTCTTTAAAGAAAAATATCGATATTTTTTCTGTTTATGTCACTCATTTGAAGTCTATCAATAATAGATTACTTTGTACCTTGAGTGTCAGTGGCCTCTGAGTATCTTACAGTACTATTCATGGGAACTGGTGGGAAAAATAACCTCATCAAACAATGTTCCTCAAAAGCCTAAATTTCCCTCTTTTGTAGTGCTGGGGAGTGGGGGGAAGGGATAAATTGGTTCTAACTGAAATATGGATGTAAGGCATTACTGGATAAATGTATTATTTATACTACATTCTTCAGTAACCTAGGCTTGTACTATATCTTTGTCCTATCACATTAAAGAGCAAGACAGATATCCAAACTCACCGGAAACATCCTTATCTCCTTCTGGCTCATGTGAGCAGAAAAGTTATACAGGTGTGCACATCACACACTGAAAAATACAAGTTGCAGAATTACAGCATCCATTTATCACAAAAGAAACATTTTAATTGGTTATAGGTAGAAAATATCTACTTGACAGTCAGTTTCTCACTTTTCACATAAGTGCTTTGCTGCTTGGATGCCTAATCTTGTTTAGTATAGGGAAAGTAATTTGACATGAAAGTACCTCGATGGCTGCCGAAAATTAATTGCCAATTAAAAAAGAAAAATGTTTGTGCTACTCTATAAACAAGCCAACATATAAACCTTTCAGTCTTGTTCCTTTATTTATGTCTTTGTAGATCTGTTTTCAAGCTATTTGCATACAATTTACAAATTCACATTATAATTCTCTGGTATACTTATGATTTTATAGTTGTATATATTTTACCTCGGTGAAAAATATTTATTTCTATGTGGTGCTGTTGCTTATTATTTAACAAAAACATTTCATTACATTTGATAGTTTATGTGTCTCCTTTAGAATGAGGCATTTTTATTTCTGAGTTTCAAAAAAAAAAAAAAAGGTTTTAGCCTATAAGTAACAAATTCAATTTTTTGTCACATTTTTGCTTCCGTGTAAGTAAGTAAAAGCACATCTCGTGTGTCAAAAATGATATTAGATTGTTCTTCGCTTGATGCTATATATTAAGATGGGCTATTAAATCTGAAGGATTTTTTATGGGTGATAGAAGCTTTAACATTCCAAATCTAAAGGGTCAAAAAAAAAAAAAGAGAGAGAGAGAGATTTCTACTTCTTAAAAGTTTTAAATAATGATGTGCTCCACTAGGTGCAACGTAACTATAAATAGAAATATAACTAAAGTTTGTTGATCGAGGTGTTGTCTTGAACAGTGCTCTCTACAACAGTGTTTCTCCAGTAGAAACCCCCCAAACCAACCCCTGAAGCTCATCCTAGCTACAGTGCTGGAGCACACTTTGCCTCCACAATGGATCCCCCAATAATCCCAAACACAGGAGACATGTCTTCTGTTCCATGTTCTGTATCAGGACTCTCTAGTCAACCAGTAGACTTGTTGAAACCATCTGGTGGCAATCTTGATCAAGGCCTCCCAAACTGGGATTTCGATCCATCCTGCACAGACAAAATGTATTAACAGGGGAAAGGGCCTCTCAGATATGCAATACCATGCAAACTGATGAGGCCCACAATCTGACTACTGGTAAGTGCAGAAAAGGCCTAAGAGTCTTAAGGCCAGCATTTGCTGTGGAATTTATTAGGTCCTTAGTGGCAACTGATGGGTACCCAGTTTGGAAGCCGGGCTCTTATCTGGGAATATGGGTTTTGATTCTGCCCTCCCCCATGAAGCCATCTGGGTGACCTTGGGCTAGTCACAGCTCTCTTCTGAGCTCTCACAGCCCCACCCACCTCACAGGGTGTCTGTTGTGGGGAGAAGAATAGAAAGCTTTGTCAGCCGATTTGAGACGCCTTAAATGGGTGAGAAAAGTGGGGTAGAAAAACCAACTTCTTCTTCTTCTTCTTCTTCTTCTTCTTCTTCTTCTTCTTCTTCTTCTTCTTCTTCTTCTTCTTCATTGTTATATCAATCACCAATGTCAAGTTCATCAACTACACAGCATCACTGCAAAACACCATAGGTGTTTGTAACTGTAGTTTCCAATTCCTTGTGACAAAAGACAAGAGGAATTCAGGGCAGAAGAGAACACTACTATTGGATATCTGTTGCTGATAACTCAGTCTTTAGCTGCATATTTTATACTGAGTAGATTTATAAGGTTAAGTCCACTCTTTCTTTAGTTCCTTCTGCACTTACCTCTAGATCTGGATTACAGGGCTTCTGGTCTGGATCATGGGACTCCAGATCTGCATTAATGCAGATCAAGGAGATTCCCCCCCCCTTAGTCCAACTCCACCTGTATAAGGTGAAGCCACATCTGGATTAAGATCCTTAATCTGGGTCCTTTATAGACCCTGTATATTGGGTCTACAAACTGGACTAAGGGCTGTGTTCTGGATCACGGAGGTATGACGTCTGCATGCCTCCATCATCTAGAATTACTGCGAGCTGCCATTTAGTGGTGGCCTATAACACACTGCCAAAAATCATTCCTACCAAGCCCAAAGGCCAGGAACTTTCACTTCTAGACATCAGGGGGTTGAGTAACGGCTGAGTACCTTGCATTCCACATTAGTGCTGTCTGTGTAGATGCCAGACTCACCCTCACCTCCTCCTGATTTGGATCAATGGAGCCAGTTAACCTGGATCTAGTGATCTGAATCTACTGCTCCCAAGCACAGAAGGGGCCTTTCTTTCACTGCTGTGCATATCTTCCCATTAGTTCAGTATGAAAATAATTCTAGAAAATAATATCAATGGGACATACTGTATATGCTGATACAACAAAGATATATCATCCAATTCTAATATATTGCTGGTCTGTAAAACAGGACATATGTTATTTTCAGGAAGGATTGATATTAAATACCCAAGCTAGTTCTTGGCAACTGTTACACCCTAGGCGTGCTCAACTGTACTGAAGGTAGCTTCTACAAAGAACAAACCCAGAACAGAGTAAGCCAGGTGGCACACACCAAGGTTGTCTGCATTCCCAAGGAACCATCTTGGCCTTCTTCAAATGTCAGGGAACAAAAATCCCCCAGCCTCTGAAGTTGTGCACCAGGGGGATTTTGGGAGAATGTCACAAAGCACTCACTTCCAAAACTGTTTCCAGAACAGAATCCAGCAAAATTGTGTTGGGCTCTGCACCCTGCTATGTGGCTGATAGAAGGTAAAAGTATCCCCATGGTTCAGGAAAGAAGAAGAAGAGTTGGCTTTTCAACCCTGCTTTTCTCACCCATTTAAGGGGACCCAAAGCAGCTGACAAAGCTTTTTGTTCTTCTCCCCACAACAGAACACCCTGTGAGGTAGGTGGGGCTGTGAGAGCTCAGAAGAGAGCTGTGACTAGCCCAAGGTCAGCCAGCTGGCTTCATGGGGGATGGTGGAATTGAACCCGGCATTCCCAGATAAGAGTCTGGCTCCCTAACCACTAGACCAAACTGCCAATTTTTCATGCTTGTCTTTCATTGAAAATTGTATTATCTTTTGAGTCTGTAGACTGAAATAAATTTGATGATGATGAATTATTCATGCAAGGGAACATTCTAAGCAAAAGCCCCATAAAGACAGAGCATTCCCTTGGAAGCCAGGCCTCCCAGGACCTGCACTAGTGAGTAGATGCTGCATTTTCGGGTGGCAGCTAGCAAGGTCTGAATGGACCATGTGGAAGCTGTCATACAGTCTTTTATTTCATTACTATAGACCAGCGGTTCTCAACCTTCCTAATGCCGCGACCCCTTAACAGAGTTCCTCATGTTGTGGAGACCCCCAACCACAGGGGCGGAGCAGCTGGGAAGTGGGAGGGAAGGGTGGTGGGAGACTCGTCGCGACCCCTCTGAAAGGGTACTTCGACCCCCAAAGGGGTCCCAACCCCCAGGTTGAGAACCACTGCTATAGACCCTCATGTAAGCAGCTGCATCAAATAGTTAGAGATCAAATGTATAAAAAATATTAGGGGAGTGCACAAATATTTGAGATATTCAATCGAATTCAGACAAATTCAGACATTCAAATTTGAAGCGAATGTCCAAACATTCATTTTGTAGGATTCAAATGAATACAAATATTTTGAATTATTCGTACTAATAATTCAGACATTCGTATATGTACAGATACGTATGTGACACTGTATCTGTACTCATCTTGTTCGTATCTGTTCCCATCCATACAGAATGAAAACAGGAAGCGTATGGGAAAAAATGGGATGTGTACGGATGCGTACAGATGTGTATGAGATTTGTATTATCAAACAGGTATCGAATATTTGTACAAATAGATACTAATGTATTCATATTGGTTTGAACGTCCAGACACTTGTTTTTTTTTCATTATTTGTATGAATTCAGATATTCAAATATTTGATTCAAATTGAATAGAGTTCAAAAATTGCCTTTGTGCACACCCCTGAAAAACACTGTATTTATCATGGTGATTCCACACTGGACAATACACTGGACGAGCAAAAGTGCTAGGATCCTCCCTTTCACATGCTGGTGCACATTAAAGGAGCCCCCACCTGCATTCCTAACCCCTTCCCTCTCAACATTGATCTCACAACAAATAGTGACTGAATAAGACATTTCTCCATACTTGCCACTTTTCTCTAGCAATATTTAGTAGCAACCATAGCATAGCTTCCAATTCTTCAGTCTAAAGGTTTTAAGTAGGTGGAACTTTGTCGGGTCCATTGCTTTTACCTAAGCACTTTGATGGCTGGCTGGCTTGGGAATTATGAATAGGTATGTCCCTGCTGACTTGAATATTTGATACAGGGAACAAGAAAGAAGTGGGCAGAGTGACAGTAAATTGGGTGCAGATCATGGCTTATATGGGCTTTGACTAAAGCTTTACCATCAAGCTTGACAAGAAAAGCCTTAAATAGTTTTATCTTAATTTCTAGAAAGGTGTTCATATCAAAATGAATGTAAGCATTTCAGCTCAAGATAAGCAAAGTGTGTTCTGGGGCATTTTTAAAAAGATAACTAAATAAATTTGGATTTGCAGAGGATAGCAAATGCTTCACTTCTGTGATGGGTAGTGAGAGAAGCTGATATATCAACATTTGAGGGCAAGTGAGGGAGAAATAAATGGAGGATTCAGCAGGTAAAGCAAGCCCTCCCCCCCTACAATTTACAGTATTATTTCTTGAGATAAAATAAACTTGATGAAGACTAAATATGCACAGAAATATTTCCTGTGTGGTCTGTTAACCAAAGGAGTCTCCTATATAACCAAACAAGAAATTAGGTGTATTATCAATAACTTTTTTCTTTTTGTTTTTGTTTTTGGACAGCTTAGAAAAAACATTTGGAAGTTATACCTGAGCTGAAAATTTTTAAGAGAAAAATGACACACACAAAAAGCTGAGAAGAGGCAACAGCAACTCACTTTGGAAGTGATCACTGAGACACATGAAAAAGTTTGACACCATATCAACATTTAGCTGAAATTGTCAGACATCTGAATGCTGCTCCCACTTTATAAGAAAATGGCACAAAATCCTCCAATGATTCTGATTTTTTTAGTATATCTACAACAGAAATGCTGCTAGCACTTCACGAGCAGTATTATGAGCTACCCTATGCAGCAGACATCAAACATCAATTTTCTCATAGTGGTTGTCCCTATTTTATACAGAAATTATAGTTGATTTGTGCGTGTGTGATAGAAACTCCAGCAACCCATGGTTGTGGGATTTCCTGGAAGCTTGGGAAGACACTGTACTTCCTCAAAATCTAAGGCTAGCAGAAAGTCTAATATTAGGTCTAACATAGTGGCAGAAACATTGACTCATTGATATCAAAGTAGAATCCGTGGCCTGAAGGAGATGGATGGGCCTGTATTGTTTTGCATTTTCACAGTAAAGCCTTACAAACTTACAGATGGACAAACTGATGAATTTCTTAAAAGGGAGAACAATAGAGAAGTATTTAAAAGACTGGAGACCCTACATAGAACTTCTACAGGAAGAAGGATTAACAACAGCTGGTTTCGACTGACTCTTTTTCTTTTTTAAGGACCGGTGGAATTGGAATATACTACGACAATAAGATAAGATCCTGAAAAAATGGAGGAAGTTGCTAGTTGTAAAAAATGGACCATTATATGACAAATGGGAAAAGGGGTGATAAGGAACCATGAAGTTTTATTCTTATTGCAGTATCAAAAATAAATAAAAATTAATTAAAAAAATAACATCCAAGGTTGGGCCTGTTTGCACTTACCTTTAGGGAGTGGTCCTGGAGTGGCTGGGAGCTCTCCTTGGCTTCCGTTGGCTTCTGAAGCTGTGGATAAGTAAAAATTTGTTTATAGCTTTATCAGGAACAACTGGTAAGCTCCCAGTCACAGCCTTCACATTCTCTTCCAGGTGCAAATGCTATGAGGGGGCAATGCAGTGTGGTGAGTCTGTGGCCGCACAGTTATGCACCACAGACTGATTGTTATGGCTGTTGCCATGAGAATATGGCCAGGCCGGGCCAGGCCATCAGCACTTCAAGTGCTGGTGGTTCAGTTAGGGACCACACCAGCACTGGAAACACAGTTGTCTCCCTCTGAGCCTGATCTTAACTTCAGTGGGATGGTATTGTTATAACATCCCACTGAGTTAAGTGTGAACAGTACCTATAACTCTCTGCAATTCTGCACTGGCTGGTACACCAAACCAGTAAGTGTACTATGGTAGGTTAAATTAATAGGTAAATGTGCCCTTGTCTGTTCTAACTGGCAACTGTTCCCGGGTGTTTCCGCACATGCCTCCTGAAAGCCGGATTAAGGGAAAACTTTTTTCTCAAATCTGTCCCTGGGAAGATCCATCTGAAATAGGGACTGATCCAAATAAGGCCCCATGCTCCAGCACTCATGTGGGAAGGCCAGATTCTCGAGAACTAATGGAGTGGGTGCTGTGCGGACACATCAGCACCCATTCCAAAAGTCCTTCAGCTCATGCGCTGCCACCGCATGGACTGGAGCATTGAGCTGCCAGTCACTCTGTGTTTCTGGTGGTGCCCGGTGCGCAGGGGAGGGGCTTCAGAAGCAGGCAGTCCTGCTTCTGCTCTTCCCAACATGGCAACCAAAGGGACATCCATTCCTTCTCCTGTCCATGTGTGGAGGCATCCGCCTTTGATGTGGATTTTCCATGCAAGAATGGATTAAGACCTAATTCTTCAGGTCTTTCCAGGAACCGGTTTTAGTGGTGCCAGGACCACATTAGAGCCAGATCTCGCGTGAGCCTGTGCGAAAGCGCCGTCCTCAAAGTGTCCCGGATCTGGCCTCCAATGAAGGAGGTAAGTTCCAATGTGTTCTGTATGTGTATTTAATGTGTTTTTAAATGCATTCTAACAGCCTGTGCGGAAACCACCACCCCTACACTTCAGGCATGGGTTCTTCCCAGTCCTCCCCAGAGATGCTAGCAACTGAACCCTGGGACTTTTGCATACAAATATGTGTTGCTTTACTACGGAGCTGTGACTGTTCTGAGAAGCAGCAACATGATTAAGAACATGAAAAATATCAGGAACCCCACTTTACTCATTTATTTCATTTGGACACAGACCAGCACAAAATAAAAGCCATTTATATAAACACATAGCAATCTTATATACTTTGAATCTTCAAATGTGTCAACGTTCAGTTTGAATATGAATGTTCTGAATTCAGCCAAATTCGTATGAATTTCTAATATTATGAATATTGGTGCACATCCCTGGATGGAGCCACAATTGCTTCATCCAGCTCACATTTCTGCAGGCCAAAACAGAGGCATTTCCGCACTGCATCGCGTTCAAAACGGAACGCGTTCAGGCGGAAAGCTTAAGACAGCTCCGGGCGCTTTCCCCGTTCACACACAGACGCGCCAGAACGCGTGTAAACGCGTTCCGGAGCGTCTGTGTGCGAAAGGGGAAAGCGCCCGGAGCTGTCTTAGCCGGCAAACGCCGGCCAGGGGCGCGGAGACAGCCGCGGAGGCAGATCGACAATCAGCTGTTTGACAAACAGCTGATTGTCAAAGCCGCGCGGCGTCGGAGGCGAGCCCGCAGCTGTTCGGGAGACAGAAGCAGGCGCGAACGCTTCTCCTCCCGAACGGCTGCGGGCGGCTCGTCCGCGTTGGAACGCATGTAGAGCACTTTAAAGTGCTCTACATTTCGAACGCGGAAAAGACAGCTGCGGACACGTCGGAACGCAAGCCGCGCGCGGGCAATGCGGATGACGTGTTCGCAGCTGTCTTTTCCGCGTTCCGTTCAGCCCCGTGCGAAAACGTCTCAGGTAATGCATAAAGGTAGCAGTGAGAACATCTGGGCATTCCAGATACCCTGATATATGTGTAACGTAACACATGTGCTGCCTAGCTAGCAAATAATCATGGCAGGGGATCAATATCCTGCATTATGTCTTGGTAGTGGGTTAAGAACTTGGAACCCTGTTGGATCAGGCCACAGTCCATCTAGTCCAGCATCCTGTCCCACTCAGTGGCCCACCAATTCCTCATGGACATCTTAAGCAGAAGATAAAGGCAAAACCTTCACCTGCTCTTGAATCCCAGCAAATGATCTTTATAGGCCTCCTGCCTGTCTGCCAAGCCTGGAGGATGGACCTACACAACCATTCCAGTAGCCATTGATTATTCAGCTGCTGTCTGGAGGTGTCCTGATTCAATCTCCACATTATTATAGGGTTAAAGTCTCAGTTCTAAGGGAAGTCTCTCATATCTTCCCTTCAGCATCATGTTGAACAAAACTTTTACTCTTGCTTTTATAGAGGCTGATCTGTGTTTTTTGTTTTGTTTTAAGACAGTGAAATGTGTAACAGAAGGAGAGACCAAGGGTCAGAAGGTGAGCAGGGGCCTCTGGCTTTGCTCATTAACTCTTGTTTCACATTATCTCTTAATCTTTGCTTGATCAGCATGGCAGCTGACTTGAGACAGCTGAAAGAGAAAGTTGGGGCAGAGGACAAGATTGGAAAACGTTTCAGTTACCATTTTTAACCCTTTGCCGACATAGCTATCATGTGACAGATAAAGCAACTATCAGTTGACACTGTTCAAAAATTAGAACTTAAGTCAGAAAGTTAAAGCTAGAAATCAGACCTGCAGATTCAAAGGGGTTTGACCTTACTCCAGCAAGACAGTAAGGGTAGAGACACAACTGGCCACATACACAGAAGCAATTTCAGAAATTTGGCTTGAAAATTGTCTGGATAGCTTACAGAGGGACTCAGCCATAAAGGATGCCCATATAGTAGTTGGGCCATAGATTTTCCATTGGATGCCCTAATTATTGCTGGGACCTGAGGCCTTTTTGCACTGCAGCGGGAAAGGATGTAGTGCACGTGGGCTAAGTCACTTCGGGACTCTTCACCCACTCACACACAGGCAGGCAGGAAACGTGTGTAAATGCATTCCTGCCTGCCTGAGTGCAAATGGCCGAAGCATCCCGAACTGACTTAGCTGGGAAAGGCTGGCCAGGGGTGGTGACGCCTCCTGCAAGGCTGTTTCCCATTGGGTGAGAGCACCCAGGGGCGGGCAGCCCTGTCAGGCCACTTCCCCCGGTTCCCGCTGGCTGTAAAGGAGTTGATCAAGGCCATCACCTACCTTGCCGGGCTGGGATGGGGTGGCGATCACGCAGGCACACCGACCCTGGTAGATGGCAGAAGGGACCCTGCGAGTTGGTGGGTCCCCTCCGCCGTCTACCAGGGTAGGCACGCCTGCGTGATCACCATCCCAGCCCAGCCCAGCAAGGTAGGTAATTAGTGCAGCCCCTGTCAACTGTTCGGCCAATATTCAGCCAATGGTGGGGGGGGGCATGCCCGTGGCTGTCAGGGAGGGAAGCATGTGCAAATGCTTCCCTCCCCGAATGGCCGAGGATGCTTCATATGCGCGGGAACAGATGTAGAGCACTTTTAAGTGCTCTACATTTGGAATGCATGGAAAATACTCCAGAACGGGCTGGGATGCAAACCCAGCCCCTGCAGTGTGTATGCTGCATTCCGAATTGTTTTCTACATGTTCCAAAACCGTGTGTGTGAAAAGGCCTCTGATTGCCTCCATGATGAGGAGAAAACGAGAGCAATGCTGTAGAAGAAGCCTGTGTTTTCAGTGCTGGATGTCACCCATGAGAGCTGTAATATGCCTTCTTCTAGCCCAGAAAGCACTTCAGAAAAGGTCTTCAAGTGTTTTTGGAATAATTATAAATATTATGTCCCAGCAGTGATTGTTTTGCTTCTTTCAATATATCTATTTGTGTTTCCATTTCCCAAACCTACTGTCTAATTATCTGTCCTGCTTCTTTTTCATACCCCATGGAAATTAGTAATTCCATAGAAAGACCATGAGAGCAAAGTTTCCTTACAATGGATCAGTTCTTAAAGGATGGGAATTTATCTAATTAATGGAGCAAGGATGAAAATTTAACTTCAGGCCCTAGTTGAAGACACTGAGTCAACAGTACATTTCTATTTTTGTTATTCTTGCTTCAAAATGGAGTCTTTCATTTGTTACATAGCATAGGATCTGAAATAGCTCCTTCTGATGCTTCTCATTTTTGCCAGATATGCTCAAATTTCCATTGTGTACAGGATATGGCACACACAAAAAAGAGGGAGAAAATGTTTAATTGCAGCAGGAATAAAATAAACCAAGACTTTATATTAATAAATGTGATGAGTCAACTCCACCCCCTCCCTTTCTCCCATTGGATTTGTGGTAGCAGAGTAACACAGTCAAGGAAGCGGCCATCGAGCTGTACGGCCCCACTGCCTGCCAATGGCCTGGTGTCCCTATATGAACTGGACTATACCCCCCTTGCCCAGGCATACTGCTTCAAAGGCTTACTACCAAGCCTTCAGCTGAAGTAGCACTATAAACACCAGTGTAATCCAACACTAATTGTTTATTATTTACAATCAGATAGATAGATAAATAAATAAATAAATAAATAAATAAATAAATAAATAAATAAATAAATAAATAAATAAATAAATAAATAAATAAATAAATAAATAAATAAATAAATAAATAAATAAATACAAGATTAAAGGTAGCTTAATAGTCCTTAAGTAGTCAGAAGGAACAAATAACCAAAACCACTGGTACAGCCTAGCTCTCCCCAAGCTAAACCTTCAAAAGTAAAATAAACAGCAAAGGCCTCAGGCTCTCTTCTAATCTGAAGGAACCTTTCAGATGTTCAGTGTGAAAGTTCTTCTTAAAATAAAGAATAAATTCCAGCAGTACAATCCTGACTGCAAACCAGGAGTCCAGCTTGCTCAAACCAGAGCCAAACACCCCCTACAGCGTTCCTGTATTTTCCCAGGTACACCCCGAAATCTGCCCTTAAGAAAGGCATGACCTACCCCACAATCATCGATCACAAGGCTTAGAGGTCTAGAGAGTTCAGCAAACTCCCCAATGATCAACCCCCTGCAAAATCTGTCATGCGAGAGACACTGAGAGCCTCGGACCGCTGGGTTAAATACAGCAAGATCCTGGCACTCCGATTGGCTGGATTTTGGTGCTTTCCAAGGGAACTGCTCATTCCTGTCACTCAATCTTGCAAAGTCCACGGGAAATTCTCCCATGCTTTGCAGCTTGCAGAAGATGCTTGCAAAGAGCCCAGGAAATATTCCCGGTCTCTGCAGCCTGCACCATGAATTGCAATAAATTTCTAGAATAGTATTGGTCAATCTTTGGCTATTTTTGACCACATAGGATGGTTCAAGTGCTGGCAGACTCCTCAGTGGCATTAAAATGTTGATGTTCTGGCTCAAGCAGGCCATATCACCATAACAACAGGATATTGTACTTGTGCCGGGACATTTCCATGACAATCAGCCCACAGCACACAATTGCATAGTGGAAGCTGCCCCACTCCTCCCACTTACAGTGTTTGCACGCGAATGAGAGCTCAACAACTGCAGAACAAATTTTTACTATTGAAGATCACTGCAGCTGGAGGATGCTTCTGGACAGTGGCATCCTGCAGATAGCCCTCCCCTGGAGTGACCAGAACTGCTCCAGGAAGGTTAGCATGAGCAGGTCCATAGTTTGCATTAGGGATGTGCATGAATGTTTTTTTGGCATTCAATTCGAAACAAAACAAATGTTCAAAAATCTGTATTCATATGAACAGAACACATTAGAACATGTTAAAATTCTACTTGATACAAATCTATTTGTATGTATTCATACGAACATATGATACGTATCTTTATATGAACAGATACGTAGCTGATGCATTTCCCCAGCTTAATGAATGTCCGAAAACATTCATATTTGTTTGAATGTTAGCATCCAAATATAACATTTGATTCGAGTTCAAATGTCCAAATAAGGCCAAATTTGGATGAATTTCTAATCTTACGAATATTCGTGCACATCCCTAGTTTATATGAGATGTCCTACTTCAGACACTTGCAATGCCCTACCTAAATACAGTGGTTAAAAATGTCACCTGTTCCAACATGTGCTTGCTAAGGAGTCAAGTTCTAATCCTTAGGCTGCAACCACAGATACCTCCAATAATCCTGTGTTTGCAATTCTTGAAGCACTCTGAGAGGACTTGTCCACAAATAAGCAGAAAGACCTAATTTGCTTTCAACTTTTCCCCTCCCTCCTCCATAATGATTGGCTCAATGCCTGCGCATTCCCCACAAGCATTACACTGTTCCAGGAAGAACGTTGTTTCATTTGTAAATGCACCAATGCAAAACAAAACCTATTATATTGGTATATAGTTATATTGTATTGATTTTTAAAAAAAGACTTCCTTTCCCATACCAACCTGCTTCAGAGGTATTGCATGAGCAACAGCACGTCTTGCCGTGCAACTACCATTCCAGCAATACCACCTCCTCCCTTTCTCAAACACAGCAATGTTCTGGGAAGAATATCAGTTTGGGAACTTTGGGGCTTGCTTTTTCTCTTTTTCTCTTTCTTTTTTTGTAAATGAAACCATTAAATGCACAACTTGTAGTATTGAGTTCATTTTTAAAGGAAGTTAAAGGCAATAATCAGAACCTCAGGGTAAATGGTTTTCACTGGGACTAATAGAAACTGACTTCAGTTAAGGTATTCTTGCTTCATAATGGAGATGCAGCCAAGTTCTGTTTCTTCCCCTGCTCTTCCACCACACCCACAAGGTTGATATGTCCAGCTCCAGAAAGGTGTTACAATTTGAAATCTTAAAAAAAAAAAGTCAGGTATGTATAGCAAGAATTCAGGGACCTGAATTGACCATTGAATAGAGCTGTGCACAAAGCATATTTCTGCCCTTCAGTTTATACTATGCCTTCCAGAGATATGTACACAGCTGAAGAGGCCACCCCCATTCACAAATCACACACAATTTCCTGGGAATTTGGGAAATCTCACACAATTTTCCACAATTACCAAATGAAGATGGCCTCTCCAGCTGTGTGCACACCTCCAGGAGGCTTAGCTGACCGTCTGAGGAGTGTGTGATGGCAGTGATGGCCACCAGATTTAAAGGTAAGGGGGCATGGCTGTGGGGGACTTGAGGTGGGGGGTGAGGAGGTCTGGTCAAGTCTAAGTGTGTAAAGAGGAGGCTACAAATGTAGCCCCCTTTCAATTCACATGCAAATCATCAAAAGCTTCAAAGCTGAATGTGAATTTGAAACCGATGAATATTTTTTGCCCATCTCTACTAGGAATGTGCATGAATGTTTATTTTTTTTATTTCATAACCTATTACAAAACAATTGCAATTAATGGTACAAAACATTACTATACACTTATATATGTTATATAACATATATAAGTTCTTATAAGTTATTCAAATGTTTTTGTATTTGATTAGCATCAAATTGAATGCCAAACAAATTGTATTCATTTGAATAGATCCCTACGAATGTGGTAGGATTTATATTCAATACGAATATCCAATCCTATATGAATTGCATACGAATCCCATATGAATCGCATACAAAGTTCTGAATTCGAATGTCCAAATTCTGCCACATTAATACAAATTTCAAATGTTACAAATATTCATGCAAATCCCTAATCCCTACCATTAAAAACACAGGAGCTGCACTTAGACCAGACTCCATCTTGACAATTTGATGACATGGTAAGCACAGTCATCCCCACCTCAATCCACTGGATTCTGAAATATTGTCTACTTCCTTCCTGCAGGGTCCTCCCATCAGCTTGTGATGGGAAGACACTCCTTGATCCAACACAGTTTCTGCACTAAATGAGAATGCAAATGCAAATATGGACACCCAAGCTGAACAGTTAATTTAATTGCTACACTTTGTTTACCAGTTCTGGGATGCTTGAGTGCTTATAGATATTTTGTTTACTCTTGTTTCCTCCCAAACATCTGGTCCCACACCTTGAGGGTTTTGGGGTTCAAGAGTAGGTGTCCTTAGTTCACCAAGTGCTTTTGTGTTCTTCCACCATTGGCTTACTTCAGCTGTGTGCTTGCTATGCGAATGAGTTCCTGCTGCCATACATCACAGAACTACCAAAGGAAGAGATCTAGCTGTCTCTTCCTCCTTCACCCTTCAATTTGTTTCACTGTTGCTAAGGTTTTGGGCAACCCAACCTTGAATTGCTGGTTCTAGCAGCTAACTGGCCTCTGAGTATCTAATCAGCTTCATGACATCTCACTTCAGTGGTTGTCCAAGGAGGCATTTACAGCTGATTATTCCTCAGCTTTCTGGACCCTCCATCTCTGCTGCACCTGTGTACAACCTCTGAAGACTTTCCATTAGATTGGTCTTAGACCAATCTTGAGCAAACATAACTCCAGACATACCCCTTGCTGCGACAGGACTCCACAGCAGCTTCCAGTCTGCTAGACCAGAGGATCAGAAGCTTTGGAAGGATGCTGTAGTGGCTTCCAGTCCACCAGACAGGACACTCTATCTCCTGCCGCAGTGGTGAAGGATTCTATAATAAGTGCACAGGGAAAAGATGTTGCTATTTCAGCATCCTTTTAATGCATTTGGGGAGGTAGTATGCTGCATTCTACTGCAGGTGATGGAGGCACTGCAAGAGAGGATTCCAAGAAAGGTGGATTTTTTTTGTCTGCTCCCTCCTTTTGTTTTGTTTTCTTCTGTATTCTCCTTTCCTTTGCTTGCCTTTACTCCCCCCCTTTTCTCCTCTTTACTCTTCAATTATTAAACATTCAACTTCTTCTTTAAAATAATCATTTTGGAGGTGGTTCTAATTGATAGTTATGTGGGGAAGAACTGACAGGTGGCATGAACTGCAAAATCATGGATGGAGAATTCGTTAGAAAGAGGTTCTCCAACTCATGGAATCAGCTCTCCCGGCTCCTACTGACCTTTACTTCTCCCAGAAATCTGGTCTTCCACCACCTAGCAACATATTCTGACTGGCTAAATAGCATAGGTTTCTTTATGTCCAGCTGGGTTCTAATCTTATTCTCTGCCTTAGCTCTTACTCAGGAACCTTTACTCTGTAGTCTTTTTAGGGATGGGCATGAATGTTTTTTGGCATTTGATTCAAAATTGTTCTAATGTTCAAAAATCATATTCGTATGAATAGATTGCATTTGAATGTCGTAAAATTCTATTCACTATTTGTATGTATTCATATGAGCATTTGATACATATCTGATACAAACAGATATTTATGTGATATGAACAGATATGTATCTGATACAAATATATACATATCTGATATGTTTTCCCAGCTTGATGAATGTCTGAACTATTTGTATAAATGTCTGGAAACATTTACATTTGTTTGAATGTTAGCATACAAATATTGTAGCATTCAATTCGAGTTTGAATATCTAAATTTGGCCAAATTCAGCCAAATTTCAAATGTTACAAATATTCGTGCACATCCCTAGTATATTTTTTTGCCACAGTTACAATTAAAAAGTTGTCTGACACAAATTACTATTTGTTTATTTTCAAAGGCCCACATCTTAATTTGTTACTACCATTTGATCAGTTCACCAAATGTTGATATTGTTCTGGGTGTTGCATAATAAAAGTGTTTCTAAATGTGTTTGCGACTCTCAGTAAAAGCAAATTTTGTACTGAAATTGGCCTAGTTATTTTCCATTTTTGAGGATTAACTGCTAACTGCATCAAACATCAAACCAAATGTCTTTTAAAGACCATGCTCATGGGAACACTGCTAGACATGTGTCTACAATTGTTCTTCTAACAAAAGCCTGAAGCAATGTCTCACACCATCCCAATTTCACACCATGCTCAAGTGAAACTCCCAGAGATATTCTTTACATTCCTAGGAAGGATGAAACACATGAAATGTGAAGTACAACCTCTCAGGCACCTTGGTGTCAAACCATTTACCTTACATGATGTAGCCTTAGCATAATTCCCCAGACCAATACTTTAGTTTTCTTATAACTTATTTCTAAAGCACATTGGATACTTACTATTGCAAAAGCTCATGAAACCCATTTCATACCAGGGTCAAGGGAAAAAGATACAAGAGAATTGCTAGAGATCTTTGTCTGCCCATGTGGAGCATTGTAGTCCAGGTGGGTCAACAAAAAAACTAATACGGCAGTTAAAAAGAAATGAATACTCATGAATGGAGGCAAAGGTAGATATTGCAGGCAACATAGTGGCTAGATTAGTCAAGGTCTAAAATTGTTTTTACCTACAAAATAGGGATGTGCACATTTTTTTTTGTATTCAATTCATATCAAATCAGATGCAAGAAAATTCATATTTGTTCGAATAAATCCCAAATTCCATACAAATCCCATACAAAGCTTCATAGGAATGTACCAAAACATTCAATTCTAATTTGAATGTCCAAATTTGGCTGAATTTGTATGAATTTTGAATGTTATGAATATTTATGAATATTCCTACTACAAATTTTTCCTGTCAAGGCTGGTTGAGCTTCATGCAGAGAGGGTCAGAAACCTATAATTATTTCAGAATAGTGTTTGATCTGCCAAATGTAGTTCTGTACTCCTGATACAGTCCTGAAATACAGAAGCAATATCCAAGGTTTAAGGTACTGTGTCACTGAATAATAGGCTAAAACATGGAATATCAACCAATGTCTGGGCAAAGTGATATAATCCAAGGAGAGCTTTTTTCTGGAATATCCAAACATAGTAGAATAGGTTAATGACTTTTGAAGGCAACCTGAGAATCTAGTTAGCTTAACAAGAAGAGGTTAGTTCTGTAACAGGGTAGCCTTCTGAAGGTCTTAAAAAAAACAGAAAAGCCTTTAAAAGATGAGACTTGCATACAGAATGATCTCTGAACTTCTGAAGTAATCAGGCCCCTATCAATAGTCTATTAGGAGACTGATTTCCTTGGCAGAAAATATTTTCAGTAAAATTAGGTCAGCAAATTTTAACTTTTCTGTCACTCTGAATTTCAAAGAAAATGGTGAATCCGTAAATTGCTAGAAGTAGGAATAATGCCAACATTTGGGGATGCTACCCTTAAATATGCATAGATATTCCACCCCTATATTTTGCTGACAGAAATTCTCTCCCCACCCTCATCTCTTCCCCTGCAAATATTTTCTTGGCCTCTGTTATATTGATTGCTGCTGTTGAAGGAGAAGAAATCTCTGATTATGTTCTACTTGAGAGATTGTTAATGCAGAGCAAACCTAAAGATGCTAAGCAGGTCACTGGACAGTCTTTCATAAATATTCAGCAGGAAAAAAACATTGTGAAAGACACTAATGCTGATCGAATTCACAGATATGCTAAGTAAGAATAAAGCATTTCCTGCAGAGAACTCCTGTTGAGACTATATGGCCTTCTGCTTTAATGAAGTTATGCTACTGCCTAATGGAAGATGATGTCAACTTCTCCCCTTCCATACCACATATTTTAATCATTATATTTTGGCTCTTTTCTTTTTCCTTATCAAGGACATAAATTACTGGGATGATCGACTACTATTGCATGATGTTATAAGATGTTTCTTTTAGAGCAGAAGTGGAATTCTAGCAAAATGTAAAACAAATGTCTCAAGAATTACAGATCATTTTTTCATTCTAAAGATTTATTCTTCAGTCTAGTTTGAGTGACATACGGTTATACATGAAGCAATGTTAAGATTCAGATGGTGGTTACACCTGTACCTTAATCCTTCTTCAGCCCAAATTCCAGCCCGTTTGATTATATCTAGGGATGTGCATGAATATTTGAAATATTCCTCCCTCTTGCTTTGATTTCCTTTCCCTGCCATCGCTGCCATTGCAATGATCTCCCTCCACCTGCCTCAGTTTCCTTCCCCCACCCTCTCCCTCTTGCCCTGGCATTCTCTCCCCACTTCATCATCACCACTGTCCCACCCCATCTCCATCCTCTCACCTCCACCTGCCACCTCATTCCCCTTTCCCCTCCCAGATTGCCTCTCCATCAAGCACGTTTCCCCCATCCCCTCACCAGCTGAGGATTACAAGCTGCAGGAGCAGGAAGGCATAACAAAGCCATTCCAGGCCAAAAATGGCTTGGATATGGCTGCCTTCCTGATGTGGATTAAAACGATATGGTGCAACCGCAGACTCAGGGTGTTTTTCCACTGCGCTCCTTTAATCCACATCTAAGAAATGGAAATAACAATTAACCATAAGAAACTGCTAAATTTTATGCTGATCACAGTTAAACAAGTCATTATGAAAAGTTGGAAGAATAAAGAACATCTAATTCTTCAATTACAATTCCACAAATTAACAGTATGATTCTTAGAGTGAACAAGCTGAGGAATGTGAGCTGACTTACAATGATCAGAATAATCTGCAGATCAGTTTGTTACATATTTAAAATGTTTGCACTTTGTATTACTAAGGTTAAGATAATGAGTGTTTTTTTGTGCAACTTGATAGAAATTACAGTTGTAATTTTGTACAGTATTTTTACTAAATAAAAGTAAGAAAAGTTTCAAAAAAGAAAAAGAAACCTAACCAAATGCTTTTCAAACTATGTGCTATTCCCTTGGGCCTCTTCACAGTTCACTCACTGGAATGTAATAATAATAATAGTAGATGTCACTCAGTTTTGGAGAGAAATCTGGGGAAATGAAAAATAATATAACAGGATTGCTGAGTGGATAAAGGAGTTTCAAAATAAATTGTCAAAAAAACAAAAAGGAAGAACTTGTGATAATAGTAAAAATGGTCAAAAACTGTTAAGAGAACTAAAAACTGGACATCCCATCTCATAGACCGGTGATGGCCAACCTATGACACGTGTGTCACAGGTGACACGCCAAGCCCTTTTGGGTGACACACATGGTCACCCTGGCACCTAGACATGTAGTGCTTGCTTGTTCTTGAATGTATGAAATACCAACTTTCAATTGAAGATTTAGCAACAAAAGTCACTAATGTAAAGAATTATTTGTTTTTGCTTTTAATAAAATAGATATATCAAAAATAAAACTTTTTTACTAGAGCTACAAATATCACAAAATTGTGGATATTTCTAGATGTGAAACAGCACCCGAGTTAAGCTAGGTTTTCTTGCAAATTTTGACACACCGAACTCAAAAGGTTCGGCATCACTGTCATAGACCAAGTGCATGGTTTTTGCTCAAATATCTTACAAGTCTGCATCTGATACTGACCGCCACAGTTCAATGTTTTAAGAAATGGAAGAATCAGTGAATGGCTAACAACAGGAAAAACATACCTGATTCAGAAAAGTACAACAAAAGGTATAACACCTGGAAATTGTCGGCCTATAACATGTTTCCTGCCCAAGTTTAAACTGCTAACTGGCGCAATAGCCGATAAAATCCAGGGCTGTTTGGAGACAAATAACATCTTGCCAATGGAGCAAAAAGGAAACAAACACAAAAGCAGGGACACAAAAGATCAGCTTCTGATTAACAAACTGGTTCTGGAGAACTGCAGTGTGGAAGAACAAACCTATATATGGCTTGGATTGACTATAAGAAAGCATTTGACTCATTGCCTCAGAGAGTGCCTGGAAACCATTGTAATTAGTAAGAACATTAGAACTTTTACTGAAAATATGATGAAGCACTGGAAGACGGAACTCTTTGTTGGAAATGAAAGCTACAGATCAGTAAACATCAGGAGAGGAATCTTCCAGGGTAACTCACTGTCACCATTGCTCTTCATCATCACAATGATCCCACTGTCAACAATTCTTCAAAAAACAAACCTAGGGTATCCAGAGACACAAAGAAACTTTCCCACCTATTATATAGGGATGATCTGAAGCTCTACGGAAAAACTAAAATGGAGACAAACACAGTTTGCATCTTCAGTACAGATATCAGCATGGAATTTGACTTGGATAAATGCATCACAGTGGAACTGAAGAAAGAAGAAGAAGAAGAAGAAGAAGAAGAAGAAGAAGAAGAAGAAGAAGAAGAAGAAGGAGGGTTGGCTTTTCCACCCCACTTTTCTCACCCATTTAAGGGGACTCAAAGTGGCTGACAAAGCTTTCTATTCTCCTCCCCACAACAGACACCCTGTGAGGTAGGTGGGGCTGTGAGAGCTCAGAAGAGAACTGTGACTAGCCCAAGGTCACCCAGCTGGCTTCATGGGGGAGGGTGGAATCAAACCCGGTATTCCCAGATAAGAGTCTGGCCCCTTAACCACTAGACCAAACTGACTCATTATGACCAAAGGGGCCATTTATGAGAGCTCAAAAGAGAGCTCTGACTAGCCCAAGGTCACCCAGCTGGCTTCATGGAGGAGGGCAGAATCAAACCCAGTATTCCCAGCTCCCTAAGCAAACTGGCTAGCGAACTGCAACTGGATAATATAAAGCATGGAAAAGTCAAAAAAGTGATCAGCAAAGAATATATTCAACCAGTCAGGAAAATATTGAAGAGCAAGTTGAATGGCAGAAACACCATCAAGGTCCTTAATACCAAGGCAATACCTGTTATAAGATATTCTGCCAGAATAGTCAACTGGACACAAGCTGAGTCAGATAGCCTGGACAAAAAAACAAGGAAACTGTTGTCTATCCACTATGCATTACACCCCTGTAGTGATGTTGACAGACTGTATCTGCCCAGAAAATCTGGGGGTAGAGGACCACTGCAGGTGAAACAGACTGTCAAAGCGGAAAAGCATGTTTTGGCTGCTTATATCAAAGACAGTCAAGAACCTGCTTTGATGGAGGTAGACAATAGAAAACTGCTCAAAGTACAGCAAATGAAGATTGAATATTAGAAAAATATACTGCAAGCCTGAACAGACAACTGGCACAACAAAGCTCTGCATGGACAAGTCTTGGAGAAAATCAAAGGGAAATTAGACCAAGGAAAGACCTGACTGTGTTGTGTCATATTCTTATGTTTCAATCAGTGATGGTGGTGGTGGTGATGATGATGATGATGGTGAAGGTGGTGGTGATGATGATGATGCAAAACCACATTAATAATACCATTCTTGTTCTAGAGAGGCAAAGATCAGGCAGAGAGGGAACCAGCTGCACTCGAAGTGAGCATTGCCCAGCCAAAGCAAGCTGGATTGCCATGGTACCAGCGTGCACTCAGACATTGCCTGACTTGAACACTGACTGCTTCACTGCTGGAAGAGAGTTTAGACACTGCTAACTGGGAGCTCACTAGCTGCTCCCAGTCAGGCTGAGTACAAGATTTTACTTTTGCATTCTTTCCACGCCTACTGAAAACAGGTTATACTCATATTTTGAAACAACCTGTTTTTAAGGAGAAAAAGAGAGTAAAATATACATGACATGAAGGTATACAAGTAGAAACAGCGATCGTTTGTGGTTCAGTTTGCCACACATATAAATATATACATAAACTCTTCTCCAGATCATTACCAGCTCTCCTTTTGTTAATTGCATAGCAGGCATTCAGTGACCTTATGATATTCATGAAATATCATTAGCCAGCATTGTTCTCTGTTAATAGTCACATAGCTGTAGCTACATAGTGAATCCCAAATTGGACATCTGCAAGCAGTTCATCCTGAAAGAATTTGGTCAGCAGAACTTAAAGATCTACACTGCAGAATAAAATGACACTAATAATAATACAACCCATGCTTCTCCCCTTGCTTTTGATCTTGTATGAAGTTGTGGGTCCAAGAAAGCACTCGCTGCTACCTTGTCCATTTTCAACAGTGGTGCCTGCCTTGTGATGACCATACCAAACCCCTTTTCAGCAAGATAGCTGGCAGAGGCACCACCTTTGCAGGGTGGTTTGTGCTTGGCCATTCATGTAATATTGACCCATAGATTTTGGAACCACAGAGTACCATAGATAGGAAAGTGGCCCAAATGAATGGATTTCCATTCCCTTTTCTGAATCTTGGCTGTGTTCACACACAACTAGTTTTTTTTTTAAAGTTTAAATGTGGCTTACAGCATGCAATAGCTAGTAGGGATCTGCACAAAAAACATTTCACATTCATTTCTCTGTTGTGTTGAAAATCTGATTCATTTCATTGCAAATTATTAAATAAAAAAATAGATCTTCACATTTATTTTTGAACTTTTTGGCCAAAAACAAAGCCCTTTTCATGACCAAAATCACAGAGAAATATGAATTGTTCATATTCACAAGCAGGAGACTGGTTCGTTTTAATGCAACGGATTTTTGATTTGATGCAAATTTCTGCAAATCTGAAATATTTGATCAAATTTCTGAATACATTTTTTGGTGTGTACATCCCTACTAGCTAGTAAGAGAGGAAAGTGTCACAATCCGCAATAAAGGGCAGAAAATGAACTTCTAAAGAGTATTCTCTAGATTTTAACCTGCATTAGAGGCAGGATAGGAACATCAGCATCTGCATGCTGCCACCTACAAGTCACTCACTTTTGAGCTGCTTTTTAAAAATGTGTGTGGATGCAGCCTATATCCAAGAGTTATAGGAAGACATGTGTCCCAATGATATCTCCGATGTGGGAGGTACTTGGAAAAGTGACCTAAAATTTAGAGTTTTGAGTACGAGGCACTACAAGTACTATATACAGTTGAAAGTTTTTCTTGGTCTTGAAGGAAAGTTGTAGCTCTTTAAGGTGAATTAAACAGGCAGTCAGTGAAGCTCTTTTAAAATTAGTAGAATATGATGCTAATAAGCTTCAGCAGTTAAAATTCTGGCAGCTGAATGGCCATTCATATAATACACTGTTGGGAGAAAAAAATCACCTGAAGCAGATGTGATCGTGAATCATGAACAATCTGAGGACAAAAACATGTTATTGAATCAAAGGTACACAAATACCTGCTTTACATAAATGTAAATTATATGAATGATTATAAAGAATATCAGTGAAATGGGAATGAAACAAAATTACATTGTTTTTCAATATTGGCAGGCGTCTTGTAGGTGCAAATTTTCATTTCCATTTTTATTTGTATACCACCTTTCCAAAAGAAAATTTTGCCCAAGGCAGTTTACAGCAAGCAGGAAAAAAAATACAATGGAAATACATCAGAGAAATACAGCAAGTAAATACAGCAAGAAAAAAAATCAATTTCAATAACTAAAACATCAAATATATATCATAAGCAGTGTACAAAATTCTAATAAAAACTATGTAACCTAGGTTGTTAATAATAATAATAATAATAATAATAATAATAATAATAATAATAATAATAATAATAATAATAATAATAATAATAATAATAATAATAATAATAATAATAATAATGAGAAGAAGAAGAAGAAGAAGAAGATCGCACAAACTGATTACAAGCAGAGACACAATGCTGTAGCACAAATGATCCACTGGAACTTGTGCCAAAAGTATCTGCCAGTGGCAAAGAACTGGCGGGATCACAAGCCAGAAAAAGTTGTTGAAAATGAACAGGCAAAACTACTTTGGGACTTCAGGCTTCAGTCTAATCAGAGGCAGTTCTACCAGAGCCTGCATGAGCAAGTAGACAAGAAAATGGAAAAGCCAGAGAAAGAAGCAACAACCAACTTCTGGAAAGATCTCTGGGAGGCTGAAAAAGAATACAACAAAACTGCTGGGTGGATAAAGGATTTCGAGAAGAAATTCTCCATGAACAAAATGCAGCAGCTGGAAATAACACCTGAAATGGTCACAAAAAGAGTGAAGAAAGTGAAGAACTGGACATCCCCTGGCAATGATCAGTTGCATGGCTTATGGCTCAAATACCTGACCAGCCTGCATGCAAAAATGGCCGAACTGTTCAATGAAATGCTGCAAACAGGAACCATCAGTGAATGGCTAACAACTGGCAAAACATTCTTAATACAGAAAGATGCAGCCAAAGGAGCTATGCCAGGAAACTACAGGCCGATAACTTGTCTACCTACTATGCTTAAGCTGCTGACAGGAGCAGACAGGATTCAAGACTACCTGCTTTTCATCATCGCTATGATACCACTGTCACTCATCCTACAGAAAACAAACCTGGGCTATCAAACTGCCAGGAATTCACAGAAAATTTCACATCTACTGTACATGGATGACTTGAAGCTTTATGGGAAATCTGAAATTGAGATCCAATCACTGACCAACACAGTGCGAATATTCAGCAGTGACATCAGTATGGAGTTTGGCCTGGACAAATGCGCCACAGTGGCACTGAAGAAGGGGAAGATTACTGAAAGTGAAGGCATTGAAATGCCAAATGGTCAAGCCATCAGGTCCCACCAGCCAGAAGCCTACAAATACCTTGGCATCTTGCAACTGGATAACATTAAGCATGGCCATGTGAAATCTGTGGTCAGTAAAGAGTACATCCAAAGGACTAGAAAAATCTTGAAAAGTAAATTGAATGGCAGTAACACCATTAAGGCCATAAACACCTGGGCCATACCAGTCATTAGATACACTGCGGGAATTGTGAACTGGACTCAATTGGAATTGGACAACTTAGACAGAAAAACCAGAAAACTGATGACGATCCACCATGCACTACATCCTCGGAGTGATGTTGACAGGTTGTACTTGCCCAGGAAAGCAGGCGGTAGAGGACTTTTACAAGTGAAGCAAACAATGGAAGAAGAGAAGCATGCATTAGCAGATTACGTGGCAGAAAGCAAAGAATCAGCTTTGATTGAAGTCAACAACCAGAAGCTTCTCAAGGTGCAGGAAACCAAGAACCAGTACCGGAAAACTGCAATTCAATGCCGAACCGACAGCTGGCACAATAAAGCACTGCATCGGCAGTTCCTGGAGAAGATCGAAGGCAAAGTGGGCATGGAAAAGACCTGGGCTTGGCTTACGAATGGAACATTGAAAAAGGAAACAGAAGGACTGATTCTTGCTGCACAAGAACAAGCAATAAGAACAAATGCCATCAAAGCCAGAATTGAAAAATCAGAAGATCCAAAGTGCCGACTCTGCAAAGAAGTGGATGAAACAATCGACCATATACTCAGCTGCTGCAAGAAGATCGCACAAACTGATTACAAGCAGAGACACAATCCTGTAGCACAAATGATCCACTGGAACTTGTGCCAAAAGTATCATCTGCCAGTGGCAAAGAACTGGTGGGATCACAAGCCAGAAAAAGTTGTTGAAAACGAACAGGCAAAACTACTTTGGGACTTCAGGCTTCAGACTGACAGAAAACTGGAGCATAACACCACTGACATTACTATTGTTGAGAAAGAGAAGGTGTGGATCATCGACGCTGCTATACCAGGTGACAGCAGAATTGAGGAGAAACAGTTGGAGAAGCTCACCAGATACGAAGACCTGAGAACTGAACTTCAGCAACTCTGGCGAAAACCAGTCAAAGTGGTCCCAGTCATCCTCGGCACACTGGGCGTGGTGCCAAAAGATCTCAGCAGGCACCTAAAAACCATTGGCATTGACAAGATATCCATCTGCCAACTACAAAAAGCCACTTTACTGGGGTCTGCTCGCATAATTCGCCGATACATCACGCAGTCCTAGGTGCTTGGGAAGTGCCCAACTAGTGATATAATACGAAATCAAGCATAGTCATCTCGTTTGCTGTGTGTAACTGCTGCTTTTACATCATCATCATCATCATCATCATCATCATCATCATGTTTATTTATAATGCCCTTTCCCCCACAGGGTGGAACAACAAACCTATAATCAACAACTTACATCAAAGAATTTTTTTGCCCAAGGTAGCTTACCTAATACAGAAAAATACAGCATCAAATAATACATTACGTGTTATAATAACTAATACATTAGGGAATCACAAATAAAACATTACATAATAATAAAGAAACGTATAAAGCAGGTGGGATGGCCAAATGCCCAGCTTTTCTCCCCTCATCCATGCTGGTGTTGGGGCTGGATACCCCTGGGGTTTTGTACTCCTGGCACAGCCGACTGACCCAAAGAATACTTAGCTTGTAGATGCAAAAATGTCATTTGTTCTCTAACTGTGGCTACAGATAGTTTCAGAATTCTATTGTACACAGAGGGGCAGGAGATTTTCAAAACTATTCCAGCCCACCCAATTATTGTCTTATTCACCACCTTGCCTTAGTTTGAGAGGACTCTCTAGCAGATGGCCAGCAGTGGCATGATTGGCCCAGGCCCCTTTCCAGAGGCCAGTGATATGTCTCAAGGCTTTAGAAGATAAGACACTTCCAGGGACTGCAGGGAAACTACCCCTCCCCTACAACTTCAGAGCTGGGAACACGACAGCCATTTTGCAGACATCTCCCAGATAGCTCCACACCACCTGCCACATTCCTGGCCTGGGATACTTTTCCCAAGATTTATTTTATTATTTGTATATCTATCCTGCCCTATACCCAAAAGTCTCAGGGCGGGAAACAGTCCATAAAATTCAACACATTAAAATAAAACATTATATATTAAAACAGTAATATCTGCAACAACATTTAAAATCCAGGATGTTAAAACAAAACAAATATATATTAAGAACAGTACTACCTAAAAGTGGGGGGGGGATGTAACCACATTTAGCCGAAGGCCAGGGCAAAGAGGTGCGTCTTTACAGCCTTCTTGAACATATGAAGAGAAGGAAATTGACACATCTCAAGGGGGAGACTATTCCATAGCCTGGAGGTCATTACTGAGAAGGCCCTCATATATGCAGAAGTGCCCAAATTACATGTGCAGCAATGCATTTTCCATATTCTGTTGAAATGCCTCTGAGTATCAGAGCAAGTATAGTTTCTCAATGACAAAGGCCCCAGTTTGTTCCCTCTTGTTTTGTCGTTCTGCCTGTCAACATAAACGAAAGGTCAACATGACAAAGTATATTGGTTAGTCTCTCTTTGTGCTGAAACACATAAATAGAAACTTGAAGCATAGTCCCATGTGCCAAAGGAAATGTTAAACAGATTTTCCTTGCCACAAGCATAGCTTCATTTACACTGTACGAGTACCATCTTACAGAAGCAGTCCTAGACTTTCTTGGGACTAATATGAATCTCTTTATAATATGATTAGGCAGGCAAAGCACTCTTAAAGTGCTCTATCATTTGTTCTGTGACTGCTATATGACTGTAGTGGGACCTCTTAGATTTCTAGTCATTGAAATAACAATAGTTTGATGTGTATCTTATGTCTTAAAATGACAGACTTTGCCCACTCTCTCTAGTATGATATTAGTACGAACAAATACTAATAAATTATTATTATTATTATTATTATTATTATTATTATTATTATTATTATTATTATTATTATTATTATTATTATTATTATTATTATTATTATTATCCACTTTAATTTTCTAACTCAAACAAGGATATTCTGCTGGAATCTCCGAACCCCTGAATGCATTATTCAAAAATGCTCTCCTTCCACCACCCAGTCGTTTTCTTTTCCCTCAACACTTACAAGATCAAAGAGAAGAATTTAATACACATTTGTGACCATTTAAAACATATTTTCAAGGGGAGGCATTACTGTGGGACTATCAAATAGAGTACTATACAAAGAAATGGCTAGGATTTCTGGAGACTTCTAGATTTGCATTTTCTTTGTAGTTTCATTAACATAATTGGAAAACAGATTTAATTAGTGTCTTAGCACTATTCATGTTGTTTTCTTTTTATACTTTACTTCCTAAAGAGACTTCGGAGGATAGAAAGCAGTTAGATACTGACACAGCGATTTTGACTGTACATATATTTTCATAGCATTCACTGATACATAAAGCTCAACACTGAATACTTCCCTTTTTTATCATTTCATATTCTCTGCTGTCCATTTTGTCAAGAATTATCCCTATAAACCTCTAAACACATCTGTAGAATAAAGCATGGATATTCTGGAATAAGTATGTGATGTCTGGATGGAGCTGCAGCAATGTCAAATATTTATCTATGACAACGATTCCTAAAAATCAGAAATGGCAAACTATTCTAGAATCCAGGTGGAGTTACTGAAATGAAGGAAGAAAAAAACCCTCCAGTGGCTGGAATTCAGTCAGTTACTTTCAATGGGTATCCTATAGTCAAATGCATAAGGATTCTGCACTTGAGAGTGGGACAGGTATGGGAATCATGTGCCTCAGGAGGTCAGGCCCTTCCATGGTGCATTATGGTGTGTGGACTCTATGGTTTCAGCACATATCTGTCATGGACCAAAGAGGCTCAGGAATCATAAGGATACTGAATAGAGGTTTCAGAGATCCAGAGGTGTTACAGTTAATCCAAGAAGTAAAGTAGACACAAAAACATAAGCAAAAATTTACCCATCCATTTAGATGATACATCAATGCTTAGTATATTCCAGGGCTCTTTGTGTTGGGTGCTGGCACCAGCTGACATGATCAGGCATCATAAAGTTGAAGCCAAAATTGCTCTATTTAAGACCCTGAGCAGTATCAGTTACACAACCAAAACAAAGATAATAAAGGCTGCACAGCACCAGCAGTCTGTCACCCAAATATTATTTTTTATTATCAGTACTCCTACTTTGCAAAGGGACAGCAGTTGTGCTGGAGGAGGATGGTCCAAGGTGGAGAATGCAGGTGGTACTAGTTGTACTGGACAATGAGATCAGGGTTCAAATTCTGACTCAGCCATGGAAGCTCAGTGGAGCCAAATATTTGCCTCTCAGTTTAATAAGCTTCACCAACTTGCTGTGACAGTAGAGAATAACATATGCCTTCCATTATGAGGTTTTATAAGGAGAAATGCTCTAGCCCTCCACACTTGTGGAGGGCTGGAGCATTTGAAATTTAGCTAGAGTGTGAATGGCCCTGCATGACGCTGTTACCAGGGCAACCAGAGGCCTACTCACACTACAGCCTCTAGTGAAGTAGTAGTGAAGTTATGGTGGAGAGCAATTGCACTGTGAGTAGGCTGTTAACAGCCTCCAAGCATGCCCACCCTCACCAGAAGTTCACTACTCATTGATTAGGCGTGGAGCACAAAATCATGCTGCACACATTAACTAACGTTTACCAAACACTTACCGCAAGAATCCAGTAGCGTGAGCATCTGCTCTGCTGCTGCTGTTCCAGGTCATTTGAGGTGCCACGCAAGTGCACTGGCACCTCAGACAGGCATAGACATGATTGCACATGTCAAGGCAATGGTGCTGATACACACAGTCATGGAGGGCACGTTCTCTACTTAAGACTATCAAATGTCATCAAACTATGGGGCCCCGTGTACCATCTCCAGAATCTCAGATACTGTGTTTCTGGATACAACTGTACAGTTTCATGGATATTTTGCCCACTGGTTTCTGGATGGTTACTGTAGTTAAAGGATGGTTATTGCCTCAAAGAAGCATTTTTTGTATGATCTAGCAGGCCTCTTATTATGGTAAAACACAATGGCATTCAATTACTCCTTCCATCATTTCCTTTCTTAATCCAACTCTACAGTTTCAGCTACTGGCCGTCTTTTTAAAAAAATTCTGAAAATATAAAAGGGCAGGATTAAATGTCTGGAGGAAATAGGAAAGGGATATCAGTCTTCAACCTCCAGGTCACAATTCATATCAGACCAAGTAATTAGCTGAAAATTATACCATCTGCTGACTGTTTAGGGTTATAACAAAGGGACTGATAGTTTTAGTTATTTTCCTAATGGGCAAATTAACTTAGCTCATACCCCCTTATTTGACAGACATCTGGAAGAGAAAAAGATTGTATGGAGATGTATAAATAGAGTCTTAAAAGACAAAATAAGAGGCTTATTTGGAAGTATTCGTGAAAATTATTCTCAGTAAGAATGAATTAATCTATTTGCATTTTATGACAGTTGTTAATGTATCCTCTCCACTGCCACATGAAGCTTCACAAAGATCTCTAAATTGTGGAAATAAAGGCAAAAATATCCATATAGGGTTAAGCGAGGCTACATCAACACATGGAAAATGAGGCAACACTGGGTGAAGCAGACAGTGTTCCCATCATACCCTAGAACTATCCCAGGAATATGGTAAATCATGTATAGAAGATATGATAAAGAGCTTTGAAGGATCCCAGTGGTCCTAAACATGTGGGTCACGACCCCTTTGGGGCTCCTTCTACTTTTTCACAGGGGTCGTTATGAAATAGCAATGAAAATAATTTTATGGTTGGGGTTAGGGTTAGGGTTAGGTTGGGGGTCACCACATCATGAGTAACTGTATTAAAGGGTCGTGGCATTAGGAAGGTTGAGAACCACTGCTCCATGACATTGGGCACCAAGGGGACAGGGTGCAATGCTGCCAATGTCTCTTTCTGAGAACAAACTTAACTAGTTTGTGGAAATGGTAGAGCACCAAGGGTTAGAAGAAGAAACCATTAAGACAACAGAACAAGTATTAAAACCAATGTGAATATCTGGCTTAAAAAAAAGGTAAGTTGATAAAATGCATCAGTGCTATTGTCATTATTGCACTGATGTTTTGCACAGTTACAGTCACATCAGGAGGTCAGCAGAGCTGCTAGCACACTTGTGTGGTAGCTCCGTTGACCTCCCCATCCAGCAGTGGTGTGGATGGTCACCGGCTGCATTTGATCAGGTTAGTTGGGCTAAGGGTTGGTAAACTTGTGGAGCATGATTTCATGCTCCATAGCTAGTCAATAATTAGGCAATTTCTTCTGCAAGCACAGATACACTTGCCCAGACGCTGCCTGATTATCAACTACAGGCTGAAGTGAGAACTGGCCCCTGGTTTCAGAGGGGGGAAACCTTGGAAGATCACATTTGTGATCTTCGTGTACTTCCAGGAGCATCACTGACAGGAAAACCAATAAATCCTCTCCTAGAACCCACGTGGGCCCAGTCTACCGCATGGAGTGGCACATCTGCCAGCCCATTGGGTAGGATCTTCGGACTCTGCAGGGGCTCAGCCACTTATATCTAGGCAGCTGAGCCCCTACGGACACCCCCTGTGACCCCCCCATCCCACCCCCTCCCAGGTTTGATACCAGGCATTCTGTGCAGGTGCAGGTAGCTGGCCAATCAGAGCCGGCGGCGCGTGCAGAAACACAATGCCGCCGACTGGGGTCACCACTTTGAACCCGCCTGTGACAAGGTAGAGCCCAGCCCAGGGTGCGGGTGCCCAGGGTGGGACCTGTGGAGGGAACAGGACCGGCCTACCAACCCTTGGGTCTGGAAGGAGCATCCCTGGGCCAATCTTTTCAGGCTAGGCTACTCGGGGACGGATTCCCCTTTCACACCTGGGCAGGAAGGAACACATCCCCACAGGTTCCTTACCTACTTAGGTATGAATGGGAAATGCTTAGCCTGAAAAGGCCAAATGTGTCCCCGCGTGGCCTAGGCTTTGTTCACTACAGCCATTCAACTGTGGTGCGGAAAGGCCTCATATGGCTTAGATTGGCTTAGATTAAGGGTTTAAAAGGATCCAACTGGCGTCAGTAATCCAACTGGCCTCAGACATGCCAAATAACTAATACTGAAATATTTGGTTCCCATTAGTATTATTTGTGAATACTTTGTTAACAAATAAAAAAAAAAATCACACATAGTGGATTGAACTTCAATCTATACCCTTTATTTCTTTTAGCTATCAGCTTTGTGTGATGAAGCCAGCAATAAAAAATTAAAAAATAAATCCATTGGTTCACTTCTTGGGAGCCAGCCAAGGTATTTATTGCTATCTGGGCAATTAATGGCTTTATTGATCATTTGTGTTCTCCTAGTAAACAGTGGATAAGTCATTTATTTTTATTCCTCAGTTGTAATTAATGCAACTAGAGTTTGACTAGTATTTGCTAGTGTAGCATTTTCTGGATGACAGAACATATTGCGTTTCAGAACTCTGCAATAGAACCAACTCATTATAAATCAAATCTATTCATGACATTTTCAAATTGCAGACAACAATGCTACCTATCTGAACATAAACCTCTTTCCTTGTACTTGTGGCTCTGTCATAGACTGCCATCTTAGAATTTATTTATGTGACTTACATTTTGTGGTTTTTTTAAATTTCATTCATTTACTAAAATTATGTAATACAACACTGGGAAGTACATTAAACATGTGTTTCTGTATGCCATGTAAAGAGAACAGCAAAATGCAACATTCCTTCAGCTCCCATATTTTCTAAGAAGCATGATTCATGCATCACTATATACAGCAAGCTGCATCTTTTCTTTCTGTTTTGAATTTATGCATTGTTCATTAGGCAAGCAGTCTGAGAAAGCTGCATAGCTTTACAAAGAAAACTAAGTCGGATAAACCCAAATTGACCATTTCCTGATGCAAAAGGACTTGTAATTAAGATCATCTGCTAATTTGTCTAATGAACCCATGAAAGCAACAAAAATCAGGTCCCCATACATCCTGATCCAATGCTGAAAAGGCTGAAGAATCATCACCGAGCGATTATACATTTATATATATTTCTGTATAATCACATTTCTCTCTCTCTCTTTTTTTTGTATTTTTGTTATTTTGTATTATGTGTTTATGAAAAATTAATTTTAAAAATACATTTTTTTAAAGAATCACCATTGAGCAACTCTAGGTAGGAAAATGATGAGAGGTCTTTTCACAGTTAGGCTAGTAGTGAATAATTAAAGAACTTATGGGTAAGGCCATCTGCACTTGGGGGAGGCTACTACAGCCTCCAAATGCGCCCTGCCTGCCCAGAAGATCCCTAATTATTCACTAGGTGTGGAACACAAAATCCTGCTGCACACCTTTACTAACCTTACCCAGGGACTTACCAGAAGCATCCAGCGTTGAGCATCTTCACCTCTTCCACTGCTCTGGGATTGTCTGAGGTGGCGTCCAAATGCGCTGGTACCTGGGATGACCATAGACTCGACTGTGTGCATGTGGAGCATCAGCGTCATCATGGCAACCGCGCTGACACACATGCAGCCATGGAGGGTGCCGCAACCAAAATGGCAGCTACCTGAGGAGGACCGGCCCCGGAATTGGTCACACATGAGTGAATGACCGTGCAGGGCGTGGGCTGTAATTACCTAGCACTCACAAGTGTGAGCCCTAGTTAACATTGGGTGATGTTGACAGCGGACGGGAAGGGAAGTATGAAATCCCCCCTGGATTCCACTTGGCAACTCTCATCACAGTACTTTTCTCATCTTGTCCAATCATATTCTGGCATTAATCACTATTCTTTGAAATGAAGATGAGTGAAAGGAAATCCTTCCATTTCATTGAACTATTTGGTATCACTCACAAAGAAAAGGAAAGGAAAGGAAGAGTCATGTCTGTCTTCCTGGACCTCTCTAATATGGTGGGCTCCCCCTGATCTCTGCTGTTTGGTTTTATACTTGGTTTCTTTGTTTTTGTTTGATTTCATCCTTCATAAAGTCTTGCATATTGGGACATGTTTTAATTGTTGTTGTTGTCTCTATTGTGATGCTTGGAAAGTGAAGTGTATTTTAACATTTTAAAATATATAAAATGCAACTTATTATTTTTGGGGGGAGGGGTTGGGGATGCAATTGCACGTCTTTAGTTTATTTAACTATATGCTGTATACGCCCTTCTTGGTTGCTATTGCGAGTTCCTTTAGAAGCATGCTGACAGCAAATCATTATGATCAGTACATAGATACAAAGTCACAATCAGAGAGGAATTCTTGTTTACAGTAGAGAAGACCACACACTGTGATAGTTTGCATTAGAATCACAGCAGGAACAGCATGAAAAGCTGAAGCATAAGAATAGATATGGGACTTTTCGGGTTTGCTCAAGTACCTGTCCTGTGTGAAACAATCATAAAATATTATAATTTCCCCCCGGTCCATTACTGCAGCTATACTGCCTGTGGAACCCCTTGATTTTCCAAGGCTTCTGACCGTAACAACAGGATGCACACTAGAAACTGCCTGAAATGCCGTTTCTTTCTTCCTTACAATAACTCAAGTACTGGGATGCAACTGGCTAAGACAAGAGAGGGTGAAGGAGAAACTAATGGGATACATAAAAATAGATCAAACGCACACAGGGAAGGTATTATGTCAGAGCAAGGTTATCCCTTCAGGTGATTAAAAAAAAAAAGCCCCTTAATGCAAAAACAAATCCCTAAAAGGGGAGGAGGAACGTACCTGAAGGTTTTCTCTCTAATCTCAGAGAAATGAAATGCTTTCAGGGTGGGGGAAGGAGACTTTAAAATCAAGGAACTATTCTCCAGATAGACACAAACTCAAAACATATCTCTAATTCTCAGTACAGCTGCTGAGATTTATTAGGTTTATTTAAAAAAGAAAAAAAGAAAAAGGTGGTTTGGGGGGGGGAGAGAATTATTAACACGCTAAGCTTTAGGCTGTTTAAATTTTCCAGGAAATCACAATGAAAGGAAGTGTGCAGGATCAGAAGGCTGACTGCTTTATCTTTGTTCAGGAACAAAGCTGTGTCAACCTGGTAATGAACTGCAGAGACTGTCTTTTTTTGCCTTGTGTGAATACAGCAGTGTGTTCAAAAGGCTTAGGGGAGCTCAGGCTGAATTTTCAGTCCGTGGCTATGAGGGAAATACAGATGCTCACTTGCGTTGGAAGAACACAAACCGATGGCTCTTTCTGCACTGGCCTTTTCCCCAAAAATCTATCCCAGAACAGGGGCCTGCAATCCACATTTCTAGTGCAGACTGTGACATGTCCTGGGCAAGGCCTGCCCATAGTCTGCACTAGCATGCGAACAGCTGGTGTTTGTTTCCCTAACTCTTAAGGAGCTCTACATTGGGGAGCAAGATGAAGATTCTATGTGCATTGCAAGGCCTTAAAACCTATAAAGGACTGTAGGGAAGGACAAGATAGAAAGGAAGGCGTCAGAGCTATCAAGCTTGGGCCTTTCTGCACTTGGCTTTATTCTGGAATATATCTCAGAATATGGACCTGCTATCTGCATGCTAGTGCAGATAATGGAAGGCCCCAAGTGAGGCCTGCTATTGTCTCTGTCAGCTTGTGGCCAACAGACAGGAGATATATTCCAAAATAAGGCCAAGTGCAGAAAGGGCCCCCCTCTCTTTTTTCTTTCGCTTCTTTGTCACTGGACAAAAAGTCTGCAGACCTAAATAAGCCCTGTGGGTGCTTCCACATTTACCGCTAGAAATCCAGATCTATTACATCCAGATTTACTAAATCTAGTTTAGAATAGATCCAGATTTACTAACTCCGATTTGCAGTAACTAAATCCGGTTTAAGGTAGATCCGGCTTAACTAAATCTGGTTTAAGGTAGATCCGTATCTATTAGATATGGATCTACCAACACCCCTTCCGTCCGCACACTCATGGGAAGTACGGATTGCGAGGAACAGATTCTGCCCTCGCTGTGCGGATGCAGTAGCACAGATTTCAAGACGGCATTCAGCCATCAGTCATTGCCACTTTCCAGCCATGCGTGGGCACAATAGGGATGGGCCGCCGACCAATCAGCGTTGTGCCTGGGCACCCATGCTTTCCCTGCTCAGCTGCTCACCCACACTGGACAGATCCAGATTAAGAACTGCCTCAGTCTGTATCTGTTGCAGACTCATTTGATTGGGTCTACAACTTAATTAAGGGCCTTGTTCCAGATCATCAACAGCATGCAGATGGCATGCTTCCATGATCCAGAACTAGTGTTTGACATGGATCGAGAGTGGATTAAAAGTTAAATCACTTCAAAATGCATGGAGACTACTCAAAAACACAATAATGGAAGTGCAACTAGAATGCATTCCTAAAAGAAGAAAGGGGACTTCTAGGTCCGAGAAGAAACCAATGTGGCTCACAAATGCAGTAGATGAAGTCATTAAAAACAAGAAGAGTTCATTTAGGAAATGGAAGGCTTGTCCAAATGAGGAGAACAGGAGGGAACATAGACACTGGCAACACAAATGCAAGACGGCCATTAGGAAAGCTAAGAAAGATTTTGAGGAGCACATTGCTAAAAACATCAAAAGAAATAACAAGAACTTTTATAAGTATATCAGAAGTAGGAATCCAACCAGGAGAGCAGTTGGACCACTAGATGGTAAAGGAGAGAAAGGGGTAATTAAAGAAGACACGGAGATTGCAGAGAGACTAAATGAATTTTTTGCTTCCGTATTCACGGAGGAAGACAGAAGACACATGCCAGTAGGTGAGCCTGTATTTTCTGAAGAGTTAAACTTTACAGAAATAACCGAGGAAGAGGTCCTGGCATGTCTTAATAAACTAAATGTGAACAAGTCACCGGGACCAGATGGTATTCATCCAAGAGTCCTTAAGGAACTCAAATGTGAAATTGCCGAACTTCTAGCAAAAATATATAATCTTTCCCTAACATCAGGTTCCGTACCTGAGGACTGGAGGGTAGCAAATGTAACACCAATCTTCAAAAAAGGATCCAGGGGTGATCCAGGCAATTACAGACCAGTTAGCTTAACGTCAGTTCCATGTAAGGTGATGGAAACCATTATTAAAGACAAAATTAGTGTGCACATGGAGGAGCAAGCATTGCTGAACAAAAGCCAGCATGGCTTCTGCAAAGGTAAATCATGCCTCACAAATTTATTGGAATTCTTTGAGAGTGTCAATAAACACGTGGATAAAGGTGAACCAGTAGACATTGTCTATCTGGACTTTCAGAAGGCTTTTGACAAAGTCCCACATCAAAGGCTACTGAGTAAACTCATCAGCCATGGAATAAAAGGACAAGTTCTGTCCTGGATTTGTGACTGGCTTAAGGGCAGAAAGCAGAGAGTAGTAATAAACGGCAAATTCTCAGGGTGGAAAGAAGTAAAAAGTGGGGTCCCTCAAGGCTCAGTACTGGGACCAATGCTTTTCAATTTATTCATCAATGATCTAGAAGAAGGGGTACATAGTAAAATAGCAAAGTTTGCTGATGATACTAAATTATTTAGGGTAGTAAAATCTGAAAGAGATTGCCAAGAGCTCCAGAGGGATCTCTTAGCATTGGGTGAGTGGGCAACCAAGTGGCAAATGTGCTTTAATCTTAACAAGTGCAAAGTAATGCACATTGGGGCCAAGAATCCAAATTACGTCTATAAACTGATGGGGTCTGAGCTTTCTGCAACACATCAGGAAAGGGATCTCGGGGTTTTGGTGGACAGTTCAATGAAGGTGTCAACCCAGTGTGCGGCAGCAGCGAAAAAAGCAAATTCAATGCTGGGAATAATTAGGAAGGGAATAGAAAATAAGACAGCAAGTGTCATTTTGCCGCTTTATAAATCTATAGTGAGGCCACATTTGGAGTATTGTGTACAATTCTGGTCACCACACCTCAAAAAGTATATTGTTGAACTAGAGAAGGTGCAGAGAAGGGCAACCAGAATGATTAAGGGTCTGGAACACCTCCCTTACGAAACCAGGCTGCAATGTCTAGGCCTCTTCAGTCTGGAGAGACGGCGTTTGAGAGGGGACCTGATTGAAGTATATAAAATAATGCACGGTATAGAAAGGGTGGATAGAGAAAATTTCTTTTCTCTATCGCACAACACTAGAACCAGGGGGCACTCCATGAAGCTGATGGGTAGGAGAATAAGGTCTGACAGGGGGAAGTATTTCTTCACCCAGAGGGTCATTGGCTTATGGAATGTGCTGCCGGAAGAGGTGGTGACAGCTACCAGTCTGGATGGCTTTAAGGTAGGGTTAGACAAATTTATGGATGACAGATGTATCAATGGCTACTAGAACGAATGCCTAGATGCATCTTCCAGGCTGGGGGGGGGAGGAACTGGGGCGCTTCAAAGGCCATCTGCTGGGACTCGAGAGCAGGAGAAGGTTTGTCCTTGTCTCTGCTTGAGATGCCCATGAGCAGTTGGTGGGCCACTGTGTGCGACAGGATGCTGGACTCGATGGGCTGTGGCCTGATCCAGCAGGCCTTCTCTTATGTTCTTATGTTCTTATGAATTCAGGTTGGGTTTGACAGTTTCAGAGTGTGGTTATGTTACAGGATACATAACAGATATGTATTTGTTTGTACTGGATACATATGAATACATCTGTATCGAATAGAATCCTACCACATTTGAAGGGGATCTATTCAAACAAATCTGGATTTTCTAATATTTGTTATGAGTCAAATATCAAAAAACCCATTTGTGCACATCCCTAAACATGAAACCTTATTTATAAAAATAGAGTGAACTGTAAATTAAGAATTAGGGTTCCTAACATGGTGTGTAAAGAGGGCTCAGCTTTCGTGTGGCCCTAAAAATACCTGAGGTGTGAGCACTTCAAATTTTTATTGCAAATCACAGGCACAGAACAAATGGCATCTCTTACCTGATGTGCAATATAATGTGGAAGCCCTGCCTGAGGAGGAGGAGGAGGAGGAGGAGGAGGAGGAGGAGGAGGAGGAGGAGGAGGAGGAGGAGGAGGAGGAGGAGGAGGAGAAGAACTTTGCTCTCTCTCTGAGGGTGGGGGTCTAGTGGCGGCAGCCTAGACCCCTCTGCCCTCCAGATGACTTTCCAGCCAGGATGGACCCTGATCATTTGAAGCTGCTTCCTTACAGAACTGGGTCCCTCTTGTCAGATGCTCTGGACCCCACCTGGTCTCAGCTACACCAGAGGCCATAAAAGACAGCTGCTTGTACCATCCCTCCTGTGGGTGGTCTGGTGGTGGCAGCTTAGACCCCTCTGCCCTCTGGGTGACTCTCCAGCCTGGCTTGGCACTGACATCTTGGAGGAGGGGATTCTTTGTATAACTGGGGACTTTGGTCAGCTGTTCTGGACTCCACTTGGCCTCCACTGCCTCAGTTTGTGTGTGTGTTTGCTTATTTTGCAATGTTTTATATAATATGCAATTTTTATAATCTATTTTTATTATAATGTTTTGATTATTATATTGCATTGTGTATTTTCTGTTTGTTGTAAACCGCCTTGGGCAACTTTTCTTTTGGAAAGGCGGTATACAAATAAAATGGAAATGGAAATTTGCTCTTGACAATTCCAGTTTTCTAGGGTTTCCTTTCCAAGAGTGACAGAAAAAGGTCTTTTATATTCTGCTGACCTGAACTAGGCCAAGTGGAAATAATTCATCTAGAACATTAGAAGAACTACATAATAAAATTTCGTTTCATTCATTAAAAAGCCCAGACTAATATATTTTCCACAGTGCAGTTATGCATGATTTCTCATTGTTTCATACTTAGCACCATAACCTCAAAGTCCAATTTCAAATGCTAGCAAGCAACAATAATAGAAAAGCTTAAATTCTGGAGATAGCTAAATAAATTAAACATGCCACAACATCTAATTGCCCATAGAACAAGTAAAATTAGTTTCACATAAGCAATATTTCTATGCTGTGCTAGCTATCCTAATTGCTTGCATAGAGAAGGATTATTACTTGGCGAAAGCTTGGCCTTGAAGCACCCGTCTTTTAGCAAAAGCCACAAAGTAGTTCTGTGGGCAATAACTATGCACTGCTTTTTCCCCTTAAAACCAACTCTGTGTAAGAAAAAAAATTCTAATTCAAATAAATTATAGATATTAAAATACAAGTGCTAGTAGAGAAGATAAATAGCCTGTACCTGAGATGGTGAAGAGTAGTTGACTGGATGTGGGGTAGGGTAGGGTAGAGGGACTAATATTTCAGGTAATCAATTAAGAAAGGTTTTTTCTTATTGTTGTTGGTATAAATATGGTGACTTAATTGCTTCATATTATATAATGCATGTATGTATGTATTCAAAAATCTGATTCGAATCCAACGAATATCGATATTCAAACTCAAATCAGATTTAAAAACATTCGAATTTGGACATTCTGATGAATTTTGGATTTTTGAAAATCTGATACAGATATTTGAATAATTCAAATGAACAGATCCGTATTTATCATATACGAATATGCACGAAAATTAGTTGTATTTGCGCTTATAATGCAGGATGAAAATGGGATGCATACAGAATAAAAACAGGATGCGCACACATTCAAAAAAGGATAAAAGGAAAGTTAATTTGTTACCTTGAACTCAGGCAAGATGCCTCTAAAGGATATTTGGAGGGCACTGCAAGCAGCTGAAGCATCTTGCCTTTGTCTTCTGCTTGAGATGTCCAGAAGCAACCAGTGAATCACTGTATCAGACTGAATACTGGAGTAGATGGGTTGTGGCTTGATCCAGCAGGGCTCTTCTAGGTTCTTGTGTTCCTAGCACTATATGAAGTGTAATAGAGGGTGAGAAATGTTAAAATTCAGTCGAAGTCCAAATGATGTGAAATTTCAACATTTGAATACTGAGAATCTGAGGCTTTATTCCAGATTGGATTCTGGAATAGGGGTGTATTCAAATCGAATACCCAAACATTCAATTCAATTTGAATCCTTAAGATTCAAATTAAACCAAATTCAGTTCGAATTAAGCAAATTTGAATCTATTTGTTCAAATTTTCGATTTGAATTTGTACTTATGAATGTTGGTTATGTGCCCATATGCATCTTTATGCGTCCTTCATGCATCTGTGCGCATCCATACACATCCATATGCATCCCATAGTTATCCTGTATGCAACCTGTTTTCATCCTGTATGGATCCATAAGTGCACATCGCGTACAAACCCATGCACATGCGAATGTCCAGATAATTCGAACAAATAAATCTGAAATTCGCTTGAATTTTTAAATTTGAATTTATGGACATTCGTTTTGAATTCAAATGTCAAAATTTTGAATACCTTTGAATATTCGTCCACACCCCTAGTGCAGTCAGGCCATAGTGTGCACTGGCATGTGGATGGAAGGCCTCTTACACAGGTTATTATTTGGAATAAGACCCAGTAAGGGCTTGAGTTAGTTTCATTTTTCCTCCCTCCCTCCCCTCCCTCCCCTCCCTCCCTCCTTTCCTTCCTTTTTTTCTGATCTTACCTATTCTATATCAATAGACTGAAAACTTGCTAAAATTCCAAATTGTTTTGGCAGCATAATTTCCAAATCATTTACCTTTGCATACCCATCACTCGATGACCACAACACTCAATTGATGAGTTATACAGATATCATAGTAACACCTCCCGGCACTTTAGATCATCTTAAACATAAGGCTTTCTGATAGACTTGGTTCTTTTCATTCAACAGCCATTTGGAGTCCATTGTGTAGAGGAAAAAGTTAATCATAAATGCATTCTTCTTTGAGTAATAACATCTTAAGGAAAGTGCTGATCGTGTTTACTGAAATATGGTGACTACAGACATCATAACATTTGGATTTCTTTTTCTTGTATGTTATTTGTTGAGTATAAGTAATGAGGAAATCATTTCTTTTCCCCACTTTTCACAGGCATGACCTGTTCCAATATACCCAACTTGCTTGTACAGCAGAACCCAAACTTACAATTAGATTATGCATTTGTCCAGATTTTCTAGTGCAGTTTTAGTGTTCGCACACACAGAGTTTTCCTTGCTTGTAAAACATAGTTTTGCTTAAGGCTGTTTTGCTTCTATGCAAACAGTAGAATGAGACTTTTATTTTTCCAACAGTTTATTGATTTTATCAACAATACAAAGGTGATATAAAATAGCAACATATTCAGCAATAACCAGATATGCAACAAAATAAACAACAACTAATTTTCAATACTACAATAACAGAGCCACAGGAAGGTCTAACTAACTTATTACATTCTTAACCTCTTAAAAGCATGTTAAAGCTCTAAACTTGGAAATAATAATAATAGTTTGGACTTCACAGGTACAATGGAATAAGATGGGGTTGGTTTAAAGGAACAGTCTGTTTGTGATAAAATAATCAAAGGCAACCTTTTTAAAAAACAAATTATGCTTGACATTCCATAGCCTGTAGTTTAAATTGTTATGCTGTTATTAGTTCCATGTTCGAATGAGACTTTTTTTAGCAGATTTTTTTTAGCACTTTTATGTAACTAGTGAAATGTAACTTATCTCTTCCACATTCAGCCTGAAAGGCATGGAATTTGTGAAAGGAATCACAGGAAGCTCCATGAAAGTGACTAAGTGGCATCTACATGCAGTCTGATTTGTGTGGGATCCAGGATAGCAAGGTAGGAATGTGCACAAATATTTGAAAATTCAAAAATCCGATTCGAATCAAATGAATGCTGACATTCAAGTTTTAATCTGATTTCTTAACATTCGAATTTAGATATTTGAACAGATTTCAGATGTTCCGAAACATTTGTTTGATTTTGTGCTTATAATACGAGATGAAGATAGCATGCATACGGGATAAAACAAGATGCATACTTAGTGCGTACAGATACGTATAACACATACAAATGTTGTCGACATTCGCATCTTTAAATACGAATTTAACATTCAAATGAATAGATTCGAATGTTACAGATTCAAATTGGTTTTTTTAACATTCAGATTTTAAATATTTCAATTAAATTTGAATGCAAAAAAAAAATCATGCACATGCCTATAGCAAGCACAGGAGGTGCTACACGCTTGTCGCTTGCCTTGTCACAGCTTCCTGAATGCTGCTGCAAGTGGGAGTGAGAATCCTGTTCAGAAATGCCTTAGAGGACCAAAAATGGTGCAGGAAGCTGTTGTACCATATGCTTGCTGGGTGATACTAAATAGATCCAGTTGGGAAATGCTTGCTGGCACTGACAGAGCCTCTGCTCTGGCTTCTGGCCCTTTCTGCACTGAGGCACAGTACGTCCAGATCAGTAGAATGAGAGCCAATCAGAGTGGGCGGCACGCACAGGTGCACAGTGCCACCAGCCGTGCTTTCCACTTTGGAACCTGGTGAACACAAGGTAAGTGCCTCACGTGTGCATGTCCCTAGCTCAGCCCATGCCCATGGGGGTTCCTGGGGGGGGGGGGTTCCTGTGGGCCCTAGGGGACTCAATCTGGTCCCCTAGAACCTGGGGAAGGAACATGACTGGCCTGCCTGCCCTGGGTCAAATTCAAGCCAATGGGGGCAGGCCTGGGAGGGGTGTCCCACCCTTGTGCCAGCCTTTTTGGTCTAGGCCACATGGGGACAGATTACCTGCCTAGGTGTGAATGGGGAAAACATCACCTGTAGTGCAAAAAGGCCTCGGATCACAGGGAGGCTAGGGCTGGATCCTCAGTGCCTGTACTGATGGTGCTAATCTGGTTCAAGCTTCACAGCCACCATCACCCCACCTCGCAATGGCTAGGAGTGAACATTCCTAGACTTGAGGCACAAGTGTGTGTGTGTTTCAGCAGCATGCTAAGGCACACTGTTGAATATATAGCATATAATCAATGATCCAGAAAATCTGTTTGGAGACCTCATCACTGATTGCTCAGGTATTTAAAGGGATGCTTAAAACAACTATATTAATACAGCCAATCTCAGAAACTTGCAATAATGTGTTTTAGCCTCTGTGGCAATATTGACTCCCTCCAGACATCAGTTAAGCTGCTCCATCCCAGCAAAATGGCTTCCCATCTTACAGACATGACCATTGAAGGCCATGTAGGGATGGCAGAGCTGCTAGAGCAAAGTAAAAAGATGCTGATTAATCAACATTATAGCCCCCTCCAGACTTGCAGAATAAATCCACAGTTAAAGGAAAAACCGCAGCTTACCTGCTGCGAAGCAATAACCAGCCATTCCAACTAAAAGCAGCCTCCATAGCTTCTTCCTCGGAAGCAGCAACAGTTGAGTCAGAGTGCGCCATCACATGGGATGAGGCAGCCAATCAGATTTGAGCTGTCCTTCCTGCTCTTGTTGTCCCTTCTTGCCATCCTGTCCAGACTGGCAGAAGATTTGAATTTTCATCATACTGCATAGCAAGCTTTCTCTTACCAGCATTAAGGTAAGTGTGGAGTAGCGAAGGGATAATGCGTCATCACCCCCATCACAACTGCGCATTCGGCTGCACAGTATCAACGTGTCTGGATGCACCCATCTTCTAGTAAATTCTGAAAAAGCTGTACAGCTTTTGTTGCAGTTTGACAGCAGCCATTGACTAACATTTACATACTGATCTTTAAAGATCCTAAACTCCAACTGGATGGACAGGGCAGCTTTCCTCATGTCTGGAGGTAACTTTACTTGCAAAGCATAGTTTAGAACTACAAATTGATTTATGAAAATGTAAGTCATAGCATTATGCAAAGGATGACTGTATTAAAATATATACAGTACATGATAGGAAATGCACCGTAAAACTTCAAAAAAAAAAAAGCATTTTGGTTGAAGAGAATGCCCATAAATGCAAACAGAATAATACTCAAAAAAATTAATGTAAAATTGTGTGCAAAGGACAACTTAAAAAACTACGAATATTAGTGGTGAAAAAAAGGTTAAAGTTTGCACACTTAATTTCTATTGACTACAGTTCAAGTTGATATTTTTATAGACTATTACCATGCTGAGTCAAAAACCCATAAGGCATGATTAAATACTATATTAGAAATCATTCTAACCATATTATTGTTATCCCAGAACAGGGAAATTTGATGTAGAATAACTTAATTAGAGTAATTTGTCTCATTTAAAACCTGCTAGGTAGAGCTGATCAAAAATCAAGAAATAGTATTTATCAAATAAATTGAGGGAAAAATTGTGAAATATAGGAAATAATATTTGCCAAATGTTATTAATCTTGGTGTCTGGATATGGGCAGATGTAGACTCATCTGGAGAACACAGTTTCTCAAGGGACTGGAGAAGAAACCAGAAAGCTATTCTGCTATAGTTTTTGTTTATACAATTTAATGGAAAACCAAATTACAGTGATATCACTATCTTTGATGAGTTCATAATCTCACTGAACTACATAACTAAGGCCAACTCCAGATGCTGTCCAAATATGTGGGCTAACAAGAAATATTCTAGGCTAGACCCGGCCGGGGTGTTTTGGAGTTGTACAGGTTGCTGCTGCCCCAATCAGGCCAGTGGCAGCCAGTGGGTTGTGCTCTTCTGAAATTATCACTTGTTAGCTAGAGAGCAAAGGAGCTCACACTAGGAATGTGCAGAAATGCTCTAAACATTCAACATTTGATTGAATTCGATCAAATGTGGACATTCAAATTTGAATAGAATGTCTCCACATTTGAATTTAAACATTTGAATGAATTTCAAATGTTCCAAAAACATTTGTTCGAACCATTCGAATGTACAGATATGTATTTATTACATAAGTATCTGTACGTATCTGTAAGCATTTGCGCTTATAATATGGGACAAAAACGAGATGCATATGGGATAAGACAGGATGCATAAGAAATCCGTACAGATACGTGTAACATATATGAATGTTGTCAACAATCATATCTTTCAATACTGTTGTCGACATTCATATCTTCAGATTTGAATCTAACATTCGAACTAATAGATTCAAATGTATTGAATTCGAATTGGTTTTTGTCGCATTCAGATTCTAAATATTCAAATCAAATTGAATGTTTTGACATTTGATTCAACTTGAGTTCAAATGCAAAAAAACCCCACATTCATTCATATCCCTAGCTCACACTGTCTGTACACATTTTATTGACACACAAATCTGGGCATTTTAACAGTGCAAAGTACCCAGATGGGCACAATCACCACTATTGCACATAAACAGCCATATTTTTTGGCCCTGCATGGACACAGGGGGCCACAGCAACAATGGCAGCTTGGCAACAAGATATGGATGCACATGAGGTTTGTTTTTGTTTTTTCCCATTCACTTTGCATCAAAATGAATGTGATGGAAATTTGCATTTGTGCAAATGGAGTCACTTTGAAAGTTCGTCAATCCCTGCCACCACCTGCCACCATCCAATTCAAATCTGATAGAATCTGATCTGAGTTCAATCTGATTCCAATCCAAATCTACTCTAGAGGTGACTGGGCAACCACTTCGAGTGTAACAAAGTTTCAAATAAAAGCTCAAAAGCTTCCATTTCACATGCCAAGGTCAATATTCAATTTGAATGTGAAGTTTCATACATTTGCAATTTGTACAAATTGTAAAGTTGACAGACATTTTTCACCCATCCCTACTACAAGATGAATACTGTATACTGCTGATAATGGTACAGGCTGGCAGACATGGAAGATAAGGTAGGATTTTTCCTCGCTTCTGATAAAGGTAAGCAAGAGGTAGTTTTGGGATCTCTTGCATGCCACCCCCCGGCTCCCGGTGCCCCACTTATCTCTTCTGACCACTAGCGCCTGTGCAGAATGTGGCAGACCACTCCAAACAGTAGGGACCCACCAGCCAAACCAGCAGTCCAAAGAGACAAGTGGGTCATGGGGAGCTCTGGATGGGGGTGGACACTCAGGAGGCCCCTGCTGGCTGCCACCGGCTCGATCAGGACAGCAACAACCCACACAACCCCAAAACACCCCGGCCCAGTCTGGTCCCACCCCTGAAACGGGGCTGCCAGCCAGCGGGGCCATTAGGGCCCAATGGCAGCAGCCCAGGGTGGGACTCCTGAACTGTCTAGCAGGGAGAGTGCAAATGCTCTCTCTGCCGAACAGCTCTGGGATGCCCAAGGCTAAGGTCGAGCTGGGTGTGGAGCGTGATTTGGTGATCCACACCTCAGCCGCAATTATGGCAGGTCTGGGACAGGCCGGGATGCTTCTGGTCTGAACTGGCCATCCCAGAATGCATATGATCTGTCCCAGACCTGTCCTAATTGTGCTCCAGAGGCCTGTTTATTTCCAGACTCCAGAACTTCTTGAAGTCTAACAAGGAAAAATAAAGCAAAGCCTGGAGAATGGAATAAGCATCTTTTTGTCCATTATTTTCTCACAGAATACCACCTACGAAAAATATACTTTTTTTTTGCATGGATTGGCCAATGTCATTATGCTTCTACCAAGGTAACTGAAACTCCTTTTAGAAGTTTTAGACTTCTCTTGACAATACTCCAACAGTAGTTATTCCAACAGCTTATTATCTCAGTTCCCAGTAGGTAAAGATCAGGCACCATTTGGCTTGATGAAACATAAATTATCCAGACTTGTGTTGGAAGGAAATTGGAGAAATCTTAAAATTCCAATTATTGTGAGGTGGACAATCTCCCCAATGTTGCCAGTTCAATAATAAAGCTAAATAATTCTTGTAAATGCATAATACAAAAAAAAAAAAAACTTACCTAAGTGAAGTGGACACCTTAATATGACTTTATGAATATTTGAAAGCTGCTGAAAAGAAGCCATCCACTTTGTTTGTGTGCCTCTAAATTACAAAGACAATTACACAGTTTAAGATAAACACAATAAAAGCCTAATTTTTGTATCGGGAGAGGATTCTCCTTAATTGTTTCTAATCATTTCCAAAGGGGGAAAAATGAATAGAATTGCTAATGGCATAAGAATATTTTACCATTCATCAAGAATAATAAGTGATTATAGATTTCTGTACACACTCATTTTAATATAATTTTCTGCTTAAACATGATAACATTCTCTGAGGAAAGAATTATAGAAATTAAGGATGTTGCAGTTCAACAAAAATAACTCATTTTTAAATTGTAAAACTGAAGAAGGGATTTCCTGTGCCGTTTAAACTCTTGGATTCGATTGCTCCAGTAGAACTGAGAGCTGACCGCTGAGAAAGGCAGTGTCCTCATTATAGAAGTTCCAGCCACTTCTAGGTTGAAACACCTGCAGGTAAACTCTCCAACCCTTTGAGTGGGAATTGTGCTACCCACATACCCCTGTCCATTCCCAGCTACACCAATATCAAAGTTGGGGAACATGCATTTCCCAGCCTCAATGTTTCAGCCATTTCCAAAACAGGGCTGTGGTAGGGGTGTGCATAGATCCAATTTTTGACATTTTATTTGATTTAAAGTGAATATTCGAATATCCGAATTTGTACAAATAGAGGGAAAAAATGAATGTATTAAAATTCAAACCAATTTGAATACATTTGTATCTACTCTTACTAATATTCTTATGTATTTGATGATAGCAACATTGACAACTTTTGTATGTATCCATATGCATCCTGTTTTTATCCCGTATGCATCCCGTTTTCATCCTGTATGTATCTGTATACGAATAAGATGCGCACAGATACATATGTAATGCATACGTATCTGTACACATACAAATGTCTGAATTATTCGTATGAATAGTTTGAAATATTCATATTCATTTGAATAATAAAAAATAAATATCTGGACTTTTAATCCTCCAAATTAAGATTTCCACATTAGTCTAGCCAATTTATCACACTCTTCCTTGAGCAGCTCAGGAGAAAAAATGTCTTTTTTATCCTGACAATACTCCTGATGACAAGTTTGGCTGGCAGCCAAATATGCCAGAGATTGGAAGTCCTTCCATTTTGAGGCCCATTCTACACTGGGCCTTATTCCAAATTATATCCCGGGATAGGTACCTGCCATCTGCATGCTAGCTGGGCATTTCTTTGTCTATCGTGCTGCAAATATTGGTAGGAGAAGATCATCTTAAAAGGAGGGTTGAATTAATCTATGGTAAATATGTTAGAGACTGTTTGTCTTTAAGCACCTTTCAGCCTAAGGTTATCAGTGAAATTGTTCTGGGAGATGACATTTTCCCTGTTGCTTAACAAACAGCCTGGTTCATTACACTAAACCTTTTGATATGCAAGTCAAAAACACATACATAGGAGATGGTTTTCTATGGCTTCGGGGTTTGTGATAAACTTCTTAATTAGCTACAATTGATCACTTCCAGAGGAATAATAAGCATGTACAGTCATGAAGTGTCCTTCGGATAGGGGAGAACAAAGAGGCACATTGCATTGTAAAAGATGTCCAAATAGTCACATGGGAGACAGACCCCACTGGGCCACTCCAATCTGGGAAAGCTGATCTGTACATAAATTAACTTTAGTGTCCACGCAGAGGACGAGTGAAGGAAGAAGCAGTACTTTAGATTTTGATATTGGATCTAGATATTGAAGTGAACTCAGATCTAGCAAGCTTTTCCAAATGCATAAAATATTATTTATGATTAAGCATCTATTAATATGTGTGTCTTTAGAAAAACATTGGCTGTTCTCTCACACCTCTCAGAGGCTGGACAGGTGAAGAAGAACCCTCCAACTGGAATGGATTCCATGTTAGATGGTCCAGCCTGGAATAATGTCATCCACACTTGAACGGCCTGTTCTGGGACAGGCCCAATGCCGGGAGCCTATTAGAAGAGAATGAAAGGGGGACACATTTTAGTGGTGCAGCTTAATATGCTGCCAAAAGGGCCCCCCTGCTAAACCAGAACAGGGAGGCATGTTTTGTACCATAGGTCCCAGAACCACCTCTAGACCTATCAAAACTAGGGGTGTGCACAAATGCAATTTTCAGGATTTGATTCAAATTGAACACCCAAAAGTTAAAATCAATACAAATCTTTAAAATTCAAATTTATCCAAATTCTATTCAAATCAAATACATTTGAATCTCTTTGCGTGAATTTTCAATTCAGATTTGCACATACGAATGTTGACAACATTCGTATATGCTCGTACGCATCATTAAGCATCCCATACTCATCCGTATGCATCCGTATGCATCCTGTATTTATCCCATATGCATCCTGTTTTCATCCTGTATGGATCCGTACAAATGCGTATGGATGTGGGAAAGATACGTACAGGTGAGTACGCATTGTATATGTATCCGTACACATACTAATGTCTGAATAATTCAAACGAATATATTCAAAGTTTGAAATTTGTTAAAATGTTTCAATTCAAATTTATAGACATTCAATTTAAATTTGAATGTCCAAATTCAAACGAATTCGATCAAATTTTGAATGTTTTGAATATTCATGCACATTGCTAATCAAAATAGATCTACCTGTACCCTGATCTAGGTTGATCTTCTTAAATACAACCTTTCTAGTCAGTCAGTAACAATGGTTGTTTAATTAAGGCACACTAGTACCAAACTGGTTGTTTTGTACTGCTGTGCAAGAGATGACCTACTACTACTTTGGCTCTCTGTTTTTAGCCTATCATAAAGGTTCCAACCCAAATCCAGTTCCACTTTAAGGATCTCTCAAGTTAGACCTGGATGAATTTAATTAGCCTCCAGCTTAAGACACTTAGGCAGCTTCTACAGAGTTAATTTTATCCATGCTAGTTGCTACTCATGAACACAGCACGTGCCCTGGAGAAAGCCCTGGTTGCAGGGGAATGCTCAAATGGGAGATTACTTAGAAGAGATCCCAGAACATTCCTGTGCTATGAGCCTTTCTAACCTCTTGTTATAAAGGGGTTTTTTCCAACAGCACTAAGTGCCCATTAAGTGCCCATTAGGGACCCATTAGGCTCAGAGCACTGCAGACCCCATTAGAGCCACATTTGTTTCCACCTGTTATAGGGAAATCTGGATTGAATGGTTCCTTCAAGACCTATAATCCAGATTTCCTTAGACCCCATTAAAAGGTCTAGAACGGGATTTTCAGGCATCAAATCCAGATTATACGGAGTGCGTTTCGATCACAATCAGGCAATGGGGTCTAGGGGGGGGCTCCGACGAGGTGCATCCATGGGGGGGGTGTCTCAAAACCCAAAGCTCTGAAGTCCATGCACAATCTTCAAAGTTGGCTCTGAAACTGGCTCCAAAGAACAGCACAGGCTCCAAAGAGGACCCCAGGCAAGAGCAATGCCAATCCTATGGACCTTTGTCAAAGGCTCCAGAGAATCTTTGAAATTTGCAGCATCGCTCCAGAGAATCTCTGGAGCTTATGTCAAAGCTCCGGAGATTCTACAGAATCTCTGGAGCGTCTACAGAGATTGCAGCCCCTGTCCCCCTAAAAATCTGGGATGACAGGCAGGCCCCACATGGATCAATCCAGATCCACCACATGGGTGCTCCAGCATTTCCACTATGGGCAGGCTAGCACCCATTGCTACTGGGTGCTGCACCACCCATGGGGACGCATCGAGTACCTCCCTTGATCCAGATCTACTAGATCTGGATTAGTTGAAGGACCTATTCCTTAGATGTGGATTATCTTAGATCCAGATTAAGGGAGGTCAGTGGGAAAAAAAATGAGACCTGGGGCAATCAAATGGTGCATGAGGCCCATGTCATTTCACCAAGCTATGGAAATTGATCCAAAAGTGGGATGTTCATAATGCACTATCAAAATCGCGCCCTGCTTGCACCTTCAGACACTAGAAAACTTTTATTCCCCAGCCTCCAAAGAAAGTCATGACAGGCTGTGGCAGTATGTGCTAGCATGTAATATCCTGCACTCTTCCATTCTTGGCCCAGATTGAACAATCTAGAGTAAAATCAGCTTCTGCACTGCACACCATGGTGCACACCGCAGAAGCTCTCTTTCTTTTTAACTCTTACTGCCTTTCACACTCCATTCTGTCCTCCTCTAAAGGGAGATTACCAGATTCAAATATGTTTGATTGACAGCTGTCTCCTGCCAATGGTCACAGTCTTCGATACAACCAATTGTCTTATCCTTTTTAGATAGGCTTTCTGATCCTACCGACAGCTGGCTGCCATTGGCCAGAAGACTAGACCTCTACCCCAAAAAGCCTGGTAACATCCCCATGTGGGGAAAAATAAGCAGATTCAGCTCCAAAAAGGGGACGGAGCCCTGCTTCCATCAAAACTTTTTTTCCTCCAGATTTTGGCAGGATAGTCCTCATAAAATCTGGGAATAAGAAACTGCTTGGGACTGCCTGGATGCTGAATTTCGATTAATTACATAAATCATGGGGGCAGTCCTTCCCGAATTCGGATTCAATCCAGATTAAAATGCACATGGGGGACACAGCCTAGGAGACATAATTTAGTTTGGGATTTAGGCATTCACAATGACTCCAGGGACCATTCCAAGTTGGAGGCATTTCAACAGGGAACAAAAGGTTGCCAGCTGCCATGTACACACGGCATGTACACTCTACTCACAGTGCTGTTCTTACTGAGAGTGAGTGCTCTTCTTAGAGCACAGTCAGAAGCATTGTCTGGATCCTGACTTTAGGTGCCTGCAGACAAGTCCTTGCTCCACCTTAAATGCAAAGCTCCTTGCGGTCTCCCACACTGAAGGATTGCAATCTTCACATTTAAGATGGAACTGCTTCTGGTCCTCCAAGCTAGAGGATGAGAAGCTTTGCATTTCTGGTGGAGCTGCTTACCATCCATCAGACAGGAAGTTCTATCAGTGGCAGTAGGAGCACAGTAAATAATCTTTAGTGCACAGTAAAAAGATGCTGATTATCCAGAATCTTTTTATTTTGCAGGGTAGAGGTGTGGAATGCTTGTAAGAGCCAAATCCTCTGATGACGGATATCACATCAATATCCGAAAAGCTCAGGTTCTAAGGAAAAAACTGGAACATAACATAACAGCCCAAAAAATCCAGGGCGCTCAAGAAAGAGAAGAAAGGGCCTTTTTGCACTTGGAGCTCTGAGATGGTGCATCCACACCTCAAAAAGCTGCTTCCTCACCAGAAATGGCTCCATATGTCCTAGAACCCCCTGCAGGCTGGATAGGCATAGAACATGTTAAAGTGCTCCATACCTATATACTAGACTCTGGATGCATCATTCACACACAGAAGAGGTGCAAGAGGAGCATATGACAGGCAACACAAGTGCAACAATGTGCTGCTCTCCCAGTTGCCCTGGTGACAGTGCTTTGCAGGCATGCTGGTGATGGCTCTGATGTTTGAAGATAGCTGCCATCAGGACATCCACCCACATTTCAAGTAAGCTTAGGGACAGTTTGGCCAGGGTTAGTATGCTGTAAGCATCCACAGATGTATATGCTTGGAGCACACTGGTGCTATGCCTTTCTGTCCAAGGAAGGATAGTTCAGATTGGATCAGTTTTGAAAATACGGGAGATTAGCAACAACCAGAGAAGATATATTTACTCCTGGAGGTGGAAGGCAGTCAAAGGTGCTGAAAGGAAGGAAAACCAAATACGGATCAACCCAAAGCAGTGACATTTATTCATTCTTTGTTTTCCAAGTTATATGGAAGGGTGGTGGTTTATGCTGTTTCAGCATAATCCAGATGACAGCAACCAAAGGACAAAAAGAAGTTTTGATTTCTCTTGCATATGTGTTGTGGAAAACAGCGTTTTTGTTTCTGTCAAGGGTTGTTTTAGTTAATTGTCTGTTACCTAAAAGATGGCAGAGAGATTTATCAAAACGTGTCTAGCAAGAGGGGAGGGGAATAAGAAGAAAAAAGGGGGAGAGATTAATGGAAAGATCTTTTGGTAGTAAAAATTGATATTTCTAGATAAGTTTTTTTTCTGTTGTTTTGTGTTTTGTTTTTGCTTTTTGAAAATGTAATCTAAGAGTGTTCCAATATTGAATTTAACTGTTATAGATGTAGATATAATGATAAGACAGGGGAAATTTAAGTCTGAATACTATTTGAATAGAACTGGTTTGTTTAAAATTAGAAATAATACTATAGTAAATTGTATCGGCTATATATAGCTGGGATAGAGGAAAACTGAAATATTTGAATAGTATGAGTCTTACTGTAACTGGTTAGGTGAGACTATAGATAAACGTGGCATTGTAATATATTATTTTTGTGGTACGGTTTATTTAGGTTTAAATATAGAAGTAGATGTAATATATAGTTGAATACGTAAAACTTTGATGAAAAGAAGTTATCTACTCTTACTAAAGCCTGGAAAACTTTTATTTCATATCTACAGAACATGGAGAAAGGTTTGGAGAAAGAAGAAATGAATAAGGTAAAGAAGCAGGAAATCAAATAATGCGTGGTGGTCACGGAGATCAGAAGAATTAAAATAAAATTGCACAAAAGTATGTTGAAATAATCCTTTAAAAAAAATACAGAAAGGAGATCTGCAAGAACCCATGCAAAACTGACAAGAAACAGAAATTTAGTGATTCCTTCATTCCTGGCTACATACAAGTCTAATGTCCTTACATCAATGTATCACCCAAAAACTGATCAGCACTGTCATTTACAAATCTGATGCCTGAAAACTGGTAGAGAGCAAATTGATATTTTTTTTCCCCAGAATGAGCATCGCATGATCAGCACTGAAACAGAACCTGTCAGATCAATATACATGAAGGTAGAAGAGATCCAAAGCACTATATAAATTGAAAATGTTTATAAGTGTAAGCTCAATAGGGAAGCTTTCTGCGACGAGCAGCAAAATATTAATCTTTAAAACCATTGTATGCCTTTATCTCCTGCTGATAATGGTATTCTTTAAAAGAGCTCTAAGAGGCATTAGGAACAGATGGTAGCTAGGTTTGCTTTATCCTGCCTCTCTTCAAATCTGCCACAGAACCTAACCATTCATTAATCTTCCATAGACTTCAGTAGTTCAGCAGCTAAATTATACACACACACACACATACGCAAACACACACACGCACGCACGCACAGAGAGACCAGCAGTGCTGTCAGACTTAAAATTAAACCAATGCACCATGCCAAGTCTTTTCACCAAACTCTACTATAAAACAGTTAGAAGAATAAACATTTAGCTTGGCACTTGACCCAGAAGTGTTCACTCTTGAAAGAGGAGGCAGCCATTACATCTCAGGCATAACATAGCAATTGCAGCTGGTGATCAAAAGTGGAAATAAAGCGGACAGGGGAGAGGTTTGGCTAAATTCATTTCAGTTGCATTATAAATTTAAGGACTGTCATGTTTATTATTATGGGATAAAGGAAGTAAGCTTTTTTTTCCTCCCTCGTTTTTGCATCTCTGCCTGAAACAAAAATAAAGATTTTTAATAAAGATTGTTGTTTTTTTTGAAAAAAAATACTTGTAATAAAAGAGATGGAGGCACCATCCACATGGGTGCTTGAGGTCCTTCTCTGGACACCTAGGAGAGCTGTGCATTCATATACCTTGGCTTGTTCCAGATTATATTTTGGAATAGGAGTTTCCCGTCTGCCTGCTGGTGCAGACTACAACAGGCCTCATGTGGATGGGAGGCTCCCATTCTGTATTATAATCTGGAATAAGGCCCAATGTAGAAAGGGTAATGGATTCCCAAAGTCCTGGATATCCTGATGCTACTGTCCTCTGCAGGCACCCAGATAAGGTGTCCTTGCCATCACACATTTCAAATTATTCAAAGGCACTGTTGGGCAGATTCACCGCACTATACATGGATAAGCACAGAAGAAAGGATACAACTCAACAGGTGAGGATTCCACCTGCAACCACTGTGCAGAAAACTGCAAGTGGCTGTCATGTCTCCAGCCAAGTAGGTGCAGAGAGCAAACACACATGCTTGCACAGAAGAATAGCAACCACAGTCAGCAACGGTAGCCAGTAACAGCAAAAGTCCAAATCAAAGTACCTTGGGGGCTTTAGGGTTAAACATGTAGTCAAGAGAGTACCAGGGTCAAAGATCAGAGTGTTCAGTAGTAAATCAAGAAGCAAGGTCACGTAATGCCAGAGTTGCAGCTTCATGAGTGTTTGTCTGCAACCAAACATATCATGCTCACACCTTAGACCAGTCAGCAAAGGGCATCACCTGGCGTGCTCTGAGCTTGAGCTGCTGTCTCTTGGAAGTATAGGCTCAGCAGCCATTAGCAGGATCTCCCAACTCAGTTTAAAGTAGCGGTGTGCACGAATGCAGTTTTTGGGATTCAATTCAATTTGAATCAAATATCCAAAATTTTGATTCAATTCAAATCTTTAAAATTCGAATTTACTCAAATTCAATTCATATTAAGCAAATTCGTGTCTATTTGTTCTAATGTTCAATCCAAATTTGCACTTAATGAAAGTCAACATTTGTATGTGCCCATACACATCATTATGCAGCCTGTACACATTCCGTTTTCATCCTGTACGGATCCATACAAATGTGTACAGATGCAAGAAAGATGCGTATGTGCAAGTATGCATCATGGACATATCCATACACATATGAATGTCCGAATAATTCAAATGAATAGATCCAAAAATTCAAAATCCATTTGAATGTTTAGATTCAATTTATGTCCAAATTTGAATGAATTCAATCAAGTTTCGAGTTTTGAATATTTATGCATATCCCTAGTTTAAAGTGAAACTCTTTTTCTTTTTTCCTTTGCTTCTGTCAATCATTAGTTAACAAGTACAATGCTGAAGAGATCATTGTATTAGTACTTGTCAAACTAGATGCTTGTATTGCCAGGCTATACTATTCTTCCATTCTGCCTATGTTTTGCCTTTTTGCTATTTTTTTCTTGTGTTTGAATAAAGAAGTATGTATTTTTATAGGGTGTTTTTCCACTGACAGAAAGTACCCATTTTTGCACCCATTAAGGACCCACTTGGGTGTGTGCCGGAAGACCCCATTTCCACCACAGCACCCATTTGGGACCCAATTGTTTCCACTGCCGGTTGGGAAATCCAGATCAAATGGGTACTTTTCTGCCTTTAATCCAAATTTTCTGTAGACCCCATTAATGGGGTCTACAATGTGGTCCTCAGCCAGAAAATCCAGATTAAAGGGAGCCTGTTTCCACAAGAAACAGGCAATGGGGTCCAGAGGAGGGTAGTGGGAGGGGATGCACCCATAGATGAGAGCCCCAAAATCCCAGCTTCAAAGTGATTTTGGAGTCATTTCTAAATCATTCCAAAATGACTCCAAAGTCACTCCGAAGAGATCGGGAAAGGCTCAGAGAGGCTCCAGAGCTGTCAGCGCGGTCCGTTTGCTATTAGCGCAGACTACGGGCACTTCCCTCTGAAGTCCCTCTGAAGTGATTGGCAGAGACTTCAAAGTCTTGCAGCCGGTATCTCCAAAGAGATCAGCACAGACTTCGGAGATGTTCTGAAGGGACTCCGGAGTGACTCTGAAGTCTGCACTGATCTCTTTGAAAGGACTTCGGAGAGTGCACCCCCCTGTCCCCCGAGACACCTGGGATGAAGGACAGATCCCTTGGGGGTCGATCCGGATTCCCCAGATGGGTGCAAAGGTGTTTCCACAGCAGGGAAACCCATTCCTTAGATCCGGATCTTCTTAGATCTGGATCTAAGGAGCGCAGTGGAAAAACACCCATAGAGAACTTTTTTAATGACCTAGTCTTTGCCTCTGTCTTGTTTTTGCATGGTTCACACCACTTGATTTGTCATTTTTAAAACCAATAACCTAAAGGTTATGCAGGTTCATTCATTTGAAATAGGGATGTGCATGGATATTTGAAAATTCAAAAATCTGATTCAAACTTGACGAATATTGACATTTTAATTTGAATAAGATTTTCAAAAATCCAAATTTTCAAATTCAGACAGATTTCGGATTTTTGAAAATCTGATACAGATTTTCAAATAATTTGACTGAATAGAATGTCATATATTGCATTCGAATATCACATTTATTTGCACTTATAATACAGGGTGCAAATGGGATGCAAAAGGGATGCAAACACAATAAAAACAGGATTGTACAAATTTGAACATCAGATACGAATGTTTCCCAACAGTCGTATTTTTTGAGTTCGAATTGAATTTTCAAAAATACGGATTCAGAAAATCCGGATTCTAGTTGGGCTTTCAAAAATCTGGATTTTTGAATTTCAGACTGAATCAAATATTTGAATATTCAAATCGATTAGAATTCTAATGCAAAAAAATGCATTAGTGCACACCCCTAATTTAAAGGGGTCATTCGTCAGCTGTATAAAATCTATTCAAATAAACAGCCTTCAAAATTATTGTTCATCCCTAGTTTCTAAGCATATTTAGCTGCAATCTTAGTACACTGTTGCATACTCATAAAAAACATAAGTGAAGTTGGTTGGGTTCAGAAAACATGGAAAGCTGCAGATGAGAAAGAGCAGAAGCAAAATTTGGAAATCTTCCTTGTAGTCAAAGAGGTGGCGGGGGGATGTACAACCAAAAGAAGAGTATGGTCGTTTCTGCTATGGTTTATATGGGCTTCTGAACCATACTAAAGGAAAACATAAATGAAGCGATGAGAATGTGTTCCTGAACACATCTATGTAACGATAGAAATCTACAAAGATAATAAATGGCATACAGTTTTCCCTTGCTTTGGATAGTACTTTTCCTAAATTTTTGGGTTTCTTAGAAACTGGGGTAGTTATAAAGGCAACATCCCACTTACAGAATTGTCTCAATGGCTCTGTTTAAAGTTCATTCGTGTCACCATGTAAAACTAAGGTCTGATGATATTCCCATATCATTTCAGCCCTCCTGGTATTTGAATTCATAGACTGCGTCTGCCCTGAGCCAGTTGACTAGCAGTTCCTCAGGAATGACATCCAGAAGAAGGCTGGATCTATATGGGACAAAGTGTGTTGCACTGGGCTTCACCACAAAAATAGCATCATAGTCTATACCAACAAGGGACTGCTCCAAGATAGTATACCAAACCAGCCACTTATATGTTAATGCCACACAAACAACTGATCCAGTCTAATAGGTCCAAGGAACCAGGCATCATTTTGTTGGGCGGTTAGAAGTGCTTTGGAACTTAGTCACTTATTAATTAATTAATTTTAAAAATTTATATCTCACTCTTCACCACTTCTGGGTATTCATTCCTGCTATCAACTTTAGAAGTTGGAAACTTTCATTTCCAGCCTACACAGCTGGACTTAGCCATGTGCAATGCAGATAAATCACCTGATCAAACCCACAATCCACCCAGCACTACAAGGGATAATATCAGTATGCAGAAATTACCAGAATTTGAAATGGTAAAACTGCAGTGGCTCAACACATGAAGGCTAACAGAATCAGGGTATGGAAAATGTTGGAGTATATGTTGGAGCACAATGTCCTACTTTCTTTTGCCACACATCTTATATATGGAATACAACTTCTGTGGAGAATTTTGGGTAGAGTTCAACTATCTGCTTCTATTGATTTTAAACATTAAAAATTAGATAGAACATAGCAGATATTTGGAGCACAGCATTTGACATACATTTGTTGTTGGATGTTCCCCAAGTCCAGAAATGGTATATTACATTGATTTACTCATAAAGGATCTTTCTTTCTTTCTTTCTTTCTTTCTTTCTTTCTTTCTTTCTTTCTTTCTTTCTTTCTTTCTTTCTTCTGTTTTTCTGCAGAAAAAAAGATTACATTTTTAGTTCACAAAGTTTTGTTGACTAATCTCATCATTATCTTTCAAATGCAAATTTGAGGTTTTAATTTAGAAGTGGTGCTATCTTTTAATTGCATCAGTTTTAGTGGAGAATTAGTATTACTGTGTAATCTGTATAATCTCTATAATTATGGAGATTTCTGCAGTGGGAATCATGAAGCTTCAGATATACTGTATCAGGATTTCTCCATTTACTTCTACATACACTTACCAACAGCAGGTACTGAAAGTAATAGTGAGCAAATATTCCAGAACTACTTTTAAAATAACAATTAACTTGGGTAGGTAGGTGCATAAGTCAATTACTCAGAGCTAATAGTAAAATGAACTTAAAGGACATCATTAAAATGTGATAAAATTTCATCTTACTTTGTGGTCATTATTTATGGAAATGTATGCAGTGTTGGTTCATATTCGTCTAAGGATCCAATCCTGATGTCAACATTAGATAACCTCATGCCTGTATAAATTAGTCAGGTCCTCAGACTAGTGTCAGAACCTTTCATGGCTCCTTGATGTTCCATTCACATATTTAGCTATTATTGTGTTACATCACTGGAGTTGGCATCACTACTTGTTGATTTGCTGCATGTATGAACTGGCACACATTTGAGGTAAGGAAAGGAGCGATTAATTAGTTCAGCAGGACATCTGACCTGTGATGGATCAGTGAGGCCAATTCCAGACTTGATGATGTTATATTATACAATATTATTTACTGGCATAGTGCCATAGTATCTTTCATGAACAGATAAACTTACCTTCTTCTTTTTTAAAAAAGAAACAGTTAAAGGAGGAGGAAAGGAAGAAGGAAAGGTGATAAAGGACATTGCTCATATCAGGTGATACCTGTGCTAATATGTGGTAGGTTTCATCTGAACGTGCTGAAAAAAAATCAAACAATGTATGATATAATCCATTGGCTTTTAAATTTGGATCCATATGGCATTGTTAGAGTACCATGGGAGCACTCAGAAGTTTCATGGATTGGACATTCCTCTACTTGTTTGCATACTCTTTAAGCAAATGCTCATTAAAGTTCTTTAGCAATAGAAATGTTAGGAAGAACTTTGACAGTATTTCCTGCTTCATTGTTATTCCCTCCTATGGCTCCTAGTATGTTGATGTGGCTCAGTTATCTTCAGGTCTTTTTGCATTTTGATGAATGGAGAAGTTCAGGAATGCTCCAGCATGGAGCATTCACACAGTGCAGGGGCACTTCCATTCCAGAAGAGCTCCAACTGTGGGAAGTGAAGTAAGAAAAAGCCTTCTGGCTGATTATTATGGTCCTGTTTTCAAGACCACAGAAAATGGTTGATATTTACAGCCATTTCCTGTGTTTCTGAGAACATCCCTAGCAAAAACATTAAAGCTGGGTAATGAAAATTTCCTGTCCAGGATGTTTCCACAGCCAGGATTATGTTAGGAAAGTGGAGAGTAGGGATACACACAAATATACACCACATTTGAAATTCAATCAAATTTGTTCAGATTTGTACATCTGAAAATTGACATCAAATGCAAAGCGAATGTTTCTGTACATTCATTCGGAGCTTTGTTATATTTGTGAAAACACGGGAAGCAGGGAAGCAGCTGCCCAGTCATATCTGCAGCGGATACAGAGTAGATTCAAAGCAGATTCAAAGCTGATTCAAAGTGGATTCAGGCTGGATTTGACACATTCAGAGCAGAGGCATAGGGGAGCCATAAGGGAATTTGTAGGTGATTTGTAGGTGATAAGTGCAAATAGGTCCCTTGATTAGTACTCAGATGTAAGACTACTTGGGAATGCTACATGTTGCATTTAGGACTAGAAAATTTGATTCTGCCCTCCCCCATGAACCAAGCTGGGTGACCTTGGGCTAGTCACAGCTGCCTTCTGAACTCTCACAGCCCCACCCACCTCACAGGTTGTGGGGAGAAGAATAGAAAGCTTTGTCAGCCACTTTGAGTCCCCTTAAATCGGTGAGAAAAGCAGGGTAGAAAAGCCAACTCTCTTCTTCTTCTTCCCCCATTATCACTCTCCTAGCATAGTATTTGGATGTGCTCCATTTGAAAGGTCTGTGGAGGCAGCAATATTCCCCAGGAGATTATAAAGGCTGCAGTGAAACTGCCCTATTGATGATTTGGTTTTGCTGGGTCCTGGTGTGCTTGGGAATGTCAGGAAAGACTTAGGGTGCTTCCACATTTGCTGCCAGGAAATGGATCCAGCCTCCCGAGGATCCATCTCTATTTTGGACAGATCCAAAGGGCCCTCACGTGTCTGCACACACTCAGGGAGGTCGCGGGGAGGCTGGATTGAGTGGCCGGATTGCCTGGGTGCTGCATCCAGCCTCCCGTGGTGCATGGGGGAGGGACTTCCAAAGCAGGCCATCCTGCTTCTGCCCCTCCCAACATGGCAGCCACAAGGACATCTGTCCCTTTGCCTGGCCATGTGCGGAAGCATCCTGCTTCTGCACACATCCGGGCTAAGTGACGATTTGAAGACCTGATTTTTCAGGTCTTCATTTTAATTCAGATTTTGGTGGCAAGACCCATTTTTAAGACAGATCTTGCACACCAAAATGTGGAAACGGCTTCCACAAAGTGTTTCCAATCCAGTCTGCAGTGCAGAAGCTACTCGAGGTAAGTGTTTTTAGTCTGTCTGGGGGGGTGGGGGTGTTAAACCAGTTTCCACAACTAGTGCCAAAGCACCCTTATGGAAACATGTTTGTCTCCACTAGCTCCAAGGTAGCTCTTCTGAACAATGAAATTCCCAATCAGATTCACCTGTATGGCTCTTGTCTAGAAATTTCTCTAATAGTGAGCTCACTTTGTGATCACAAAACATATTGGAGCACAATAGAGCCACTAAGAAACTGAGAAACCATGAGGGGAAATGAAGATGGAGAAGAGTAATATCCACTGCTCAGGAGAAAACTAGGAAGAGTGGATAAAAGAAATGTCCCTTTGAAGGAAAGTGGGTGTAATGATAGACTGAGTTAATATTACAAAGCAGAATGCCTATCTGAGGCCTGGGATAGTTGCCCATTTACAAAATTAAATGTAATATTTAATATATAACATTAAAATGGATCAAAAAGTAGTAGTTAACTTTGGATCAAAAAGCCTTTGCAATTGGATAGGGGCTCCAGCTAAAAACAGTGATTGCTCACACTCAAATAAAGCATCTAAACATATGACTCTCTGCTGCATGTGAACATGTTTGTCACACAGGCAAGGAGATTCCACATCTCCTCAATGATCTGTTATTTGGGATATCAACTTTCTGCAGTCTGCTAAGAGCTAAGAACATGCACGAATATTCATAACACACAATATTCATAGGAATTCATACAAATTCAGACATTCATGTATGAACCAAATGTTACAATATTTCTACACTGACATTCGTATTCATACAAATATTTTAGAACATTGTGAACCAGGGAGGTGGGAAAGCGGCTGCACCACTCCCCTCTGCAATGGATCCAGAGTGCATTCAACATGGATTGAGAGTAGATTGAGAGTGGATTCAGGATGGATTTGATGGTTTCAGAGTGGATACATACTGGATACATATCACGTATTGGATATGTATTGGATATGCGTGCATTTGTATCAGATATTTGTACGAATTTGTGCAAATATATTTGTATCAAATGGAATCCTACCACATTCAAAGGGGATCGATTCAAATGAATATGAATTTTCTTACATTTGATTTGATGCAAATCAAATGCCAAAAAAAAAAATCATGCACACCCTACTAGGTACCTCTACTGTTCTCTAGGTCAGCATCCACATCTATGATAGAAAATGGTTGAAGAAGGATCCTGGAATGTGCCATCCAATTGCCTGTAGGTGCAAAGTGCAGGATTGTCCTCAGTGAGATCCTTTCCACAGAGTAGGATATATATAAAAACAACGCTTTGGAGGGACACAGACACATAAGCAAGTTACTTTGCCTCCTATGTGTGAATCTTATGCCAAAAATGGACCATTTCCAGTACAACCAAGATTCCATCTCTTCCAGGCTAGAATCTTTCAAGGTAGGTTACCAAGGTACAAGGTGTGGGGCATGTGGACATCATATATCCTGCCCCTGGGACAGGAGTAAACACTAGGAATGTGTCCAAATGTTCTAAACATTCAAATTTGACTGAATTCAATCGAATTTGGACATTCAAATTTGAATAGAATGTCTACACATTCGAGTGTAAACATTCAAACAAATTTTGAATGTTCCAAAACATTTGTTCGAATGATTCCAAAACATTCATTTGAATGGTTCAAAAGATGTACATTCAAATGTACAGATACGTATGTATTACATACGTATCTATGAATCTCATACGTATCTGTATGCATTTCCGCTGATAGTATGGGATGAAAATGAGATGCATACAGGATAAAACAGGATGCATACAAAATATGTACAGATATGTACAAATGTTGATATCTGTATCTTCAGATACGATTATTGTCGACATTGGTATCTTCAGATTCGAGTCTAACATTTGAACGAATTGATTCGAATGTATTGAATTCAAATTGGTTTTAGTTGCATTCAGATTCTAATCATTCAAATCCAATTGAATGTTTGGATAGTTGATTCGAATTCGAATGCAAAAAACCCACAATTGTGCACATCCCTAGTAAACACTCCAGTATTAGGGCACTTACCCATGCTATTCTTTGGATCCCACTTAAATATTGTTACTTATCAGGAATCTCTAATTCAACAACAGAGATACTAGGAGACATGACACATTTATATCTTACATGTTGGTTACTTTATATAAATAAAGGAACAAAAATCTGCCCATCAGGCCAATTCCAGTCATCATATTGATCATTCACTGTCAGCAAGATGAAACACCTTGTTGTCACCTGATCTCTACATAAATATCATTTATTTCTTCTGATGGGAATCTTGTATGGTGTCTATGCCCACAGAGAATACAGAGACATTGTATATGTCAAAATTCTGCCTTCTTAAAATAATATGTATTTGCTGTTGTTATATTCTTATAGAAGAAAAAAGGTTTATAAAAGCACCATAGCAATTTAATAGCAGACCTTTAAATTATTTTCCACTCTATGAGAAGAACAATTTAGGGTGCAGCTCCATGTATGGAGAAGAAAGCACTTAGGAAGAGATTCCTCCATTATTACAAACTCATGGTGGTCTCACCATGACCAGCCAGGACACCTCTATGGCTCCATTGCCACTGGGCCAGGAAACCTTCAGAGGAGTCTTTGCCTTTGCAGCCTCAGCCTCATATGAATGTCAAGTGTCTCCTCGAATTACTGCAGCCCGTATCAGTGAACCATGGTGAGGCAACAGACCAGGTCACAGCACAAAGTTGTGGCTTAAAAGTTGCTACTTCGTGCACTGACCATAAGATGCCTATCCTGAGTCCCCAGGGCACCAGTGACACTGCCCCGTCCCCCAATACTTCAGTGGGAACATAAGTGGACACTTGGCCTTAGAGATTTGAACTTATTTCAACTCTTAAGTGAACTTTTGAATCATCTACTGCTAAAGATTGACAGAGACTTCCTGTTGTCTTCATTTTTTGCTAGTCCATACACTGATACAAGTAGTAGAAGAAGAAGAGTTGGCTTTTCTACCCCGCTTTTCTCACCCATTCAAGGGGACCCAAAGTGGCTGACAAAGCTTCTATTCTTCTCCCCACAACAAAACACCCTGTGAGGTAGGTGGGGCTGTGAGAGCTCAGAAGAGAGCTGTCACTAGCCCAAGGTCACCCAGCTGGCTTTGTGGGAGAGGGTGGAATCAAACCCGGTATTCCCAGATAAGAGTCCAGCTCCCTAACCACTAGACCAAACTGGCTTACAGGTGATACAAACTGATACAAGTTTTGTTAGCTTGAAAAGTGAATTATGACCAAACAATTTTGGGGCATTTGTGACATCAGATGCCTCTCCTGCCCTCAGTCATCACAGAAGCATATAAGTGAAAACAACATCAGCATTTTCTATGTCCACATGGGCAACACTATAATGAAGGAAAATAGAGAAGCTAGATTACTTCTACCCACTTCCACATAGGGGTGTGCATGAATGCAATTTTCAGGATTCAATTCAATTCAAAATGAATATCCAAAAATTCAATTTGATTTGAATCTTTAAAATTCAGATTTACCCAGATTCATTTCAAATTAAGCAAATTCAGGTGTTTTGTTTGAATTTGCACTTACAAATATCAACAACATTTGTAAGTGACCCTACACATCATTTCTCATCCTGTTCATATCAGTACTCATCCATACAGGTCCGTACGCATCCCGTACGCGTGACTTGTTTTTAATATTTGATCTGCTATTGTATTGAAGTTTCATTGTTTTTTTGTTTCTTTTATTAGCGTAATTTATTTTTACTATGTTTTATTTCTAGATTGTACACCATCGGCAGGCTTTTATATTATATTTTATTGATGTGATTTTCTCTTGTACAGCACTGAGTACTTGTACGGCGCTTTAGATATAAACTATAATAATAATAGTATGCAACCCATCTTTGTCCCATACAGATCCGTACAAATGCATACGGATGAGGGAAGGATGCATACGTGTAAGTACGTATCATGCACGAACCCGTACACATATGAATGTTCAAATAATTTGAATGAATAGGTTCAAAATTTGGACAAATTCGATCAAATTTTGAATGTCTTTGAATATTCATACACATCCCTACTTCCACACCCACTGTTCCCTCATGCAAGTCCACAGTGGACTCCATCAGCAGTATTCCCATAATACTGCTCAGGCGAAAGTATTTCCCCAGCTGCCTTTGGGCAGCCAGAAATCATCTCAATGACTTATGAAACCTTATTTTTGGAGGTTTGAGTCAAATAAGCTAATGACCAGTTATCATGGTCAAGAGACCCTTACCTGCACTGGCTAAACAAAGAGCAGTCATGATGCCATGATACTACATCATGTGGCTATGTCGATGCTTGCTTATTTCACTGATTACTGCTTGACCAGAGTAAGAAAATACTAAACCGACAGGCTCCATCCTTGCTTTCATATATTCTTTCACATACACATGTGTATTCCTATGTTCATAGCTCCTAGCACTGTATTTTTGAAGAATATGACAGCTGTCCTCTGGTATTTGTTTAATACCCTGCTCTTTCTTTCTTTCTTTTTTGCTTTATTCTGCCCTAACCTTCTGTGCAGGTGAAAGTCAAAGGTGGAGCTGCCAACCAATATGGTCCTGTTAGAAGGCTTAGTTAGTCATGTTTTCTGAAGGCCTGATTTACAGAGTCTAATCCAGCAGCCTCTTCCAGATTTCCAACTGCCTGTTGAAATTTAAACAATGAAAGGTTAATCAAAGACAAACTGTTTTGAGAAGAGATCAGAGGATGATAGATAGTAGATTTATCTACTAATTGTTTGAGGCTAAATTCACAGAGAGCTGCTTGGTGTGTGCTTTTTTTCCCCTTTCCTTTTGGAGGGGGGGGGGGTTCAATTATCTGATTGGGGCAACGAATCTCTTGTTGTCTGTTCTGGTGATAATCAATTTACACATCAGTTTGCTTAGTTTAGGCATCATCAGAAATGCTTGATGAATGTGTATGATAATATTATAATAGATTTTCTTATATGCACAGTTATTGCATGGAAAAGAAGAGGCAGAGCCATATATAATGTGGTGAGAGGTGTGTGCGTGTGACAGAAAGATAGGTCATGGAAGGAGCATGCATGCTGTTGAAGGATTGCTGTCATTCTAGGTATTCTCAAGTACTAAGATTGGAAGTGGTTTTGAACAAGAGAAGACCTCTTCAAAAATGAGGCACCCTTTGCATTCAGTGGTGGCAATCATAAGGCCACTTTGCACTTGACCTCATAGTTTACAATAGATTAACATCTGAGCAGGTGCATCTCCACTTGCAGGAGGTGTTTACAGCCTAGAAACACCCCCTGCCTGCCCAGATGTTAACCTATCACAAACTAGCTGTGGTGCATAAAAACATAACATAAGAGAAGCCCTGCTGGATCAGGCCACAGCCCATCTAGTCCAGCATCCTACCAAATGCTCATGGGCATCTCAAACAGAGACAAGAGACGTTTTCGCACGGGGCTGAACGGAACGCGGAAAAGACAGCTGTGGACACGTCATCCGCATTGCCCGCGCGCGGCTTGCGTTCCGACGTGTCCGCAGCTGTCTTTTCCGCGTTCGAAATGTAGAGCACTTTAAAGTGCTCTACATGCGTTCCAACGCGGACGAGCCGCCCACAGCCGTTCGGGAGGAGAAGCGTTCGCGCCTGCTTCTGTCTCCCGAACGGCTGCGGGCGCGCCTCCGACGCCGCGCGGCTTTGACAATCAGCTGTTTGTCAAACAGCTGATTGTCGATCTGCCTCCGCGGCTGTCTGCGCGCCCCTGGCCGGCGTTTGCCGGCTAAGGCAGCTTCGGGCGCTTTGAGCATTCGCACCCAGACGCTCCGGAACGCGTTTACACGCGTTCTGGCGCGTCTGTGTGTGAAAGGGGAAAGCGCCCGGAGCTGCCTTAAGCTTTCCGCCTGAACGCGTTCCATTTCGAACGCGATGCAGTGCGGAAATGCCTAAGGACAAACCTATTCCTGCTCTAGAATCCCAGCAAATGGCCTTAAAAGCGCCCCATTTTCCCCCACCCCCCAGCCTGAAGATGCACCTAGGCATTCATTCTAGTAGCCATTGATACATTGATACATGAAATCAGGCACCACACGCATAGTAACCATAGCTAAAAACCTTACTTTTCTCATCCAGCCAGCAACCATTTGCACCATTTCCAGTCCAAGGGGTCATCTGAGGTACAGGGCTGGCACCACAGATGACCCCAAACATGGCAGCATTTGTGCAGAGCATCATCATTGCTGTGACGACAGTACTGGTGTACATACCGTCACGCTGGGCACTGCAAACAAGATGGTGGCACCCTGCCCGGTGGTTGGACACTCACCCAGACACAGGGTTAGGGGTTGTGGGTTATTCTAACATGTACTAGCCTTTTCAAGTTCAAATACTCGTATATGTTAGTCTGCTATGCATGTTTCCCATCCAACGGATAGGAAGACAAGTGCAGAAATGTCCCTTTATTGGTCTCAGCCTGAATGCATGGTGGTTGGCTTCTTGTTGACTTCAGTCCTTAGGCCAACAGTGTTAACTATAAAATCCCCAAAAAGGTTTGTGTGCGTGCATGGTTATCAGACCTGCCTGTCTATTAATCTGTTTCTTTTTCTCTCTCTTTCTGTCTTTCCATCTTTTCAAATGGTGCTTCCAACCAGTGCTTAATAACAAAAAGTGAGAGAGATATCAAGCTAAATAACATTTCCTTCTTGTTAGCCATCCTGCTTTAAAAGGTTTAAGCTGTATTCTTTAAGCAAAAGAAACTAGCGGTGTGCACAAATGGAATTTTTGACATTTGATTTGTAACGGATTGAATATTGGAAAATCTGAATTCGTACAAAGACACACACACACACACGAATATCTGGAGATTTGAACCGAGATGAATGCCTTAATATCTATTTGATTGAATATTTGATATGTATCCAATAAATCCCATTTTCATCCTGTATGCATCCCATTTTCATCCTATATTTATCCGTGCAAATGTGTACAGATATGCACAAGATGCATATGGATACCTACATGATGCATACGTATCCATACACATATGAATGTCCAAATTATTTGTAGAAATAACTCAAAATATTCATATTTGTATGAATACTAAAGTCCTGGCCCTTCCCTACTCCAGTGAGCCCATCTGTATCACTATAGTGATGGGTGGGTCAGCTGCCATGCCACACAGTTGCACTGGCACATCAGGTGGCATGCATCAGTAGTGTATCATTGTTGGTGCATGTGTGCTGGTGCTGAAATCAGAACTCAAGATAGCAGCACCTGGACACACCTCAACACTCCAGGTAAGTCTGTGGATGTATGGGGAGAGGGAGCACAGGTACCAGCATCCGCTAGTGTGAATGCTAAGTACAAATGTGGGGAACTCCAATCTTTGCTTTCCACAGACAATTAGCAAAGTGTGAATTCCCCCCAGGTTTCCTCTTACACCAAATATTCCCTTTAGGATAACCAGAGCTTCTTACACTTGATGATTCAGGAATAAGAAACATACCCTACAGTACAGTCAAACTTTGGAATCCAGCACAAGAAGATGTAGAGTTAGCCATAAATGTTTGAAAATCTTCAGAAAAGCTTTGTACCAGTTCATAGTAGCTCTAATAGCTGTACAAATTATTCTGAAATAACAGTCCATGTACATCTGAAGACCAGCTGCAACTGGAGACTGCAACCAGGAGAAGAACAAGTGGTTCCACCATGAGAACAGGCTACTAAATGAGATGAGTGACTGGCCCTATTTATTAGGGCATTTCTTATGCTCCATTGTCATTATGTTTTCAATGGAGCTCATTGGTTTGTAATGATTAGTATTAGCCTTTTGATTAAATTTTTTGTTTCTTTTGATTAAATTATTTTGTTTCTTTTTCTTGTTTCTTTTTACTTTGAAAAAGCTTCTATTACCTTTTCAGGATGTTTAAAAAAACACACACTGCACAAAATGTAAGTTCCGTTTTCTTGTCACAGACAGTATCTGTAAAAATAATGAAGGTTTTGTTGGCTGATTGAATTAAGTAGCACTCCAAAGAATACTTGAATGATAGTATTGCTAATGAGTTGCTGGGTATGCAGTGTCGTAGAAGGGCACAGGGCAACAGCAGAAAGTGTTAGTCTTCTTATAGATGTCACTTGGGCAGTCTGAAGACAGTACCTTTGAAGTTGCAAGGGGGAAAGTGCAGGATATGCTGTATTTATAGCAGATCCAGCTATTTGGTAAAGGGTTTTTTTTTTTTTTTTTTTTTTTTTGCTATTAGGCATTCAGATGGATACCCAGCTTGCTGTAGCCTTCACAGTCCAGAAACTAAGTTCAATTAGCATGAAAGCATTGACTCCAAGGTGCCTTGTGGACAGATCAGTAGAAATATGTTCACCAAAGCATTTTGGAATGAAGCAGTTTGGAGAGACTAAATGAACATAAAAGCCGGATTCCAAAGGCAGCCCTTAAAAAGAAAAGAAAAGAAAAGAAAAATGCCCTCAGTCCACAAACATCAGTCAGCAAAGGGGAAACACAAAACAAAAGGAAATCAAAGGGAAATTTAAAAAAGATTCAGCACAAGCATCAGAAATGAATTGCATCCATCAAAAGATATAAAAAGAGGTGAAAAAAGGAATTTCCCAGTTGACAAACACAAGAGAACAAGAGCCTAATTGTAAACAAGGCTGATCTACAATCAGATTAATTGCTGGAGAATGCAGGGAAGGGAATTTAATTGGATAGTCAGCATCACTTGCCATACATGTTTCATAGCAGGAACTGGCTTCAGTTTCTCCATTAAATAAAAGTGAATAGCTATGGACACAGCAAAAGCAAGTTGCAAACTCTTCAACCCCTATCAATTACTTTTAAACCAGGCTGTATTTATGTACAACCAAACTACAGGAATTGTGTACAGGGACATCTGCAAAGAGTGTGAGCTGGACCTCCCAAAGTTTAAAGGGGAAATTCCACTGTAAAAAATACAGAACCAAGATCCTATAGGACTTCAATGTCTAGACCAACAAAGAAGTACTAGCTAGTCTACCAGATATCATAGTAATACGCAGAAGGTTTGTCTGCATTTATGCTGTGGGGACACTCCTAAAAACACTCCATCCTCACATCACAGTGTGACCTCCATCCCAGAGGAATCTAGGAGCATCCTCAATCCACAGCTTGACCACGAGCTATCCAGGAGCTCCTGGTGAGCTTCTGAATACAACATTCACATCTTCTTCTAGTGACAATGCTGTTTGTGGGGGTGGTAGGGTGGTGACTGCAGCTGTTCAAAAGCACACCACATCTCAATCACCATGTGAATGTGGAAGTTGCTGTGGCCATTCCCATAGTGAGGCAGACAGTCTGGGACAGGCTGTCCAAACTGCGAGCACTGATAATACAATTGGTGTGGACCTGGGCCACCATCTTTGAACTTAACTATGCTGGAATTATATAGTTATCTCATTACAGGCAGTTAAGTGTGAAACGGTCCAAAGGCAAGAAAGTAGTAGTATAATAGATGTAGCAGTCCCTAGTACTGCTAATATCAGGAAGAAAGAAACAACCAGAAGCAACACTGTGGGCAAGTTCCCATTCAAGGAATAAAGCACTATATGCACGGCTATTTACATCAGGATTTACATCGATATGTAAAGTATATTAAAACGAACATCTGGCAATTGGATTCAACCCCAATTTTGTGTCTCTACTCTTAAACATTTAAAAAGCTTCCAAAAATGGGTTGGGGAAAGCGATTCTTTCCCCTCCTCAGCCCTTCCCCACCCCTCTCTCCCCATTGCCCAGGGCGCATGGCAGCAGCAGCAACTCAAGCCCCATTCACCCACTCCAACTCCACAGCCACCATCCCCAGCAGGGGTTCCCTCTGAAAAAAGCACTATGGCTGGGCTGGCTCTCTCTGCTGCTGCCACCGCCTATGCACACACTCTTAAACATACACACATCTCCCAGTTCCTGCAGCAGCTTCACCCCTTTCCCTTTTTAAAGATCAAGGAAGGAGGGAAACAGCCAGAATTGTGCCGGATTGCCTCTTTCAATCTTCAGGCTTGCGTGGGAGGGAAAGGAAACATTGTTATCAGGTGTGAAGTGGCTGAATTGTTACAATGAAACAGTCTGTGGTATAGGGGTATACTCTAGTGTTCCCACAGTTTATTACATAGTGAGAGACCAAATGGCAATTTTCAAAAAAAATCAAAGCAATCTTTATATATCATCTGTACAAAGCCATTAATTAATATTCATTCATTCATTCATTCAGTTTATTTGTATACTGCCTTTCTAATAAATTACTCAAGGCGGTGTACAGCAACCATGAAGAATACAATACAAAGTAATACATCATACATTAAATAGATAATATATCATAAAATAATATGTAAATAAAATAATACACTATGAAATTGCACAAAACATTGCGGGGGGGGGGGAAGAGGCAACCCTCAACTGTTGGAGGGTTGGAACACATTCAAAATACATGAAGAATTAAATCAGGGTGGAGCAGCAACAGACTCATGCCGATGTGGGCTGGTAGTGTGTTACTGGCAGCGGTGTTACTTCTTGGCTTAATACTTTGCAAGCAAGGCAGGAGCAAACACACACCAATTTTGTTAAATCTGGTAGGATTCGGTATTGAAATTAATACTGCTGGAACCATTGTGTATAAATCTACTCCCAGCCCTACTGAGCAACATCTGTAAAATAGCCCAAGTTAATGCAAAGTATGTTTGTTTCCACGTTAACCAATTTATATTATCACACTTTTTTATTAGTTTTCCTGCTGTCTAAAAACTTCAGGTAATATAACACACTGCTGTGAAATTTCTGTTGCCTCATCCGATAGAACATACACTAGGATATCTGTGTCCCTGCTTACTGGCCTTTTATACAGTAATTCCCCCAGCAAACTTAATGGGTGTTAAATGTGTGCTCTGAGAGCAATTGAAAACTGTTATACCTGTTAACAGTTAAATCCCCTTATGGTGTATAAACCTCTTATAATGGAAGTTTCCAAGTGGCAACAATAAAGGGAACAAGTTAAGGTTATTAACAAATCATATATATTGGGAGAAAATGCCATACTTTTGAACTTAGTTTAGGAAGGTCAATTTATTTACAAGACCAGAAATGTTTAAAAGTAGTACGTATTTTTGAAATAAAGGATATACTGGTCACAGTTTGTGGGTACTAAAAAACTTTTACAATTGTTTTATTACAACAGCAAGTCAAGAGATTAATGATCAAAAGCAAAGTTACTTCTTGAAAGTTTGCTTATTTGTCCTTTTTTTCCATTAAAATATTCCGAAGAGTGACTACTTTTTCTTTCAAACATATGTTTTCTCAAACATTGTCTGCCCTAACATGTAAATAGCAGACCCCTGTTCTGGGATATAGGGCTTATTTTGCACTTAACTTTATAGGCTCAGTGGCTGGTGGTCACACCATGAGTGCCAGTGCTGTCCCCAACTTACCTACTGCCACTCAGAGTGTGGACAGTCTATCCTGGACCATCAAATTGCCACAGTACTGGGCACAGCAAAGTCTACTGTCCATCTGGCTGTTGCCATGGTGATTGCACTACAACATACATTTGCACAGCCACAGCCTCACCACCCCGCCTCCTTGCAGCTTTGCACCTAGAAGTGGTTGTGAATGCTGCTGACTGGGAGTGCACTAAACACTCCTGGTGAAGCAGTGGAGAAGTTTTTATTTCTCCAAACCTTTGAAGGATCAGGGATACTGTCATGGGGCCTTTCTGCACTTGCCTTTATTCGGGAATGTATCCCAGAATAGGGACCTCCTGTCCACATGCTGGGGCAGGGTATGGCAGCCCCCAGGTGAGGCCTGCCATAGTCTCCATTAGCATGCAGATGACAGACCCCTATCCTGAGATATATGCCAGAATAAGACCAAATGCGGGAAGGGGAGAGGAATTGTCAGACATTTGGGAAATTTGGCTGTCGACCAGATCTTATCTCACACTGGATTTGCTACTTCAAACTGGGACGTTGCATAAATATCAAATTCCAAATATCTTCTAAGTGGGAGGAGGGCCCTCTATAGGAACTGCTTCTTGGCAATTAAAATTCAGTGATGTAGAATTACTGGAATTATGCTTTCTACATTTCTCAATATCATTTTAAGTACCTAGAATTTGAACGCTTGTTAGGGTCTTGAAAACAAAATTAGTCACTTAAAAATGAAAAAGGAATAGCATTCTCTTTATTACATGTGTATTACTTTCCCTTTGATGTTTTTGTCAGGTTTGCTCATTTAAAAAGTAAATAATCCCACAACAGTCATTGCAATTATTCAAGTTCAAACAGCAGATGAAATAAAACTAGTGATTCCTCCTTCTTTGAAGATCTTTTAGGTTTGTGCACATCTATGAATAAATTGTCTTCAAAATGAAAGTAAGCTTAAAAGAAAGAAAGCTAACAAAATGGGAGTAATTGCTTTGAAAAGTGAGGCAATCCTACTTTTGCAAAATACATTTTTTTGGACACCAGGGATGTTTCCCGTCCTGTGGATGGGAAAGGAGTGCAGTCAACTAATGTTGACTAACACTCACACTTGTGATCACTAGTCAGCGTTAGCCTACCCCACCTCCCACCCACCATGATCAAGCACTTACCTCTGTTCAATTGTCGGCTGGCCCTCTTCTGGGAGCCGCCATCTTGTGTGTGGTGCCCTCTGTGACTAGACATGCATCAGTGCCATCGCTATGACAATGCTGATGCTCTGCGCAGTCCCAGTCATGACAAGAGGCCAACGGAGCTGCCAGCATGCTTGTGCTGCATCTCCGATGACCTTCCCAGCCAGCAGAGGCGTGAATGCTCACCACTGGGTGCTTCCAGGTAAGTTGGGGTAAGGTAGAGATATGCATGAATGTATTTTTGACATTTGGATCCGAGTAGATTAGAGTGTCTTAAAATCCAATTCGAATCTGTAACATTCAAATACGAATATGATTAATATTTAAAGATACGAATGTTAATAACATTCATATCTGTTATACCAGCAGTTCTCAGCCTGTGGGTCATGATCCCTTTGGGGGTTGAGCTACCCTTTCAGAGGGGTCGCAACAAGTCTACCGCCTTCCTGCCCCATCCTCATCCAAGCTGCCCCGCCTCCGTGATTGGGGGTCTCCACAACATGAGGAACTGCCTTAAGGGATCATGGCATTAGGAAGGTTGAGAACCGCTGTGTTATACGTATCTGTGCGCATGCCAGAAAAATCTGTATGCATCCCATATTATCTCGTACACATCCCATTTTAATCCCGTATGTTAAGCACGATGTACGGATAATTTGGGGGCAGATTTGTATATAGCAGATACGAATCTACCCATTCGAATTCTACACATCCATATTCAAGTTCAAGTGTCAAATTCAGATTTTTAAAAATCCGATTTGAGTTCAAATGTGGATTTGAATAGAATATTTGAGTTTTTGAATATTCATGCACATCCCTAGGGTAAGGGCTGGTGAGCTTATGGAGCATGATTTCATGCTCCATGCCTACTCAACAATTAGGCAACTTCTGGGCAGGCAGGGGGCACTTCTAGTCTGTAAATGCCACCTGCAAGTGCAGATGCACCTGTCCAGATATTGCCAAATTGCTGACTATGGGCCAGAGTGTGAATTGGCTCAACATTTGGATGCAAGGCACCCTTAGGCCTTTGCAGAAGTACTTTTTAAAAAATCTTATTTCAAACTAATTTCAGACTAATTTCAAAGATATTCAGGGCCTTTCTGCACTTTCTGTGTTCCACGTGGTATGGGAAGAGTTCAGTGTTCATTCAGACTCCACACTCCTATGCACTGAATGCCCCGTGAGGGTTAGAGTCATGTACTTACTGTCCCTTCCTAAAGTATGAATGTTACTTATAATTGATCCATCTAGAATATTTATTTATTTATTTATATTTACATTTATATGCCACCCCATACCCGAGGGTCTCTGGGCAGCTCACAGCATTTAAAAACAGACATATAAAAACAATATCAAAACAAAACAAGTTTAAAAATGCAGTTTTAAAAAGTACAAAAATAGTTAAAAACAGCAGTGATTTTCAGTGGGGGAAGTGTGGGGAACATTTAACCAAAGGCCTGCATGAAGAGGAACGTTTTCACCACCTTCCTGAACAGGAACAAAGAAGAGGCCTGACGCACCTCAAGGGGGAGACCATTCCACAGCCTAGGGGCCATTACCGAAAAGACCCTCTCCTGGGTGCCCACCCACCTAGCTGTTGAAGACGGTGGGATAACCAGTAGGGCCTCCCCTCCAGATCTTAAAACACGGGCAGGTTGATAACAAAGGCAGGTCGATAGGGCATTATACCTGTCAAGGGTCATCTTGAAAGCTGTTTCACAGGTATTTATTTATTTTAGTGTCAAGTGGAGTCCATCCCTTTTATATAGGCCTGGTTTATATAATATTGTTCTTCACTGGCTGATAAATCCAAACTTGTCTCCTCAGCTCCTCGTTTCATCTAGACATGGGGCAGGTTTACACTGTTATGAAATATTGTGAACTGGGAGCTAATTTCTTCCAACCAATGCAAAGCAGTTAAACCAGTTCATGTAACACCATCTGCTGTTCAGATCAAACTGGGATCTCCAAAGGGATAGTAAAAGTAGTTAACACTTCATATTAGTAGTTAGTAGTTGGCATTAGTAGTAGAGGCAGTGGTGGTAGTAGTAATTTAGTCTTCCCAGATCTCAGATGGATTACAGTATTCATACTTAATAAAGATGAGAACTAAAAACATAAAATGCCAGTTCTCATAATTTAGGAGGGCAATGGCTATGTATGCCTTTACCTAAAAAAAAGAAAGAAAAAGAAAGAGAATGTGTTTGGTGTTAATATGATTATTCATTTTCCAAATAAAAGGTGTTGGGGACCCACTCAACTCAAAGGATTCAGATAACAAAAAGCAACTGTTTCCTGGTGTAGTAACAAGAATCATTTGTTTTAATGTAGTTATGCCAGTTCAAAAAGTTTGGAAATTCCCGCTCAGTTACTAGAGCTTATTCTTCCATATTGAACTGCCCTAAGATCTGGAGGAGAGGCCCTCCTCGTTGTACTGCCGCACACAGGAGCAAAAATGGTGAGCATCTGGGATAGGGCCTTTTCAGTGGTGGCTCCCAAACTGTGGAATAGTCTCCCTCCTGAGGTGTGTCAGGCACCTTCATGCTATGTGTTTAGACAAACTGTGAAGACGCGCTTCTTTACCCTGGCCTTTGGCTAAGTAAAGGAACAGCTCTTTCCTCCCCACATTCAGACACTGCAGTGGTTTTAATATGCTTAATATGTTACTGGTTTTAATGTGTTCAGTTTATATGTGCAACCTGCCCTGAGACCCTTGGGTATAGAGAGGCAGATAAAAATGCAAATAATAATGAATGAATATTCTAGCAGCTGCAACCCAGCCCCTCTGGGTGATTCTTGCATTTGTTTTATTTATTTCCACAGTGTGGATTTTTTTAAACTGACAATATATCATCAGAAAGTACAGTATTGATCCTCAAAGAGCTTTCCTGCTGGAGGTAACATTAGACTCTTGCATGTCTTTGCCTCCCTTTTTTTTTCTCTGCCTTGAGCTCATTGACAGGTAAAATATTTACTGCCGAATGTGCATGACCTACAGTCGACAGTACACAGTTCTTACAATATTATCTTCACAATGTAGAAAATGTTTAATTTAATTGGCTGCTCATTTTTCCATTCACATATCAAGACTGTTATTACAAGAGTTTTACTGCTTGAAAACAAAATTCTAACTTGCTATTTTCTGTGAAAAATTAGAAAGTATGAGGACATTTTTTTTTTTTTGCATTCAAAGCAAGTCAGAATAAGGTAAGAAAATGGCCTTGCTTCTGATGTACTATTTTTTTTTTGAAGGTAATATGGGAAGTGGTTGGAGTAACTAGAGGCCTTTTCACAGGAAGGCTAGGCCACGCGGGGATGGATTCCCCATTCACACCTAGGCAGGTAAGATCAAAAAGGCTGGGGTGGGGACAGGATGCCCCGCCCAGGCCTGTCACCATTGGGGTGTGTTGCAGGGACTTGCAGGGGTCCACCCTGGGCACTCCACACCCAGGGCCATGCGCCTCCCACCAGATGCGTGCACACAACTTACCTGTTCGGCACCAGTGTTCAAACTGACAAGCCCAGGGCATAGCTTGCTGTTATGGTTGGCGGTGTTCTGTGTCTGTGCACGTCGTGGCCTGTGATTGGTCAGCGGCATGCACCTGCACAAAACACCTGGTTCATTCCCAGACATTCTGCACAGGCGTGTACCACTAACCAATCACAGGTCATGGTGTGTGTAGACGCAGAACGCTGCTGACCGGACCAGCAAGCCACACCCCTGGGCTTGCCAGTCCAGCCCCCAGCGTTGACCAGGTAAGACGTGTGTGCACATGTCTATGGGGAAGAGCATGGCCCTGGGTGGGGACTGGGTCCAGGGGGCCTCCACCAGGCACAGCTGCCAAGATCTAGGCAACTGCACCCCAAGGAGGGTGAAGACCCAGCTACCACGAACCACCTAGGTGCCCACCAGAGGCAAGGGGTTCATGCCCTACCCCCAGCCACATGACCAGTTTCCTTGTCAGACCCTCTGGTCCAATATGGTGGTCACGCAGCAGGCTGGGGCAATGTGCTGCTCTGTGCGGAGGTGCTTGTGATGGTAGACAGACCCAATGCTCTCAGCACATCAGACTGGAGGCACATGCAATGGTAGACCAACCCCACAGACAGCTTGGGATCGGTCTACTGTCATGCACACCCCTGGTCCAATGCGCTGACAGTGTGGGGTTGGTCAACCATCATGTGCACCTGTGTACAGAGTGGCACATCGTCCTTGTGGCCCACACAACCACCACATTGACCAGAGGGTCCGATGAGGTAAGTCATCATGCCCCACACTGACCTGATGGGATTAATGTCTGGTCAGCATGGGGTCAGTCTACCGTGGTGCACACCTCCGCACAGAGTGGCAGATTGCTCTGGCAGGCCAAGCGAGGAGGACCCTAGGCCTGACAAAGTGAGTTGACTGTGCAGGCCTGCCATCTGTAGGGCAGAAATCATGGGGCCCAACACTGTTCCGGGAGGACACAAAGTGTTCCTAGGGCATAAACTATCCATGCTTCTGCACCCTGGGAGAACTCACACTGCTATAAGCATTGATTTGCGCACTATAACACTAGTGCTATAGCCAACACTATGCAGTCTTCTCTGTGTTTTGCACAGTGCAGGAAAATGGCGGAGTTACATGGCCGTTTCTTGTGCTCTCCAAAGCAGCTCCAGGTAGAAACAGGGAATCAGGGACCAGAATTTTTGTGGCTTCACAGTTTTCACCGCCAAGAGCAGTGGCAGGTATGTTGACAGCACACCCCAGGGCCGTGTCTTCATGGTAACCTTATCTCGGATTCAAAACGTTTTCAATCCTCGGAGTCTGCACAGCAGTTTGGCTTAACACACTTTCCCCATGTTAAACCACCCCAAAGCATGGTGAATCTCAATCCTGATTTCAACAGGTCTCACTCCAGATCGTGCGCTTGAAACGTTTTACATTTTTTACTGTGTGGACAGTACTGTTTTAAGGGATGAGAATCCATGTTTAGGGTTTCCCTCTCCCAATAGCTTGCTTTCAAAGACACTGATTTCAGTGTAAAAATCTACCCTTAACATCAGCACTACACTGTAGCGATGGAACCACTTCAACCTGATAACAATGTTGCAATTTTGTGCAATTCTAAAAGTTCTGACTTTAGAAAGGGAAAGGAAGGGAGGAAAGCAGCTGAATGTGAATGTTTAAAGCAAAGGGGCTTTAGTTGCCGCCACTGCTGTGTGCCTTGAGCAATGGGGAGAGGAGGGGAAAGAATAGCTGGCTGGCTGCCCGCTGCCATTTTTCCTCCATCCATGGAAGTGGCAGCCACCCAGTTAGGCTCGGTGAAGGGGTCCCTTATGGGTGGCGCGCCCATGCCAGGAGGAAGAGGGCAGGGCAGCCCCAAAAAGAGGCTTTTAAAAAGTAGCCACTTGAGTCCCCCCTTGAGTCATGTACGCCACGTACGATCCTCAGAATCCGGATTGAACACGATTAAGTTAAAAGTAATGGGAACAGGCAAATTCGCATTTGCATCCGGTTGTATTATTTCGGTTTAGGGAAAGCAAAATAAGCTTGCTGTGGGGATTCACCCCAGGTGGCCTACTTGACATTACAGAAGGTGAATGTCACTGAAGGAATGACCTCCATTTTCCAATTGCTGTGCTCCTTCCTCCAATATGCTGAAGGAGCTAGAGTTTAGGAATTGAGGGCTATTTGCACTTATTTTAACAGAGCAGTTCTGGAGAGTCTCGGAGAGATCTGTGTATGTTCTGCACTTCCACTTCCAATTGCCAAGACAATGTCCCAGTGCAGACCAGATGTTCCTTTGTCATTGCCACAGTTCAATTCCTGGAGGTCTGGTTGGGGACTGCACCAGCATTTCGATTGTGGATGCCTCCCTCTGTGCCTGATCTTCACCTTACTGGAATGGCCCTGAGAAGCCCTGTGTAAACCAGTCATTGCAATTCAAACTTTGCAGAAAGACTATCAGTAATAACACATTAAGTGGATGCAATTCACACATTTAACAGAATGATGCTTGCTGTCTTGATAAGTTTACATTTTTTAAATATATTATTATTTCTTCATTTTCTAGGAAACACTGTTGTAACTGTTTCATGAGTATGTTACTGTGGATTCTCTACAGGTTTTATAAAACCAGAATGAATTTAAAATGTGTAGTTATTTCCCAAAACCCTCTTCCATACAGCAACAGACAAAAGATAATGTATTGTAGAAATCATGCCATTGTTTCCATATTCTGCTTGCCCACATAGAGAAAGAAGCAGCTGCATAGCAAAGCAGGAAAAAAAGACAGCTGACAAGAAGTGAGGTGACATGGCACTGAAGGAGAGGAAGGACTAGCATTGTTCTCATTGCTAAGCGAGGGTGTGATCTCTTTTTGTATTCTCTGCACTGTGGAGAAACACTGGTCTATTCAAATGCCTTTTCCATGGTCAGGGGTTCCACACTTACCAAGCTGCCATGACACGCATCAAGAAGAAGAAGAAGAAGAAGAAGAAGAAGAAGAAGAAGAAGAAGAAGAAGAAGAAGAAGAAGAAGAAGAAGAAGAAGAAGAAGAAGAAGAAGAAGAAGAGTTGGCTTTTCTACCCCGCTTTTCTCATCCATTTAAGTTCTCAACCTGGGGGTCGGGACCTCTTTGGAGGCTGAACTACCCTTTTAGAGGGGTCGCGCCAAGTCTCCCACCACCCTTCCCTCCCACCTCCCAGCTGCTCCACCCCCATGGTTGGGGGTCTCCACAACATGAGGCACTGCATTAAGGGGTCGCGGCATTAGGAAGGTTGAAAACCACTGATTTAAGGGGACTCAAAGTGGCTGATAAAATTTTCCATTCTCCCCACAACAGAGAGCTCAGAAGAGAGCTGTGACTAGCCTAAGGTCACCCAGCTGGCTTCTTGGGGAGGGCAGAATTTCCAGATAAGTGTCCAGCTCCTTAACCACTAGACCAAACTGGCTCACCAAGCACATTCCAGTTACTCTCACAAGTTCTAAAAGCACCTTCTCAGAAGCATTCTAGAGCCCTCTTCCTGACCCACATTGGCATCTCTGGAACCTCTGAATGGGTCCATCTTCATTGATCAATGACTACAGGACCACACCACTTCCCATCAACCCATAAAAACTTTTTCCATGTAAAAAATGCCAGTGAATTATAAAATACTTTTTAAAAAATCCCTCACAATGTTTGAAACGCAGTAATAAGCTGCTTACCCTCCTTTTTACACATAAACCTCTATATAGTATTATAATTTACCTATACCTAGCAAGAGATTGTCAGGTTTATTTGTAAGTTAACTAATGTTACAAGCATTAAGTTGAATGACATTTTGGCAACATGAATATGTAGATTCACAGAGATAGCAAACATATTTATGTGCAAATAAACTACATTTAATTGAATGCCACTTATTTTTGGATAAACCTTCAGGTCTATGTAGGATTTAAAGAGACTATTCCTTTTATTTTCTCATTATTTTGATGTTTAAATGTAGGCCACAAAGACTTCAAACAAATTCTACAAACTAGCACACACTGCACAGGAATGGAATGAAATAAGTCAATGAAGAACCAACCACCTTCCTGTTCCTGAAATGTCTATGTATTCCATCCGTCAGACCTGCCAAATTTCAGATCAACCAAAGCAAGCTCAGCTTGCAAACAAATCAAAATGCTGTTCTTTCTATTAGACTCTTCTTGGTCTAGCGATTAGGGAGCCAGACTCTTATCTGGGAATACTGGGTTCGATTCCGCCCTCCCCCATGAAGCCAGATGGGTGACATTGGGAGAGTCACAGCTCTCTTCTGTGCTCTCACAGCCCCACAGGGTGTTCTGTTGTGGGGAGAAGAATAGAAAAGCTTTGTCAGCCACTTTGAGAAAATCAGATTAGAAAAGCCAACTCTTCTTCTTACTACTGAAAGGAGACCTAGCTATTTTCATTAATTTGTGATTTCTCTATCTTGCATCCTAATGTCATGGAATTTGTAGGCACTATGTTGCATTTTCTAATAACTATGATGTAGGTCATGTAGGGATGTGCACAATTTTTTTTTGTATTCAATTTGTATTGAATTGAATTTAAGAAAATTCATATTCATTTGAATAGATCCCCTTCAAACGTGGTAGGATTTGTTATTGATACAAATGTTCAATCACATATGAATCCCATACGAATGCATACAAATGTATATGAATCCCATACAAATCCCATTGTGCTGCATTGATCAATATCAACCAATCTTATGTTAATTTGGCTTGATAGAAAAGAAAGCTAAGCATTGCCACAATGTACATGTGAGGCCATAAGACCATGGAATAACCACAGTCATACAGCAAGGAATGCCTTTAATTCACCCCCTCCTTAATCTGAGCTGGCACCTTTAACCACCATTACCACATGAACTTCAGGCAAGAGAAGTGGATCGACTAGAACACCCAAGCTCTGAATCTCTTATTTCTAGGAAGTGTACAACACTTTCAATAATATGATGTTGTCTTCTCAAGTTCAAAAGCTTAGCACACATTGATATTGGATTCAACTCTAATCTTTTGGACTTAACCCAGTCCAAACTACTTCCACACACCAGTCCAAGGAACTGAAGGCAGCACACTTGACTTAAGTCCCATGTTGTTTTTTGAGTTTTTCATGGTTGTGTACATAATTTTATGCTAATGCAGTTGAGATAGGATGCATGTTTTCAAACTATATGTGTAAGGACTAGTGGTGGATCATGACAGCATGAATTCATACTTATGTAAATCATGTGAGCTGAAGTACTATAAGTAACTTTAGCAATACAAAAGTCAGACCCGGGAGTTCAACACTGATAGAAAAAGAGTTGGCTTTTCTACCCTGCTTTTCTCACCCTTTAAAGAGACTCAAAGTGGCTGACAATGTTTCCTGTTCTTCTCCCCACAACAGACACCCTGTGTCTGGGATTGTGGGAGCTCAGAAAAAGACCTGTGACTAGCCCAAAGTCACCCAGCTGGCTTTGTGTAGGAGTGAGGACTCCAATCCTGAGATTACCAACTAAGAGTCGGGCACTCTCAACTGCAAGACCAAACTGACAGCATCCATTCACACAAGCCTGAAAAAAATATTCATGACAAATATGGGGAAATTCAGGGGCACATTTGTCACACCACAGAGCTGGGAGAAAGACAGTAGGTGTGAGGTGAAACAGCATTTTGACAATAGCAACTACCTCACATTGTAAACAGCCAGCACCATTTTTCATTTTATTTTGAGTAAGAGGTGGGTAATATAATAATTTGTATTTGAACATTCAAAATTAGTGTTATATAAAAGGCTGCTTTACATTGTTCCTAAGCAGCTCATAAGAGGCAATTTGATTGAAGCTTTAATAAAATTAACACTACTTTCTTGACTTATTTTCCTCTTTTCTTCTTAATCTTCTCTTCAAGATTAAACTCATCAGCACTTGACAAAAACTGCAAATAACAGCCAGATGCAGGAGTTGGCTTTATCTTTTTATGCAAGTATGTGGTGCTAATTAGTGCAAATTGATTAAACTTTAATTGCCTGATCCATGGCTAATTAATATTTATAAGATGAATGAGTAAGAAAACCAGACATTTATTAAAACACTTTAATGATTTTTCATATGTTTTGACAAAGCAAAGCAAATAGATGCTAAGAGTCAAAGGGAGCTAGACTGAGGGACTTCGCCACATCTCTGCATTCCTTTCCCCTTTACAATCCATTTTGCAGGAACCCTTTTCTTTATCACTGTCATATTGTCTTTATCATTGTCATCCTTTCTGGCTGCCAAGAAGCCCAGATTTGAGATTCCAGGCATTGGTTTAAGTTACCCAGAGAAATATGCTCTATCTCATATGTGTACTCAAAGTCAAAATTGTATCACGTGAAATTTACCCAAGGCTCATCATCTCAAAAACAACAGTAATACTGGATACATTGCTAAAAGCCAAAGAACAGAGCCTCAGGTGCATTTACCTGGTGAAGTGTGCACCTTTTCTCATCCCCTGTAATGTTTGGGGACCCCTTTTCCTGTCACAAAGTGCATAGTGACTGTGTACAAGCTAGTCTTAGAAATGCATTTAGGATCTCCAGTACATCCTTTATACAAACAGCAGCTGGCCTTTATATTACAATGCCTTCTCCCATATTGACCTGCCCATGCCTTAAGATCTAGCACTGAGGCCCTCCTGGTTGTCCCACCACCTTCAGTAGTGAGGCTGGTGGGCACTCGGGAGAGGACCTTTCCAGCAATGCCCCCCAGACTATGAAATAGTCTCCCCCTCGAGGTGTGCCATGCACCTTCTTTTATATATTTAGGAAGGCAGTGAAGACACACCTCTTTGCCCTGGCCTTTGGCTGAGAGATTATACTGTCTCCCCGCCCCCACTTATAGCCACTATTAGTGCAATATGGATTGTATTGTTTTAAATTTGTTGAGTTTTAAATCTGTATCTTGTTTCAATGTGTATTTTGTTTTTAATCTGTTAGTAAATCTGTTGTTACCTGCCCAGAGACCTTCAGGTGTGGGGCGGGATAGAAATGTAAACAAATAAAATAATCATACAAGTCTGGTCGCAGATTTAGGTTAGCTTTCCAAACCTATATTAGGGCACAATCATCAAGTATAGGAATCCCTATGATGGTAGAAAGCATGGTGATAGGAGCATTATGAATGTAGCACTCTCCTTAAAGTGTTGCTTGGCAGCTTCTCTACTAGATGCCGCTGTGATGCGTCCTCTGTGCTGGGTGACTTCCCTGGTCCCTGGCAGGCCGAGTTCTTTGTGGGTAGATCAGGAGAGAGAGAAGGTGTGCAGGAGAGTGGTAGTGAGCGAGTAGGAGTTAGGAGAGAGCAGGTGGCAGAGGAAGTTAGTTGGTGGGAGAGGTAGCATGGCGGCTTCTTTCCTAGATGCATTGTGATGCATCCTCTGTGCTGAGTGACTTCCCCAGTCCATGGCAAGCCAAGTTCTTTGTGGGTAGATCAGGAGACAGAGAAGGTGTGCAGGAGAGTGGTAGTGAGCAAGTAGGAGTTAGGAGAGAGCAGGTGGCAGAGGAAGTTAGTTGGTGGGAGAGGTAACTTGGTGGCCTCTCTCCTAGATGCCATTGTGATGCGTCCTCTGGGCTGAGTGACTTCCCCGGTCCCTGGCAAGCCAAGTTCTTTGTGGGTAGATCAGAAGAGAGAGAGGGTGTGGAAGAGAGAGGTATCAAGTTAGGAGAGTGCAGGTGGCAGAGGATGTTAGTTGGTGGGAGAGGTAGTTTGACGGCTTCTCTCCTAGATGCCATTGTGTAGTAACCACAGAAGCTGCTCAAGTTTCCCTAAGTTTCCCTTCCAGCCTCCAACTATTAAGCCCCTTGCTAACCAAAAAGACAAACCTCAGAATAAAGAGCACCAGGAATTTTCCTCCTGGACCTGCATGACCTTGGGCCATCTGTGGATCTGTGCTCAATGGGGTGCCAGAGGTTTTGAGTGGAGGTGATCCCGAAAAACAAAAATCTGCCCATCATGGAGTCCAAGCACATGGTCTCCATAAAATACAACCCTTTCTTTTCCTGTTTGAGGATTCTTCCTGCCTCCCACCACAGGATGTGACATCAGAAGGACTTCTGACCTGCTCACCTGACACCATTCTACCAATCACCTCGCTGGATTGTGCCTTTACTTCATTTCCGCCACACCTCCCCTGACTGCTGTATTTAAGCCCGGGAAAATTAAACTCTGTCCCTTCTCCAGCTGATCCATGCCTACTGTCTCATCTCTTCTCTCCCCCATTTTCTAGCAACTCAAGGTCAGGCAAGATACATGGGCCTGAATCCCAGTTATCTGTGCCGGTCAGATAACTGGAAAAACTTTAGTTAACAGTCAGCATTCAGGGGCAGCAGCAATCAGCTGCTGCTCCCCATTTCCCGGAGCCCTCGCATTCATCGTGTAAGTCAGATACACGATAGCATTGTGATGTGTCCTCTGTGCTGGGTGACTTCTCCGGTCCCTGGCAGCCAAGTTCTTTATGGTAGATCAGGAGAGAGAGAGGGTGTGGAGGAGAGTGGTAGCGAGTGTGTTGGAGTTAGGAGAGTCCGTTGGCAGAGGAAGTTACTTGGTGGGAGAGGTAGCTTGGCAGCCTCTCTCCTAGATGCCATTGTGATGTGTCCTCTGTGCTGGGTGACTTCTCTGGTCCCTGGCAAGTCAAGTTCTTTGTGGGTAGATCAGGAGAAAGAGAGAGGGCATGGAGGAGAGTCGTAGTGAGCAAATAGGAATTAGGAGATTGCAGGTGGCAGAGGAAGTTAGTTGGTGGGAGAGGTAGTAACTTTAGGAGCTAGTGGGGTTATTAGTAGGTAGTTAAAGGGTTTGATTTCTTAGAAAGTTAGGAGACGGATTACTTACTTATAGTCCAAGTTAGACAGTTGATTTTATTTATTTCTTAGAAAGTTACCTGGGGGAAGGTTAGTTATTTAATTATAGCCTTAGTTAGCTTGTTGGGTAGTCAGTCAATTATCTTTTCAGTCAGTTAGTTGATTAGTTAGTTTCCTAGTTAGCTATATAGATCGTGCTAGGATAGGGATGCAGGATATTAAGCAGGCAGGATTTCCTTTTTCTTTAATCCATTCTTTACAGTTACGTGTAAACTTCTCAGGGCAGCTATGGCTTGTTTCTGCCATTTTGAGGCAGATAATAGGTATTCAAGAGAACTGCTTGCCCCTTCATTTGACCATGTTTTGCTTCTCCTCACAGGCTGAAGAGGCTTAAAAATTCTGTTTGCCCTTGCTGGAGATCCCTGAAAGTCATTGAAGAGCTAATGACAAGTTATATCTATAGTAAGTTTGCAACACTGCAACATTGTTAGTGTGAGGGGGGAACTGTGTGGTGTCCCTGAAAAGATGGGTGCAGGATGGGAAGGAAAAAAACCTTCACTGGGACCTGTTGCTCCAGCTGGCCAGGCACAAAAATGCAGAGGGACAGGGTTGTTTGACTAGAAGCGAACACCTGCTTCAGGGCATCTGAGAACAACCAGAGTATGCACATCAGGCCAGTCTAATTCTCACTCATCTTCTTCTCTTTGATATCAAGATGAGACCACATGGGATAAATCAATCTAGCTGGTCATTCGTGAACTTCTGCGAGGAAAAGCGCTGTCATGGCAGCACGAATGGAAGAGTCTCCCGTGTCTGGCTCTGCCCTCTTCTGTCATCTTTGAAGAAGCCTCTTTCTGCAAAATACAACAGTCATTCAATAAAAAAAGATTTCTGGTTTCTGCCAATGAGCGTCTAATGCCTCTTATTTCCTTTTCCTGCTTGGAGTTGCTGGCACTTGGAATAATCTCACTCTATTCAGGGTGCATGGGTTGGCTCCAGGGAAGGGAGCATCACTGGTGCTTGGGGTGGGGGGTGCAAAAGGCTGGGGCCTGGTACCACTGCCACCTCTGAGGTCTATGATCTTCCTCTTCCAGCCACCCAGTCAGGCCAGAGCAATCCCTGGGGGAGACACCTGAGAAGACCAGGTGAGAAGAAAAGGATCAGGCAGCAGAATGAGGTGGCAGAATTCTAATGGGTGAAAATGAGCAGGAGAACTTCCAACAGTAGCAAGAACGATATTCTGAAAGCTTTCTACCCATACATCATCTTGCCTGAGAGGAATGGAGAAGAGGCAGCAGACTGGGCTGTTCATCTTGCTCCTAGCAGTGCCCCTCCCTCCTCCTACTGCCATCACAAAGCTGTGAACCATCTTGCCTGAGAGGAGTGGAGAAGAGGCAGAAGGCTGGGCTGCTCTGCTGTCTTGCTCCCAGCAGTGTCCCTCCCTCCGCCAACTGCTTCCATCACAAGATGGCAAAGAGACTATAAGAAATCATCTGGTCCTGAAGCCGAGCAGGGTGGAGCTGAGTAGATGCCAGTTGACCATCTCTACCATCATCCGGTTTGTCATCAATGAAGAGAAAATTCAAAGCAAAGAGAATAGCAAAATTCCAGCAATAAGAAGTGAACAGAAGAACTGGAACTGAAGACCTCAATTGCTGGCTTTTTGCTGTTCCCTGTTCCCTTCCACACCATTTTCCTTTTGTTTCTTATTTATTTATTTATTTGTATTTCTATCCCGCCCTATACTTGAAGGTCTCAGGGCAGGTTACAATATTATATTAATCTTAGACAGGTCCCTGCCCTCAGGCTTACAATCTAAAGAGACAAGATACAGAAGAAAAATGGTGTGGGAGGGAACAGGGAACAAAAGTGTCCTTGCAATGGTAAAATACCTTCTTTTTTTCCCCTCCATTCCCCACAGGCAAGATGGCTCCTTCATAGGCTGTGTGGTGGCAGTTGGGAAGGAAGGGTCAATGCTGGGAGCTTGATGGAAGGTGCTTGCCCAGTTTCCTTCTCTCTTCCTCTTCTTGTCTCTTTAGATTGTAAGCCTGAGGGCAGGGACCTGTCTAAGATTAATATAATATTGTAACCTGCCCTGAGACCTTCGGGTATAGGGCGGGATAAAAATACAAACAAACAAACAAACAAATATGGCACAATCAGGGCATAGCATTTCTAGCCCAGCTTTCTGTCCACTCTGCTTGGTTTCCATTGGGAGTTTGAGGTTAATGCCAAGGGCATCCTGAAACACCATCAGTTTTCCCCTTACCGTAAAATACCACCTTCCTTTTCCTTGAGGTGCATAGGAAGGTCCATCTTGCAGGGTCTAATCGTGGTCTAATTGTGGAAGCAAGACCTTTGGAAACCTGGTTCCCAGGAAATCTTATGAGGATTGTGACGGCTGCCTAACCAGGTAGGGTAGTTGGTCACTGCTGAGCACCAGACAAGTTGCCAGTTGGGGATAGAATGTGGACATGGCTTAGCTACAATTCTGAAGGTGGGGGCAGTTGCTCCTAAGCTCATCCAATCAGGTTCTGCCAGCAGCTTGGGTGGAAGACTATTTAAGCCTACTGGGAGTTGGCTAAGGGTTCTTGCCTTGGGAAAACTCACAGTGGGTTGGTCAGGGAGAATTGGGCTGTTCATAACCATTGCTAGGGGGAGCCGAGGTTAGCCAACCAAGTCGTTATTGTTAAACAGGGAACGCTGACAGTTTAAAGCGTATCTTATGCTGAAGAGAAGGAAGGTGCTGAGAAATACATGGTTATTTAAGAAACAAACCTGCCTTTGAGAGAGTGTTCTCGTTACAAAGTTTATTCCTCTAATTAGCCATGTTATAATAAATACCTTTTGCTGCTGTTCTCAAAGTGGCACAATCAGGGAGCAGCAGTTCTAGCCCTGGCAAAGTCTGTCAGCATACTAGAACCATGCAGAACCATTTCAGTGGTGCATCTTGCTTGCAGCCCCCAAATTGGGTTCCCCAAGGGCTCCAAAGCCAGAAACTTTCATTCCTGGCCACAGGAGCTCTCACACACTTTGTGGTAGTGTGGGATGACTACGAAGCCTGGATCAGGTAATTGCATGAAGGCCCTCTGATACAGCTTCAGGATAAAGAGACGGTGTACCAGTTTCCCTGCCCAAACACAGTATTTTGATGGGAAATATCAATGTCATAATCAAACCCTCTGAATTTCCCTGTCTTCCAACAGAGTGTGAAGCGGGGGAGAAACCCTGCAGTTTTTGACTTGCACACATTCTCCTTGGCTTATTCCAGGCGCTGCTGAGATGTTTTATACACTGTTTTCTCTAAATATCCCCAACCCTCCCTCCCCACTCACCCACCCCAAAGAAACAGTTGAATACCTATATTTTAGGTATGTTTTATTACTGCTTTTGTGTTCAATCTGTTCAGAATTAAATCCTACTTTTTGTCAAACCTTAATCTCCATGCCTAGGAGATCTAAAATGTGGACTTTTCAGGTGTTATGTAACTACATTCCTTATTATGGGCCACTATGGATGAAGCTGTAATTCAGCTACAACTGTAGGGATTAAATGTTAGTTATTCCTGGGCTCCATCCAAACTAAGTAACCAAAGTGCCCTTGTGAGGGCCTGATGGACTTCCAAGAACTTTGATAAGACCCTTTTTAGAAGTGGGGTCCCAATGGTTCAAGCAACCTATCAGCACTAGAGGTGTGCACAAATATTTGAAGGTATTCAAAATAAGATCAAATCTGCCCAAATTTCGACATTCAAATTCAAATCGAATGTCTATAAATTCAAATTTAAAGATTCAAATGAATTTCAGCTTTTGGATCTATTCATTCCAATTATCTGGACATTCACATGTGTACGGGTTTGTACACGATGCATACTTGCAGATATGCATCTTTCCCACATCCATATGCATCTGTACGGATCCATATGGGATGTACACTGGTTGCATATGGGATAACTATGGGATGCATACGGATGTGTACGGATGTGTTCAGGATGCATAACAATGCATATGGGCACATATGAATGTTGTTGGCATTCATAAGTGGGAATTCAAATTGAAAATTTGCACAAATAGATTCAAATTTGCTTAATTTGAATCGAATTTGGTTACATTTGAATTCTAAAGATTCAAATCGAATTGAATTTTCAGGTATTCGATTTGAATGAAATCAAATCCCCAAAATTGCATTTGTGCACACCCCTAATCAGCACTGCATCCCACACGGTCCCATTTTGTGATATTGTGAGGAATGTTTTCAAGGACAGTATCTCTGCAAAAACAAACTGATAAGGAGCTTCAAAGAAGTAACTGGTCTGAACCAGTCAGCCATTTGGACTTGTCTCTATTGTGCATGTCAGAGAAATTTGATTGTATTTCTTTTTCTATTTAGAAGGCGATACGGGAATATTATAATTACCGGCCGTGGTTTAGGTATAAATTGTGTTCTGGAATGTGGGAGGTTCAAAGTTTGTCTTGATGGGGTTATGGAAAGCAAACTTCCAATGCTGCAGCATACAAAATAAAAAGGAATCTTTTTCTCTCTGACTTATCTGCTTATTAAGAAACTAATATGAATAGCATTTGCTGATAGAGCGGCAACTTGTTTTCATAGTGGTCTGGAATTTTCCTAACAATATGAAGCCAACGGCCACCTCCCAGGGCCATTTCTTATGCCACCTGAAGAAGGGTCATGCTGTAACTGCAAAAATGGGATATTTTCTTCCCTGGAGAAGAATTCGCTTTGCTTTGTTTTAGAGGTGGGAATGGTTCTCAATACTGTGATTCAAACCTATATTCAAAGCAAGGGCTACAAATATAACTAGCAGAGTTCTAGTTTTCAGAGATATAGCTTGAAATTGTAATACAGAACTTATCTTTTGTCATATTTATAATACGTGGAGTGCTTAATGAAAAATTGCTATGTGGAACAAGAGAACCAATTATAGCGCTAAATAAAACTGTCAATGAAACAGTGAAATCAAGAACTCACATATTTACATATAAAAAGATGTTTGTGATAAAGGGAGTAAGATGTACGGGCACAGGCACAAGAACCTTTTAAAGAAATGGAATAATAAATTATAGAACATGCTTTCAGTCTCTAAGAAACAGAGATCACTTTGAATATGCTTTATCTATTCATTTTATTTTCCCTAGATATAACAATTAAATGGATCTGTGGAGAACAGTGTGTGAAACCCTTGAGGTCATGGTGGATGTAGTTTACTAGCTAGGCTAAAAAAATAAAATAAAATAATAAAAAATCTGTTCTCAAAACCCAGCAGGAAAAGCAGGAAGAAATGCATGGGGGTGGGGGGTGGAGGTACTCTCAAGAGCCTGTGAATTTATGAGAATTGTATCACAAAGACAAATATTTCAGCCCTGCAATTCCATTCGGCCTTTTCAGCTGTGTGTCCATAGCAAGTCAACGGCTAAATTGAAAAATCAATTCCAATTTAAATTATTGGAATAAAGAATACCAGGAGTCAGAGATAAAATGGCTTTGTTCTCTGAGATCCCTTTTAATTGGAAAGTTATTTCTTCAGGGTATTCTAATGGTTGTGAGGGAAGGCCACAAAATAAAGTTGATCGGCTGGAGGAAGGTTAATAGCTAATGTGCCTTTCTAGCTTCTCAGTGGGTTCTGGTCTTTATGACAGCCCACTTCATAATGCGTAAAGACCCACAATTCTAAATCATCTTGATAAATGCAACATACTATATTTTCTCCTATCTTCCTAAAAAGAATTTAAGAACCTAATCCTAGCATATTCATAGTACCTGACAACCCCTAGAGAAGACTACAGTGCTGATATAATGATTCTGCAGGGGTCATCTGCTTAAATTCTGAGTCTCTGAGCTGAAATGAACATTAGGTGTCAGCATGACAGTTTTGCATACATTAGTTGTAGAGAGGGAAGTAAAACTGTACACAGTTGCAGAATGGAGGGTTTTCTTTTTCCCCACTGCAAATTAAAATGGCATAATTACTGGGATAACCTGTCTCTATGGCAAGAGGGACCACAGAAAGGCCTAAAGTGTAGAGACTGTTCTTCACTCTACGTTGGGCATGTGATGAACAATGAGAAGTTCACACCTCACCTGGCACCCGACCCAACCTTATCTGTAGAGTGGGAATACCTGATATGGATCAGGACCACTCCTGCCACCATCTTATGGAGGCATAGCAACAGCAAGACTTTCAACATCTGGTAATGTTTGTTTTCTGCCCTCAAATTTAGCATGGAGTGGGATACATGGATTTAATGCATTCCACTTCTGGTGCAGAGTAAAGTAGCCCATCCACCACTCATGTAGCTTCTACTTACAGTATATTCTGGCGTATAAGACTACTTTTTAACCCAGGAAAATCTTCTCAAAAGTCGGCAGTTGTCTTATATGCCAAGTATCGTCATCTTATACAGCGAGTATATCCCAAACTATATATTTTAACTGGAAAAGTTGGGGGTTGTCTTATACGCCCAGTCGTCTTATACGCCAGAATATACGGTACATTTTTGTTACAAAGAATATTGATGTAAAGACACCATTTAGAGCTCAAAAGGTTGTCATCCTTTCCCTTCTTGAAATAAACTGTGATTATTTCTCACTAATTCAGCATGTCAGCGACTTTCACTGATTCAGTGGCTTTCATCGGTTCAGGCCTTTTCACCATTAAAAATGAAGGCAGCTGCGTCCAAGGCGTAGGAAGAAAGTGCCTGTGACCGAGTATGTGCTCAACTCCACTTTGGAACGAGGACATATTCCTCAGAGTGCCACTCTGAGGGCAGCAAAACTGTGCTCTCACAAAATGGTGCCTCAGACAGCAATCACACTCACTAATGGAGTGTGGGGATGTGCACAAATGGTTCTTTTGCATTCGAATTTGAGTCAAATTGAATGTCAAAACATTCTATTCGATTCAAATGTTTAAAATTTGAATGTCAAAAAATCCGATTCGAATCCGTAACATTCGAACCTATTTGTTCGAATGTTAGATTCATATTTAAAGATACGAATGTCGACGACATTCATATCTGTGTACATTTCATATGCATCCTGTTTTATCCCATTTTCATCCCACATTATAAGTGCGAATAAGTATAATATTTGTACATATTATATACATAATAGTTGTACAATATTACTTACGTATCTGTACCTTTGAGACATTTGAACAAATGTTTTGGAACATCCAAAATCCGTTCGAGTATTTGAATGTTATTAAATCCAATTCGAATTCAAATGTCAACATTTGTTGGATTTGAATCGGATTTTTGAATTTTTGAATATTCATGCACATCCCTAACCGGGTGTCACAGTTACCATAAGGCACTTCCGGCTAATGCAGGTGGAAAGGCAAAGCAGAAGATGCTTTCTCAAGCATCTTTCCAATAAGTGGAAACATGAGGCCAATTCACACTTGGCCTCTTAGTTTATAATTAGCTAAGATCTGGGCAAGTGCATCTGCACTTGCAGGAGGCATTTACGGCCTACAAGCACCCTGTGCCTTCCCAGATGTTGACTAATTATAAACCAGCTGTGGTGCATGAAACCATGCACCACAAATACGCTAACCTTTACCAATTCCTTACCTACTCCATCTAGCCATTGACCATCTGTACTGTTTCTAACTGACAGGGCCTTCAGAGCTAGCACACAAGCATGCTAGGAGCTCAGATGACCCCCCCCCAAAAAAAAGTGTCTGCACTTGTGCAGAGGGTCATTTTCACCACAGCGCTGATGCTAGTGCACGTGCAGTCACACAGGACACCAAAACCAAGATGGTGGCACCCCATGGAGGATCAGATGTGCAACCAGACACAGGTGGGTGACTGATCACACATGGGCTAGGCTATAGTGTACTGTGAGTGCTAGACAACATTAGTCTATGACCCACCTTTCCCATCCAATCGACAGAAAAGCAACTGCAGAAACATCCATGGCCAGACTGTCAACCAAACCATGGTTTATAATATTAACAAATGAGTCATGAAATGTCTTGCACACTTTGTCTGTGTAACCAAAACGAATAAAATGCACTCGGTTTTTGTCACATATAGGTTACACATTTAATATAAACTCAGGCAACTGTGACTCATTTAAACTCCAGCTGATTAAATGAACCAAAATCATTTTGAGGCTCCATAACTTAATTAAAGGAAGTCATACTTCAGAACACTTTGTCTTGTTAGCTGGGGAAATGACATTCTGTCCCCATACAGGCACTGGTACTGTTTTAGACATGGTTTTTAATCTGTTTTTATGATGATTTTATTGTGACCTGCCCTGAATCCTTGGGGTATAGAGTAGAATAAAAATAGCAAAATAAAATGAGCATGTTGTTACCAGTTAAATATAACTCAATTCTAAGTATTCTTTAAGAAGAAGAAATAAAACCAACTATTACGTGCCAAGTCTCAAATTCTGAAAGTATATTACAGATTACCCAAAATTCAGTTAAAGATTTACTCTTTACGAATTGATCTACAAAACCTTTAATAGCTACAATCAAAGTGAACTGAGGAACATATCAGTCAAGCCAAGAGCATAACTAAGAAAGGGGGGGGGGAGGAAACTTGCAGCACATTCCAGCCACATGGGATGGGGGCAGCCAATGGCAGCTGAACTATAGGCTCAGCTCTCATTCACCGATCTCACCATCCTGTCCAGACTGGCAGGAAATTTTGAATTTACATGATACTGCGGAGTTAGTGTTCATCATTCTCCAGTAGGTAAATTTGCAGTAGTAGTGACATAATGTGCTGCCGCTACGAAGTACTGGGCATCAGTTATGCCCCCCCATGCCCTGACTGCGCATTACAATGCACAGTATTCGTAAGTCTGGACACAGCCTCAGTGAAAAAAGGGCCTAAAAACTATGCTAGGTGGGCCTTCACTTAGACTGCATCAGCTTGTGGAAGGAAGGCTTCTAGTGCAGTTGCTGGTCTGATTATACTAGCCAACGCGGAATTGCCCTATGATTCATCACTTGCAATAGAACCATCTCATCCTCTTCCTCTTCTTTCTCCTCCTCCTTTCTTTCTCACAAATATTTTTTTAAAAAAATGTACAAGGAATGTAGATTACAAAGCTAACTGTGGCTGTCTATGGAAAGTAGTCTCACTTTCTTTATCATACAAATAAGGCTCAACATACTCTTATTGATAGGATAGTAAATATGGCAAAGGATCTCTTATCTTCAATGGACAAAACTGATAGGTGCCCCAAACTTTGAATACATTTTTTTTAATTGAGTAAAGCCTCCTTAAAATAGCATTTTTTAATTTAAATTTAATAACTCAATAAAAAGATAAATCTAGTTGCCATGTAATAAACAGTAATTAATTAGTTAATATCAATTAAATACTAAAAACATTAATTTACATTTAACATCTAACTACTGTAATTTGCTATAGCTATCTTATTAAATGCTAATTAAATTCCTAAACATTCTTACAAGTTTAATGCATTAATAATAGGAACGTAAGTACACACTTACTGTATCTGCACTTCTGAGTTCATTACATGGCAACGAGATTTATCTCTTTTACACTAATTAAATATACTAAGCAAACCTCAGTAACTTTTCTTAACACATACCATAACTGTTTTATTAATTTCAAATTAAATGCCCATTTAAATCTTCTAATCTACAGCTGCCCCAGATAGATTTTTAAAGGATTTTTCTTCAAGAAGATCAAAGGTTATCATGATATAAAGACTACTGGATGATCATGTTTTATACATTTGGTATATTGTTTTTACTGGGAAAGACTACACCCAAACACAAAAACACACAACTATGTACTTAATCTTTTTAAATCTTGTTCTTCTGAACATTTTCCAGTAAAAGTTGAGGAGATGCTGAGTTTCCTGCAGCTTGAAATCTAAGCACATCATAAGTTTGTGAGAGAAAAACATTATGAGGAAGATGACACTGAAGAAGATCAAAATTAGGCCAGATTGTGAAAAAAAAACCCACAGTGAATTGTCCTATAATGTAGTGAGAGTACATTAAGCGTACTGAAGTTAGTGAACTTGCAACAGGAAAGCAAACTTCATTTATTTCAGATCAGAAGATGAAGAGTTGGCTTTTCTACCCCGTTTTCCTCACCAATTTAAGGGGACCCAAAGTGGCTGTCTTTTCTGCCCCACTTTTCTCCCCTATTTAACGACTTCTGCCCCAACAGAACACCCTGTGAGAGCTCAGAAGAGAGCTGTGCTTAGCCCAAGGTCACCCACCTGGCTTTGTGGAGGAAGGCAGAATCAAAACCAGTATTCCAAGATGCTTCTGCAATAAAAACAGCACTACAACCCTACCACTATTCTTTAATCGGAAGAATGGGAAAGCATTATGCTTATAATCAATTCCTTCCCTCTTGTGTGAGTTCTGCCAAAGACTGAAATAGCATTAATAATCACCTTTAATATCGTTCCATGTTTTCAATCTCAGAATGCATTTTATTTCTTGTTTTCCTCCTGCCTTTTTCTTTCTTTCTTTCTTTCTCTCTCTTTTAAAAACACTTATATAGTACTTTTAAGAAGAAAAGCATAGATGGGAGAATAAACATTAAAAAAACAAACAGGGTGGGCAAAGGAATGCCAAGGCTAAATGCTAGGCATCATTAATAGGTGCCTAAAGGCTGTAATTGTACATGTTTGTGAACAGAAGATGGAAAGGACATGTCTCCATTTACAGTGCAATGTGCCCTGCAATGTGCCTTCTGCCACGGCATTTCCACTTGCCGCAGAAGAAACCACCACATGTTGATTTTAGCTCCCCAATTCCAATTGCTGAGGGAGTAGCCATTTGATAAGGATGAGATTTTGCCATTCTCAAGGGAGACCACCACTACAAGGAACAACTTCTCACTGCCTGGCCAGGTAAGTAATGACACAGCCCAAGAGTACTCTTAACAGTGAGGTCTCTCTCTAAGGCTGTGTTCACACCTACCTTTTAATCCAGCTTCAGTCCACTTTCAAAATGAGATAAACACATTGGCAAAGCAACAAGCCATTTGTATTTGGGTTTATCTAACTCAGAAAATCCACCTTTGAGTTAGATAACATAGAAGCTCAATGACAAGTCACTTTGCAGCTGTGTTCTTCCACTCTGAAAGCGCTGAAGCTGTATCAAAAGGTAGGTGTGAATGCAGACAAAGGGTGCTTCCTCATTTGCTGCACTGTGACAGAACGGAGGGAAGCCCGTGAGTCTGCACACGTGCAGGGAGGATGGATTCTGGAGGACAGATTGGAGTGGGTGCTGTGCGGACATACCAGTACCATTCCAACCTGTCCTCTGGCTCATGCACCGGTGACGCCACCCCTGGAGCTGCAGGAGTGGAGCATGGGCAGTCACCGCATGTTTCCAGCGGCGACCAGCGTGAGGGGGAAGGGCTTCGGAAGCAGGCAGTCCTGCTTCTGCTCTTCCCAACATGGCGAGTGGAGGGCATCCGTCCCTTCCCCTGGTTGTGCACGGAAGCGTCCTGCTTGTGCACACATCCAGGGGGGAGTGACAGATGTAAGACCTGATTTTTCAGGTCTTACATTTAATCTGGATTTCAGCAGCAAAACCGGTTTTAAAAACCGGTCTTGTACACCGTAATGCAGACGTGGCTTCCACAAAGGGTGCCAGAAGAGGACTCCAATGTGGAAGCCACTTCAGGTAAGCGTCTTTTAATGTGTTCTAGGGGGCGGTTAATCCACTTTCTGCGGCTAGTGCGGAAATGCCCCAAGTGTCTACAGTCAGATACTCAAGCCACATGAAACAGAAGTCTGGAGAGGAGGATTTGTCTGTTGAGAGGATTTTCAGTAATAGTCTATGTTGTAAATTTACTTGCCAGATCATCATTCTTCAGGGAGTTAGGCAGACGACATGAGACTTGTTGCTCAGTTCCTTTAGAGCCACTGCTGTAGTCTGTGGAGAAACAGAGAAGAAGGGGAAGAAAGAAACAGCAGTTTCTGTCTTCCACCACATACTGCTCTGCCATTGCTGGTCTCTCCCAGACTCAACCAGTGGCAATGTATGAAAAGACTTGCATCTGCCCTTGGCTATATAAACACATAGATGTAAGAAACTCAGGGGGGAAGCCAATATTAACATTACATGCAGTTTGAAGCCTGTAAACACTTATCAAAACAATGGAAGCGACATAAAAGGCCCAGCGGTCTTGATCAAATTGAGAATGCTGTAGCAAGCATTGTAATTAACATGTTTCTGGAACTTGACATGCTCTCTGAGTGTCATTCCCTAGGTTATTACAGATGGAATTAGGCTGTCCTTTCACTGTCAAGCTGATATATGCAACCAAGGCAATGCAGAGGCAAAAATACTATTCTCCACCTGTTTAGAGGAATTCAGACATTTATTGAATCCATTTGTTTCTCTCCTTGTCAACTGAAAATAAGGTCTGAATCTGATATTGCAAGACACATTTTGATTTTTTGTTTTCCTACTTTTTTCTTTATTATTCAAAAAGGCACTTTATTCTTATACTTTCCACATAAATTTCTGCAAAGCCTTTAATCCTGGACATCACCTTGGTGGGATTTATGTCCTTTTTACACAGGAGAAGAATGGGAAGGTGGGCGGAGTTTGTTTATAAAGCAAATTTACAGGACTCATGCTCTGCAATTCACACTCAGACCGAAATGCAGGTATCAGTGAAAACGTCTGACTTTGGCAACACAGTTTTTAAATTAATCTGAAGAGAAACTGTAAATATATTATGCAAAGTGGTGTACAAAAATAGAAATATCATTTTAAGGGTTTTTTAATCACTAGCAGTAAGTACCCATTAAGTACCCATTAGGGACCCATTAAGGACCCATTAGGCTTAGAGCAGGAAGACCCCATTTCCACTGCAAAGCTCATTAGAGCCAAATTTGTTTCCACCAGTTCTAGGGAAATCCAGACTGAATGGGTCTTTCAGGACCTATAATCTGGATTTCCTGTAGACTCCACTAAAGGGGTCTACAATGGGGTCTTCAGGCATCAAATCCAGATTATATGGAGCTCATTTCCACCGTGATCTGGAATAGGCTCTGGGGAGCCTCTGGGGGGGGGCACACTCATGGGGGCGTGTGCACCAAAACCCAAAGCTCCGAAGCCTGTGCACAATCGCCAAAGGCAGCTCCAAAGCTGGCTCCAAAGCCGGCTCCAAAAATAGAACAGGCTCCAAAGTGAACCCCACACGAGAGTAATGTCAATCCTATGGACCTTTGTCAAAGGTTCTGGAGAAACTTTGGAGCTCTGGAGATTCTACGGAGCATCTACGGAGGTTGTACCCCATCCCCAAAAAAACTGGGGTGATGGGCGGGCCCCATGTGGGTCCATCCGGATTTGCCACATAGGTGCTTGGGCGTTTCCACTGGAGGCAGGCTAGCACCCATTGCTATTGGGTGCTGCACCACCCGTGGGGACGCATCAGGTACCTCCCTTAATCCGGATCTACTAGATCTGGATTAGTTGAAGGACCCATTCCTTAGATCCGCATCATCTTAGATCCGGATTAAGGGAGGTCAGTGGAAAAACCCCCATATTAAGAAGGACATCCTAGAATCATAGCATCAGAAGGAACCACTGAGAGCTCTCACTCCAAACTGCCTGGTTTCAACAGATGGCAATGCATTTCCTGCTTCAGCAGACCTATAACTGAGAGAGAGGGATGTGCACAAATTATTTGTCAGGTTCGCAATTCATAGGAATTCATACAAATTTAAATATTCACATTTGAATCAAATATTGGCTATACTAGAAGACTAGCCTTTGAGTGTGAAGTGAATGCTTTTGTGCATTTGTTTGATGCTTCATTATATTTGCAAAGCAGCTACCCAGTCACACCTGCAGCAGATTCAGAGCAGATTCAAAGCAGATTCAGAGGGGATTTGAAGGTACCACTGTTGGCAGGGATTCAAAGCAGATTTGAAGAGAATTTACAGGAGTTTTGAATCCTGACATATTTGAAGTGGCTCTGTTCACACAAATTATCCTGCATAAAATCATCGCCGAAAGAGGACTATGATTCACGGGTCATGTTCTATGGATAGAGTATAAGAAAATCCCCCAAACTGCAATGACTTAGGTACCACCAGGTGGTCACAGGAAACGAGGAAGGCCATGTAACACCTGGTGTCGAACATTTCTAAAAGATCTCAAACAGATGATCATAAAGTGGGATGAAGCTGCAAATCTGGCTGCTGATCGGAATTGCTGGAATAATCTCGTTGCCTGATATGCTACTTAGCATGAGAGGAGCTAGCTAGCTAACCTTTCACACGAATGTGAATTTCCTTTGCTGGGCTCTGGACAGAAGATGGCTGTGCCCAGACACGAATCCAGAACCAGGTAGTTCTGCAGATGCACTGGGAGTTGGTTTGGCATTCACTAGCATTCACAAGTGCAAATGCTAGTGTACAATAGTGGAGATGCACTGTTCCTGTTCTGCAGGCAGGAGGCAAAGTACAGAAATGTCCCTGGGCTTAACCTGTGTGCGGCTAAGCCTAGCACCTCCCCCCTCATCCTCCACTTATCAACGCAGGAAGAGAACGAGCTACCGAGCACCCAGGTCACCTGCCAGCTCTGGTGGGGTTGTGTGCCAACCAGTCCCCACCCCCCCCAGTGATGTCCTGCTTTATATGTCTGTTGTGTCAGACTCCCTTAAAGCAGATGTAAAAGAAACACTTTTTGTTTATTGTTACAAAAGGACAAAATAAAGAAGCAAGTTTGTAGTTTGACTTAAATGTCCTTCAAATGTACTTTTCAGAAAGATATTGTAATTAATAAACTGTCCAGCCCCCTTCACTAAGCTCTACTGTAAGCCAACAGTCATTGGTAAGTTCTACAGTAAGCACAAATAGTTATTAGTTCTTCCCTCTCAGGCTCTTCTCTGTCCTTAAGTGAGATAAGTTCCCAAAATAATAAAGATAACCTTGCAGCAGTCCCAATCTGCCTCCCCAAGCTCTGCTCCACTTTGGCTCTGAGAGGAGAGACCTGCACACACACAAACACGCCTTTACTTGTGCACCCCAATCTCCTTCCCAAGAGGACAGACCTCCTTCCTCTCTTTTCCTCTTTACCCAGAGAGGAGAGGTCTAATACACACTGGCTTAGAGCAAAGCTCCCTGATCCCCCTTCTACCCAAGACGAGCCAGTCTGCGATCCAGCAATTCTGATTGGTCTGATTTTGATGAGCTGGCATGGTTTTCTCTCATGCTCCGCCTGTGCTGTCACTCTCAGAGCTCACTGCCTGCCTGGCATGAATGCCACAACCAGCCCTGCCCGAGCTCCTGGATGCATGGAGCCATTTCTGGTTAAGCAACAGCTTCATGGGGTCTGTATGCACCATCCAAGAGTCCTCCCATCTTGACTATGAAGCCAAGTAAAAGCATGAACAACAATTTAAATGGTATAGGAGCACTCAGTCAAGTACCTTCTGCTATTCTGCTTCAATCTGTGATTTGTGCCAATCACAAGGTGCCATTTTTGAAGGGTGTAATTTGAGGCCTTGAACAAAGGCAATTCTGCCTGCCATGGAAAATTAATCTTCTGCATTCACAAATGGGGATGCATGTTATGTCATAAAAGGCTGATCAATGTTGTGAACCCACCCAAAGATTCAGCCTGGATAATTCCTATGACACAATCAATGACACATGCTGAATTCTCTGGTTTATAAATGTAACAAATATGCAACAACCATACTTTTTTAGGACTAGATATGAAACTGTAAGTTACACCAGATCAAAATGTCAGCTGACATATCACCCATGAAAAACACAAAGAAAAAAATTAGACCAATTTAGACATACCACTAGAAATCACATATACTAGGGATGTGCATGAATGGTGGGGTGTTTTTTTTTTGACGTTCTATTTGAATTGAATACCCAAAATCCGATTTGATTCGAATTTAAATCTTTTAGATTTGAATTTTACAAGATTAAATTTGCATTTACCAAGTTCAAATCTATTTGTTTGAATTTTTGATTCAAATCTGCACATACGAATGTCAACATTCATATGTGCCCATATGCATCTCCCCCACATCCACACGCATCCGTACACATCTGTAGGCATCTGTAGTTATCCTGTATGCAACCCATTTTCTTCCTGTACGGATCCGTACAAATGCGTACAGATGTGGGAAAGATGCAGATCTTCAAGTACGCATTGTGTCCAAAAACATACAGATACGGATAGTTCGAACAAATAGATCTAAAGTTTGAAATTCTATTCAAATGTTTACATTCAAAATTCAGGACATTCTATTCATGTTAGAATGCTGAGATTCGGCACATTCAATCGAATTTCCAGTGCCTACGACAAATATTCGTGCACATACCTAACATATACTTGGAAGCTTAGAACAAGTTCTTCACCTACTCTTTTCTGCCATCTGCTGTAGCAAGTATAATTACAAATGTGCTGTGGTTAGCAGGAGAATTTTGGAACAATCAGTCTCATCTTCAACTTTACTTGCCATTTTAAAGTTCCAGCATGAGTTTATGAGTCGCAACCAGACAGTTATACCATAAAAAGTTGGTTCACTTCCTGTGTTTCATAAAAGACCAGTGATGGTAAGAATATTCTTTTCTCAATTATGAAAATTTCATTGTCCAAGGAATTAAATGATCATTTTACATCTTCTGAAAAGTTTTTTAAAAAGGAAACTAAGCAAGTGCAACATTTAGACAAGGCAAGGTCACTCTGATGCAAGTAAACTAAAGGGTTAGTCTGAAAGGGAATACTCAGAAGATGTTTTCATATTGTTTAATGCAATTTACTTAATGCATGACATTCTGGCTATTGATTAAATATATTCCCTGCTTTTGGAAAATTATTAAGATAATGGAGATAGGTAATCTTAGTTGGTGAAGCAGGTGCTTTATTGGAAACCATATTAATACATTTACTTAAGTGTTCTCTGAAATTCCTATCCTATCCTCTTAAGCTTCTATGTGCAATCAGATTAAAGGCCTAAATCAACATGCTATCCAACAACTAAATGATGGTGTATTTGTGACAGTAAAAGCTAAGTTTGATCGTTTAAGATAAATAAATAAATATGTTCAGTAAAGTGCAGAGGTTGGGTAGAAAGTTGGATGGGGAGGGGAATAAACTTGAAGGAAACATTTAAAAAGCAGCCTCAAGCAATTGCCTGGCTAAGACTCCAGGTTGCGTTACAGCATGCTGGGCCAAACTAAGAACTTTTGCTTCATAACCACAGTTCAAGACACATCAGAAGTCCACTTGTTTGATATTTCACCTAACTTGAAGCTATGTTTTAAAAGAAAACTCCATCAATTTCTCTCTCCCTAAGCTACAAAATCCTTCCCCAACTGAAATGTGAATCGTTTTAGAGTGGTATACTGGACCAGCAAACATACTAGACACCTTCTTTCTGCACAATGAAGGAGGCCACGCCTACGGTCTTTCTTAGATTGTACCATCTTACTGAAAGGAAGCTCCTAATACACTCGGTGGTACATTATACCATCCAATGCATAATTGTCCTTAGTTTCTTGCAGAAAATACTTTTTAATGTTCAGCTCTTTAGCAGGCTGTCCCCTTTGTCACTGTTAGGGGAGGATATTTTCTCTTTTTTCTTCCATGTTCAAGGCTGGCTAGTCCATTTTTCATTGAAAGATGAGGCACCATTGCTCCATTTACCTTTCAAATTTGTATAAATCTGTTTTGTATGGATTTGAAATGGCTTCCCATCTTTCATGCCAGACTGCTTTAGTAAGCAGCTAGGCCAGGAAGTCCCTGTTCTAAGAAGGTTAGTGACTCCAGAGTGGCTGCTAATGCTCTTACCATTAAGGGCATTTTCCATGCCCCCACCCACCCAGGGGCACAAGCAGAAATCCATAGACACCTCAGCATAGTGTGTCTTTGCTCAGGCCTTTGGCTAAATGTTGGTCATGTTTCCCCCTCTGTCAACACTACTGTTTTAATTGATATTGTTTCATTTTTAACATGCTGGATTTTAAATGTTGTGGTGGTTTTTATTGTTTTAATTTATATCATTTTTTCTGATATGCTGGATTTCAATGGTTGTTACCGCCTTGAGACCTTCACGTATAGCGCGGGATAGGAATGAATGGATGGATGGATGGATGGATGGATGGATGGATGGATGGATGGATGGATGGATGGATGGATGGATGGATGGATGGATGTGCAGTGAAAGCTATGCAGTGAAGACATGGCTAAAGACCTCTTATGAAATGTTTTAGGCTGCATTCACACATAGCTACAAAAACACCTCAGAAATTAATATGACAAGTCAATCTGCATTTCCTGAGTGCAGTGTTTCTTAAGATACAAAAAGGGGCGGGGGGGAATAATATGAGATGTTAATGTTCTCATCCCCTCTCTGGTCCATCTTTTCTAACCTATAATTTTCATGGGTGGGGGAAGAAGGGAGGAATTGATGTGCAAACAATCCCATCTCAGAATCATCTCCAAGTCTTAGGCTGGCCATCTCTAGGAAGCACACAGTCAGATGTCCTCCTTGTATACCAGTGCTAGATATGAACAACCTATAAAAGAAATATCTTGATTCCAAGCCCCTCCCCACAAAAGGGAAAAGTATGAGAGTCAGGGTTAGTCTAGAGCCTTCTCTTTTTTTCATTTAAGAATTTTATTTATTTATTTATTTATTTATTTATTTATTTATTTATTTATTTATTTATTTATTTATTTATTTATTTATTTATACTCCACACTTCACCAAAAGATCCTAGGATGGGTGACAGTATAGAAAGATAAAATATAGGAAGCACTCTTAAAAATATTTCAAACATAACTTTCCTTCTCTCCCAGAGGAAACTAACCCCCAAGGCCTGGATAAAAGCACTTTTCCGGTCACCAACCATTCTGTCTGAGGCTCATAGAAGCTACATTCACCTAGTTTGGCCATCGCAAGCATAGAGAGTTGGATAACAGTAAGCAGTAGGAGAAGTATTCATTAAGTATTGAGAAGAAACTATAAAAAGAGTAGAAGTAAATGGAAAAGAACACAGTGAAAAAGGCCTGAGAAGGATAGGGTTAGAGCCTCTTAGGAGCAAGCAAGGGGCAGGTTTCACAACTAAAGTGAGTTCAGAGACTTGCAATGCAATTAGGCAAAGTTAAAGTCTCCACCTGATAAGCAGGTTAAACCAGGAAAGAGGAATGAAGTCTCCACAGGGGAGCAAGGAAGGGCAAAACAAAGAAACAAGAAACCATTATGTGAATCCAGGGGTATAGTGTATTGGTCCAGCATCCCAAACCAGTGAGCATACCAGGAGACTCCCTTCCACATCCTGATGTGGTCTAAAGAAAGCCCTGCATGGGGCCTCCCTTGGTGCTCACGCCCTTTGGAAGGGAGGCAACAAATTGTGTCAAAAAATGAATTGAAGATTTTGAATTCAGGGACTGATATTTGTGGAGGGCAAAGATTTTTATCTGCTAGATATTAAAGGAGGGAGGAATCATCACAATATTTATATTTAAATACTATTTTGTCTCAGTATACATATTTCTGTTGCATTTTGTGTTAAAATGTGTATTTTATGATGCGTACTGTGGCATCAAATTTAGGAAAGCACCAAATCTGAAATATTGAGAACATGCACTTGAGAACCTTAAGGCAACCCCCACCTAGGAGTGGGACACTCTGGGGCAGGACATTTATATGCATCCTCCTCATCCAAGTCCTTGGGCACGCCACCTATTCTAGGAGTCACTTTACTTTTAGCCCCCCTATAACAACTCTTGGGGCCCTAAAGAACCTCTTACCTATCTTTGTAGAGTGACAGAGGAAGGAGGGGGAGGAGACATGTTACAGGACCAGTTTCTGGGAAGGGTGTATTTAGGACAAACCATAAATGGCCACTTGGTTAGTGAAAGCATATGCTCCTTCTACCCCCCAAAATATTGAAAGATTCCAGGGATAGGAGATGCAGTACATTTGTTTGCTGTGCCCCTTACATGGAAGTGGCTGGCTTCTGCTTCACATGAGTCACCCACACCAGACTGCATCCCACCTCAATAAAATTGCAGACATAATACTGGTTACTTCTAATGAGGGTGGTTCTCTTTAAAGTGTGAATTACATTATTTCTCTTTTTAACCACACCAAAGTATTTTCTACGCAAAGTATTTTCTACCCATCCAGCTGCATATAAGCTTTTACATGTAATATTCAACATTTAGATTAAACCTCAGCCACATAAAGTGTGGAATTGCTATGGAGGAAATGGCCAAATAATTTAGTCAATGTTTTGTAAGTGGGCAATGAATTATTCCAGTGGTTCTGTCCGTAAACAGCTTGTTTTATAAGTCAGAACCACAGAATTAGCCTACGCTTGGATTTAAGAGCATTCCAACTATCTTATAAGTTTGATCTTAAGATATTCTATTCTGGTGCCTGACATAACCACTGTGAAAATGAAGCACATATATATATTTCCTTTGCTCCTTGGCAGTGACATCTTAAAAGAAATCTGTACTTTCAGTACTTGGATATTCTTTTTAGTTATATCTGAAGCCTATAGGCTTTTCCGCACTGCAACGCGTTCCAAACGGAACGCGTTCAGGCGGGAAGCTTAAGACAGCTCTGGGCGCTTTCACCGTTCACACACAGGCGCGCCGGAACGCGTTCCGGCGCGCCTGTGTGTGAACGGTAAAAGCGCCCGGAACTGTCTTGGCCGGCAAAGGCCGGCCAGGGGCGCGGAGACAGCTGCGGAGGCAGATCGGCAATCAGCTGATTGTCAAACAGCTGATTGCCAAACCTGCGCCGGCGGGGGAGGCGGGCCCGCGGCTGTTCGGGAGCGAGAAGCAAGCGCGAATCCTTCTCCTCCCAAACGCCTGCGGGCAGTTCGTCCGCGCCCAAACGCATGTAGAGCACTTCAAAGTGCTCTACATTTGGAACGCGCGAGAGACAGCTCCGGATACGTCGGATCGCAAGCCCCGCGGCGGCAATGCGTTTGCCGCGTTCCGGGCTGTCTCCCGCGCGTTCCAAACACCCCCGTGCGAAAACGTCTTATATCTAATCAACCTCTATAATCCTGTTAGTCACAGTGTTTCATCTTTCTTCTTCTTTTTTTGACCTATAATGGCCTGAAAGATCCTGTCTTTCCAAAATGTTTTGAAGCAAAGAGGAAATAAAAAGTTAACAGCTGCAATATACTTCGTTGCAACTAGGACAGTACACATGGGTACAGGAGAGATACCATAACCATAGAAATATCAAGCTAGTTTGCAGGCAACCCATAGTTGCCAATACAAACAAGATATTTTAAAAAGTGTAATATTATGGCATATTCTGAGCAAGATGCAAGATAAGAAATAAAAAAGCTACCTGTTGGACTCGAGAAAGTAATCTGGCACATCACAGCCACTATGGAGATTAAACTGTTATTCTGTAAGGGACACAAATGTCATGCCATTACTCCTGTAATCTGCTACCGGCCTCCCCAAGGAAACAGGACCTCCTCCGTGACTTCTTCTGCAACTTGGGAGGAATGGCTTGAGGAATGCAATGCCATCAAAGGTCTATAAAAGTTTGACCTTCAAGCTGATAGATTTGGAGCAATAAAAGGCTTCAAAGTGCCTGATGTATAAACATCAAGAGAAGTGTTAAGGCCAGCCCCTTTAGTTTACAAGGTGCAACTGGGACAAGATTAAGTTTCAAAGTAGTCAAGGGACCAGCAGCTCTTGCAAAGCAATGGTCCGAATTATGTTAGGAGGCCCAAATGAGAAGAGTCATGGACCTTGGAACAGACAGATTATAAAAGAGAGCATTTAGAAGGAAGAAGATGAATAGGGCTGGGATATAACAAATGATGATAGATACTACTAAATTTTAAACTCATGTATTTTAGAAGTTATACCCAGAAATCAACCTTTTTTCCATGGTTACAGCTCATAGCCTCCGATGGCTATAAAAACGATGTTAAGTTGTCATCATAAACATCATGAGGAATTAACATTATGATTAAAACCAGTCAATACCATCACAGTAAGGATTTTCCAAAAGATCCCACTGTTTATGAACAATGATTGGAGATAAAAATATATATTAATACAAAATAATATGTTAAAAATGCTATGCCTTCAAAGAATAAGTTATGCAATTAAGATTTAAATAATGCAAAATAAATAACTAAATATAGAACCTGGAATCTTTCATGATTTAGTGTTAGACAGTGAGTTGTTTTTGCAGAACTTACTGAGACATTAACTTCCAAACTCTATTAAATGATTATTAATACTGGTATGTATGTATGTATGTATGTACGTACGTACGTACGTACGTACGTACGTACGTATGTATGTATGTATGTATGTATGTATGTATGTATGTATGTATGTATGTATGTATGAATGAATGAATGAATGAATGAATGAATGAACCATGATCAGAAGGCTTATCTATTTATTTGTATGCTGACTTTCCAAAGAAAAGTTCTCACAGTGGTTTATAGTAAACAAAAAAGCACCCTAAAACAAAATAGTACAAAATAAGTAACACAAAATAACATACTGTTTGATTAAACAGAAAAGTTTAAATTTTGAAACAAGCTCATTCCATGAAAAACATTGCACAGGAGGTCTCCTGTGGCTCAGTCCTGCTATTAATAGATGCAGCAGTAGAAGGGAGGAGAGAAGGCAAGGAGTAGACTCACATGAGCAGCAAACAAACCCAGATGTATTTACTGAGCCACTCCAAGGACCAAGGACCATCTTAGCAGTTGTCAATTCAGGCAACCACAGTTTATCTGCAGAAGGGAAGAGGCAAAATGAAAGAAGGATCCAAACAGCACTTTTACAGCATTGTGACTTAGCCATAAGAGGCAAATCCCTGCGCCTGTGTTGAACTGAGTGTGCTAAACAAGTTCAGTGAACACGTTCTGAGGGATCTACACATCACTGTTCTGCCAGGCGCGCTTGTTAAAGGACTTGAACAGCATATAAACATACAAAATATACAATCCAAATGTGAAAAGAACAAATAATAGCATAATTACATTCAATATTAATGTCATACACATACACACACTGTTACTGGGACTGCTATACTCTTTCTCTGGAAGGTTAAATGATTGTATATTTTAACAGAGCCTGTAACCCCAGTTTCCAAACCTTCATAGAAGTATTTTTGTTCATCCCCTTCCATTCTTTTCTGTTTACATGTAATAAATTTAGAGGAGGAGAAAGAGAAGGAGAAGGAGGAGAGTTGACTTTTCCTCATCACAGACACAAATGAGCATGTAAGTGGTGCTGTGAGAGCTCAGAAAGACAGCTGTGACTACTAGACCAAAGTCACCCACCTGGCTTCATGGTACCGTGCAGAATCAAACCCAGTGACTATGAGCTATGAGTCCATCACTCTAACCCCAAAACCAAACTGGCTAAATTTGTTAAAGAACTTAAATCTGATGCATTTCTCCTCAATTTTTAGGTTCAGGTGTTGTGTTTCATAAATAATGGAGAAGAATTTTGGAACTTGCATCTATCTTGAGAGGAGAGAATTCATAGAGAAGGAATATTGATGATGAACATAAGATTTGCCTGCATAATTTGAGGCCTATTTGCACTAGGGCCTCTGGAAAATGAGTAGGACACCCTGGGATGGAGCATAAACTCTGCTGGGCTGGCGCTTCCATTCAAGGGTGGGGCGAGACTGGGCAGGTGGCGATGTGCTGGTCTGTATCATAGACCAAACCCACGCTGTCAGTGCATTCTGATGCACTGACAGCGTGGGACCAATCTACCACATGGAGCAGCACATCCACCAGTGCACAGGGACAGATCTTCAGCCTTGATGGGGCTCTGAGCCTTTTGGACCACCTTCGGGACCACCCTCCACCTAGGGCCAGGGCCTACCCTGGGACACACATGTGGGAGGGACTTACTTCCTTGCTGCCATAGTCCTGACTGGGGATGGGGGGGGGGTTTCCAGTCGGCGGCACTCTGCACCTGGTGTGTTGTCAACTCTGATTGGCCAGTGACCCAGGCCTACGCAGAATGATTAGCATCGAACTAGGCATTCTGGGCAGGCATGGGCCGCTAGCCAATCAGAGCCAGCTGCGCACACAGATGCAAAGTACTGCCGACCGTGCCGGGAAGCCCCACCCCTGGGCTTCCCAGTCTGAACTCCAGTGGTAAGTCGGGTCTGCTACAGCCTGCAAGAACCTGAGCAAGGGACAGGACCAGCCTGCCCTCCCCTGGGTTGACTCTGACCCAATGGCGACAGGCCTGGGAGGGGCATCCCGCCCCTGTGCCAGCCTTTTCGGGCTGAGCCATGCAGGGATGGATTCCACATTCACATTTAGGCAGGCATGGATGCGTTCCCACATGCTTCTTACCTGCCTAGATGCAAAATGGGGAATCTGTCCCTGCATGCCCTAGCCTTTGTGCACTACAGCCCTTTGGATATAGTGCAAAAAGGCCTCTGGTTTCCAGCTTATAGTGTATTATGGATCAGATTTTTGCTGTTCATGTACAATACCACCATAGATATAAATATCTGTGAGCAATTTCTCCATCAGGTCGTGCTCTGATGTTTTGATATTTTAGTTAGAGGTCTGACAATCTTCCAACCACTCCCAGTGGCCCTGGCCCTGCTGTGTCTCTAGCCCGTATAGTCTTCAGATGGTACAGACTAGGGGTGTGGACAAATGTGCTAAACATCTGAAACTCGATCAAATTCAATTGAACGTGGAAATTCAAATTCAAATAGAACATTTAAGAACATTCAAAAGTCATTCAAATGTTTAAATTCAAATATGTAGACAATTTATTCGAATTCGAATGTCCACATTCGATCAAATTTGATCGAATTTCGAATGTTTAGAACATTCATGCTCATCCCTAATCTGTACAAATCTCATACCTGTACGTATCTGAGCTGATAGTACAGGATGAAAACAGGATGCATATGGGATAAAACGGGATGTGTACGAAATGCATTAACACATATGAATGTTGTCGACATTCTTATCTTCAGATTCGAATCTAACATTTGAACAAATAGATTTGAATGCATTTGATTCGAATCAGATTTTGTTGCATTCAGATCCTAAACATTCAAATTGAATGTTTGGATATTCGATTTGATTTGAATTTGAATGCAAAAAAAAAAAATTGTGCACATAAGAACATAAGAGAAGCCTTGCTGGATCAGGCCAGCATCCTGTCGCACACAGTGGCCCACCAAATGCTCATGGGCATCTCAAGCAGAGACAAGGACAAACCTTCTCCTGCTCTCGAGTCCCAGCAGATGGCCTTTGAAGCACCCCAGTTCCTCCCCCCCTCAGCCTGAAAGATGCATCTAGGCATTCGTTCTAGTAGCCATTGATACATCTGTCATCCATAAATTTGTCTAACCCTACCTTAAAGCCATCCAGACTGGTAGCTGTCACCACCTCTTCCGGCAGCACATTCCATAAGCCAATGACCCTCTGGGTGAAGAAATACTTCCCCCTGTCAGACCTTATTCTCCTACCCATCAGCTTCATAGAGTGCCCCCTGGTTCTAGTGTTGTGCGATAGAGAAAAGAAATTTTCTCTATCCACCCTTTCTATACCGTGCATAATTTTATATACTTCAATCAGGTCCCCTCTCAAACGCCGTCTCTCCAGACTGAAGAGGCCTAGACGTTGCAGCCTGGTTTCGTAAGGGAGGTGTTCCAGACCCTTAATCATTCTGGTTGCCCTTATCTGCACCTTCTCTAGTTCCACAATATCCTTTTTGAGGTGTGGTGACCAGAATTGTACACAATACTCCAAATGTGGCCTCACCATAGATTTATAAAGGGGCAAAATGACACTTGCTGTCTTATTTTCTATTTCCTTCCTAATTATTCCCAGCATTGAATTTGCTTTTTTCGCTGCTGTCGCACACTGGGTTGACACCTTCATTGAACTGTCCACCAAAACCCCGAGATCCCTTTCCTGATGTGTTGCAGAAAGCTCAGACCCCATCAGTTTATAGACGTAATTTGGATTCTTGGCCCCGATGTGCATTACTTTGCACTTGTTAAGATTAAAGCACATTTGCCACTTGGTTGCCCACTCACCCAATGCTAAGAGATCCCTCTGGAGCTCTTGGCAATCTCTTTCAGATTTTACTACCCTAAATAATTTAGTATCATCAGCAAACTTTGCTATTTTACTATGTACCCCTTCTTCTAGATCATTGATGAATAAATTAAAAAGCATTGGTCCCAGTACTGAGCCTTGAGGGACCCCACTTTTTACTTCTTTCCACCCTGAGAATTTGCCGTTTATTACTACTCTCTGCTTTCTGCCCTTAAGCCAGTCACAAATCCAGGACAGAACTTGTCCTTTTATTCCATGGCTGATGAGTTTACTCAGTAGCCTTTGATGTGGGACTTTGTCAAAAGCCTTCTGAAAGTCCAGATAGACAATGTCTACTGGTTCACCTTTATCCACGTGTTTATTGACACTCTCAAAGAATTCCAATAAATTTGTGAGGCATGATTTACCTTTGCAGAAGCCATGCTGGCTTTTGTTCAGCAATGCTTGCTCCTCCATGTGCACACTAATTTTGTCTTTAATGATGGTTTCCATCACCTTACATGGAACTGATGTTAAGCTAACTGGTCTGTAATTGCCTGGATCACCCCTGGATCACATCCCTAGTACAGACTAGCTGGGGGGATTGTCATCAAATGGAAGAGGCAAAGAGTGCTACAGTGTAGGGCGCATATTAAGAGGAATGCCACAGGCAGTGATGTGCTGATCACACACTGACTGAACACATGGCTGTTCCCCCAGCTGTGATATCATCAGCAGAAGGGGCATGGACTGAGAATGATATAATGCTTGCAGTGCTCTTCCTCTGTCCCATGTGGATCTTACCGAGGAGTACACTCAGGCAGCAGGCAAATCCAGAATAGACAAAAAGAGAAGCATAGCTAATATGCTTCTAATATAAGCATAGTCCAGACTCTATCTTAGGAACCCAGGAAAAAGCTTTTGTAGAACATCTGTTCTCCTTCACTATGGAATGCAATCTCTCTCTGTTGCTTAGTTGCTCAAGTGGCTTATTTTTGTTCTCTCTGTTGGCCTTCTGGAAACATAGTAGTCTTCTTATTGATGCTTGACTTTCAGTGGCCATCTCTACCTCCAGTCAAGCTTTTCCTGGCTCTGTGTATCCTATGTCAACAGCAGGTTCTGCTGGGCAGTATCCATTAGCAGAGAAAGCAAAGAACTGAGACACACGTTGGACTTCCTGGAGCAGAATTTTGGTCCTACTTACATTGCTCCTCTCATTTCATTTCCATCATTCTGACCCTGGACTGAACTCCTATCCAGGTAGATTCTGTGCAAATCACCCAGCTGTGCTCAATGTAAGCATGCAGATAAAGAAATGATTTGCTCGTGTCATTATCTGGGCAGATGCCATGGATCAACCCTGTGACCCCCTGCTTTCTAGGCAGTTGCTCTGTCTCAGAGCTGCAGCCACTCCCACTTCATGATGAAAACAAAGGGGCAATACAGTAGCGATGCAATGCAGATAAAAATGCTTTTAAAAACCAACAGACCAACCTACAACAGACATACGAAGAGTTGCACATCTCAGACGGATATTTCCCAATTGTTATCACCTGTCTGGGGAAATGGTGAAGCTCGATTGAGCAAAAGATAAAGTTAATATTACCTAATAAGAACAGACCATTATAGATCAGTGAAACTGCAGAGTAGAATTATATGACAAGGGCCAAGCCACATTATCTAAATTAACATTTTCCCAGCATGAACAAGAAAGGCCAGGGTAGGAAAACGAAGAGCTGTACTGTGGCCTGCATTTAGTCAACCTGAAGTAATTATTAATTTATGGTTGTCTGTGATTTTAATGAAAATGAAAACTGAGAGGAAAAGAATTGAGGGAGATAATGTGCCGTGAAATTGAGTTTCATTTGTTTGGGGGGCCTCCTTCTTTGTTCTTCATCCACCCCTTCTCTTTTGTTTAGTTTTCTTTTCGTTTTTGTGTGCAAAGACAAAGAATATTGATACATAAAGTACAAATGGTACTAATACACTCTGCAAATTCGTGTGGAAACCCTTATGATCGCAGACTTGATCATGAAAGTGGGAATTTATTTATTCGTAGTTTATCCCAAAACAAAATCTATCAGTCTGCCATGAAGAGGGTTTTTTTTTTCTGCACCATAAATAGACACGGTGACTATAGTCCCTACATCCACATGAAATCATACTGCTGTGGATTTGAAAGGTTACTCAGTTTGGAAGTATTTCCCTACTTTTAAAACAGGAAGGTGGAGATTGCCAGAACTGATGCTTACTGCTAAAAAAAAAACCCCAAAACTGATTGTTTAATATGATTTGCATTTATATCCTGCCTTTTACCAAATGATCCCAAGGCAGGTAAAATGTAATGCGTAATGAAACAAACCTACTAACACCACAATGCATAGCTAAAGGATAGAGGAGAGAGATATGTGCCAAAGTGTTTTGGATTCAGACTGGTTTGAATCAATCAGGTCTGTTTGAAAAATTGGAGTTCGAACACTCTGCTAGTTCAGAAACAGAGTTCAAATTCAAACTGAACAAAGTGAAGTTCCAGTGAACCTGGTGAACTATTTGATCATAGTTTGAAAGTGCTTAATTCAAACTGAACACCTTGCTGCTTAAAACAAAGAAAGCCCGAATTCGCATTGAAAGCATTTGTGCTTACCCCTAGAGGGAAAACATATATACTGCATATACACAGACCCCATCCCCTGCAGGCACCATAAGGAAAAAAGCACCCTGTTTTGGCCTCCAGAAATCCTATTTTGGCTTCCGTAGAGTGTTGGAATAGGTGACACACCAATCCCTGGCACCTAGGCATGTAGTGCTTGTTTGTTCTTGAAGTGTGTGAAATACGAACTTTCAATTGAAGATTTAGCAAACGAAATTCAGCAACAAAAGTCACTAATGTAAAGAATTATTCATTTTTGCTTATAATAAAATACATATATCAAAAATATAACTTTTTTACTAGAGCAACAAAGATCACAAAATTATGGATATTTCTAGAAGTGACACAGCACCTGAGTTAAGCTAGGTTTTCTTGCGGATTTTGACACACCGAGCTCAAAAGATTAGCCATCACTGGAATAGGCACATGACACCACTGGAAACCATCCCAAAATTTAAGGGTGCATCCAGAGGCAGGCCGGAATTGTCCGGTATGCCTATTCCAATGGTTTCTGGAGGTCAAAATAGGCCTTCCAGAGGCCAGAAAAGCAATTCTGAAGGCCAGAAAAGCAATTCTAGTTCTGGGATTGCACAACCCCAGAACTGGAAGGCCTGTTCACGATTTTACATGGTTTCATGCAACCAGGGTAGGAGCCGGAATGTATCCCCAGTGGATACAGGGATCCGACTGTATTTCATTTGTTACATGAGAACTATAATCTCTCTTTGCACATGAATCAGCTGAGAGGATCTTCCCAGTGCATTGGAAAACAGCAGCTGCACATCCACAATGGAGGATTATAGTGCCGACTGGCCTGAGACACTTGCAGCAAACCCATATGCAGGGGGTGTTTTATCTTCATGCTCTGTGCCTCAAACCTCAATGTCAGGGAACCATACTTTCTCAGCTTTGAAGTGTGACTCTTTGTGGATCTGTGTGGCACCTGTATGGCACCATTGCCATGTCAACTGGCACCAGCACAGTCATGCAGGGCTCCACAATCAAAATGGTGGTGCCCTGCCAGGTATCAGACATGCACTCAGATGGAGGTCAGTTTCCGGGTGCGTGTGGGTTAGTCTAACATGTACTAGTGTTCCCAAGTGCACATTTCTCACCCGATGGATGGGAAGCTAAGTGCAGATATACCCCAGAAGCTTGCCACATTTCTACTGTCTCTTCTATTTGCACCTTGTGTGGTGAAGACAGATACATCTGTATTGTTATTCTTCTCTACACACTTAGGAAAATAATCCATCACATAACATTGTTGTCCTGATCTGAGTTAGCTTCCCCATCTGCCTGCCCACCCAGCTTTTTGCTTTTTAAGAAAATTATCATAAATACACTCAATTTGTTATCTAAGTGGGCTTGCGACATTTTTGAAACAATACTAAGGTGACAATACTAGTGTACAAAGAATCCTCTCTTTTTTCACATCTGAACTGTTCAAGGGGCGGGAGGGGGGGACTATCTTTCTTCAAGAGCCATATTGTCTGCTTCCTGCCCAAACTGAATAGGTAGAAAGTATATCCTTTGCATCAATGTTCCATCAAAGATGCATAGCAACAGACTTGTTATTTAAACTGTCCACACAGTCCTATGACCCTGTCTACCTTGGCCAATAAAAAACTCAGCATTTTCCACTATATTCCACAGTAGCATTTGCTAACAAATACTGACCTGTATCTCCTTCCATCTGTTGGAGAATTAAATAAAAGATGAACCAAACACAGTTTGCAACCTGGATCTGTGCAACTTTCCAGGCACACTGATTTCAACAGTCAAATACATCCTAGAAACAAAAAGTGTACTGCACTTGACATAACCATATGGGTGATGTTTCTTCTTATTGTTTCCACTTCCTGCTTTCAGATAACTCAAATGCATAGGTTAATGGCTTTGTCTGTATTTAAATTAACTGCAGATTATATTCTATAATTACTTTGCTGAGGTATTTCTAGGGCATGTCCACAGAGCTCTGATTTCGACGCATTTTGCCTCATTTGTTGTTTTGTACTTTACTTCCTAAAAAAATAGGAAGTTTCAGAAACATTTCTCGATGGGTGAGTTTCTTCATGATAAAAGATTAGTGATTTATGAGTTTTTGTTTATCTGTAATTTCTGTTGATTTACCTATGTGGTAAAGGAGCAAGGTTGGGGCAGAAGAGACTGAGACAGTGCAGTTTCAGAACCGTTAATGCAAAAGGCAAAAGCAAACAACTCCAACAACAACAACAAAATCTGTTCCGTGACTCCAGAATTTAAAGTCACAAAATCGACAAAAATTTACTCTGATACTTTAGTCAAGGGATCTTCTTTTCTTCTGCATTTCCACTTCTGGGAGGGGCAGCTCTATTTCAGGCAGGTGGGAGAATATCCATATGCAACACACCTTCTTCATCTCCACTTGGGAGAGAAGAGGCACCATTTTCTAGCAATTGTGCTGGGAAATGGCATATGCAAAATGAGATGGTGGCAGCGGGCACCTTCTTGGACTCTCATAAGGTAAATGGAGATGCAGATTCCATTTCCAGGGGTGCTTCCGCACAGGCCTTTTAACACCCATTAAGCATACATTCGGAATCCCGCGTCCGCATACGCGTTGCTGTTTAGGACACTTCTGGTGAGGTGCGTCCGCACAGCAACGCGCATTCAGCACACTTTCGGGAGAACGCGTCCGCACACTCAGACCTATTAAGCACACTTCCGGTGAGGTGCGTCCGCACCTATCCATGCCTAAAGTGTGCTTAATGGGTGTTAAAAAGACACCACATATGATGTAGTGTTAATGTGTGTTTCGCTGTGAAAACACATCCTTTTAGGATGCGTCCGCACAGCAAAAGTGTTCCTACCCAGGGCCCTCCCCCGGCATGCTCTGGCTAGACAGTGTGCCTGCGCAGAACACCTCCTGATGGCCGGAGCTGCCAGGAGCAGCCCCAGCCAATCAGGAGGCGCGTAGGACACAGGCACGGTGCATCCTGGGTCCCTGCAGCCAGAATTGGGGTGACCACGAGCAGATAAGGAGGGGATTTCATCCTGGGGTGAGGGCGAGCCGCGAGTTAGGAGTCCCCCGGCTCGCCATGCTTGGCTCCAAGGACCCTGGAGCATGGATGTGAGGCGGGTGCTGTGCGTCCGCACAGCACCCACCTCAAATCCAGATTTAATCCATCCTTCCAATGTGTGTGTGGAAGGACGGGGGTGGGTAGATCCGTATATACCGGGCATCTGGATTTAGTAAAACTGGGTCTACTGGAACCCGGTTTTACTAAATCCGGATGAGGTAGATCCGGATTTATTTAAGCAAGTGCGGAAGCAGCCCAGGACTCAAATAGTAAAAGCCTGATGTCTGATAAGTAAGGGTGTGCATGAATACAGTTTTTGAATTCAATTTGATTTGATTTGAATATTCGAATATCCAAATTCATATGAATAAAGAAAAATGAATGTCTGAACATTTGAACCAATACAAATACGTTTGTATCCATTTGTACAAATATTCAATATGTATTTGATGATATACATCTCGTACGCTTCCGTACGCATCTCTACATATCCCATTTTTATCCCGTATGCATCTCGTTTTCATCCTGTATGTATTCGTAAGGATGTGTACGGATACAAATAAGATGCGTAAGGATACGTACGCGATGCATCCATATACATACTAATGTCTGAATTATTCATACGAATAATACAAAATATTTGTATTCATTCAAATACTAAAAAACAAACATCTGGACATTTGATTCAAATTTGAATGTCCAGATACACCCAAATTTAATCAAATAATGAATATCTTGAATATTTGTGCACAACCCTACTGTCAAAACATGCATATGCATAGTTGCATTGCTGTAAAGGGCAAATTTTCATAGAGAGTTGCCTCATCCCTTCAACAACAGTTTTAGTTTGCCCTTCCTCTGTGCACCAGATCCACTACAGAAAAATCTGTAATTATTTACTATCCAGTTGTCAGAATTACCAGCCTAGGCCCAGAGTTAGCAATAAGGTAGAAGATAGGGTCAGCACATTCCTCACTTTATTATGATAATAGGATATAAAGTGTTGCAAAGAAGCATCTAGTATACAAAACACCTCTGTTCAATCCTGTTCCCACAACCACATAAGGTAGTTCAAGGTCTTCATAACAACAGGTGTACATCAGACTCTTTCTCGAGTGTCTTACCTATCTAGCAACAAAAGAAAATTTTGGATCTGTGAGAAAGGAAGAGAGAGAGAGAGACTACTTTAAGGTTTTCTTCTTATTGTGGACCAATATGTAAATTTAGAAATTTATAGAAGACTAGAGATTATTTTCTCACAGAGCACAAGTTATGTTATCTTACATTGTGATAAGTTTTTTTTATCTTTAATGTTATTAATGTCTATTTCTGTCAACCAAGATTACCTTCTAATAAGAGTATGTGTGTTTTTAAATAGAGTGAGGGTGCTTCCACATTTGATCAAATAAATCCGTATCTACCTCATCTGGACTTAGTAAAATTGGGTTCCAGTAGCCCCGGTTTTACTAAATCAGGATGCCTGGTAGATCCAGATTTACGGGGGGTAGATCCGCATCTAATAGATGTGGATCTACCCACCCCCATCCTTCTGCACACGTGGCGGAAGGGCGGATTAAATCCAGATTTGAGGCAGAAGCACAGCACCAGCCTCACATCCATGCTCCGGAGCCCCTCCCCCGGCCTGCCATGCTTGGCTCCTTGGAGCCAAGCATGTCGAGCTCGGGGACTCCTACCTCGTGGCTCACCCTCACCCCAGAAGTGGTGGATTGCCGCTTCTGGAGCCAGGGGGAGCTTCTCCAAAGCCCTCCCTAGCCCACCTGGGGGAGACCGTGCTAAATCCTCTCCTTACCTGCTTGGTGTCTCCCCGATTCTGACTGCAGGGACCCAGGATGCAGCACGTCTGGGTCCTGCATGCCTCCTGATTGGCCGGGGCTGCTCCTGGCACCTCCAGCCATCAGGAGGCGTTCTGCGCAGGCGCACCATCAAGCCAGGGCAGCATCATAATGTGCATCAGCATTGGAAAGTAATTGCTGGGGTTTATTGTTGCTTTGCGGAGACATTGTTACTGAGACTATGATCAGAAACAATAAAAAGGGTGGATCTAGGGTGAATATAAAATTTGTCACATTACCAAGCTTCTGATTATCTGCTCTTTCCACAGACAAAGTGGTCCCTGTTGGGGTAGATGGAGTGGGAAGCTACAGAGACTTATAGACAATGGAAATAAGCTGCTAGAGATGGCTAACCAATCCATCACAAATCCAGCCCAGTGATGACCAATGGGTGGTGAGCAATTTTTGCTAAGTAGGTGCTATGAGAGTTCAAGGTGAACGTGAAGTATTCTTGTTTGAATATCTGGGCTTTTTGTTCAGGTACAGAAGGGGTGTTTGTAAAAAGAAAATATATATTTGGGGGGGGGGAGCCCTGAGTGATTGCACCCTGAGGTGGATGAGGAAAGACAAGGATTTCATTGTACTTAACATGCCAAAATCGTACAAACTTGTTATCACTACATCACAAGAACCTACTTCCTAACCATGCATCCTACAGTTCATAAACTGCTTGAGTTCACTATAGTTCGCTCAATCTCTAGCATATCCTCAATTTAATTAGAGTGCCAATAAGTATATTGTATCTCAGATTCATCGATCAGTGTAACAATAATTTGTTGTTTTCTTTCCTTCTGAAGTTCATTGTTTGACTTGCCAACTATGATTTGTTTGACGCATACATCCATCATTAACTGTAACATAACACACCAGTCTCCCATCAGTATGGGCCATATTAATCTTAACACCATTTATTTAATTTATATTCTCCAAAACATTAATTCTAGTGACTGAAAATTGGAATACATAGCAAGCACTAGATTTCTTTCTCTTATTCCATCACATAACCTTGTTCTCTTTATTTTATTTAAACAATTCAGTCTCCTGATCTCATGATGAGTCACTTGCATATTCAGATGCTTCTTCATGGAAAATGAAACACTATCAAGCACAGAAAAATACTGTGCCAGTGAAAGATTGGACTTCTCATTTAGGAATGTGTTATTATTTTTATTACTTCTGTGAGGTTATTTTGGAATGGCACTAGGGTAGAACAAGTGAAAATCTTGCTGTAGCCACCCTGAACCATTTCCAAGGGTGTGTTCCCATACAAGATTAAATACGAATACAGGGCCACATCCCCATTACAACCTTATTTCAGGGCCTTTCCGCACTGGCTCTAAAAACGGATTTAGAGCCAGATGTGGAACGGATTTAGACGTGGCTTCCGCATAGGGGCTGGAATTAGACCCCTTTGAGCAAGCCCCGTCCGCATATCGGCAGGCAGAAACGGTTGTTTAAACCATTTCTGCCACCGAAATCCTACCCAGATGTAAGACCTGAAAAAATCAGGTCTTACATCTGGCTTTCCCCCTGAAAACGGTTTGGAAACAAACGTTTCCGCACCGAAGGGGGAAAAGCCGGATTGCCGGCGCATGCCCAGCTGTCAGAGAGGCAGAGCGCATGCCACCATTTTAAAGGGGAATCCCTTTAATTTGCCACCATCCCTGGGCTGCTGGGGCCGTCAGAGCAATGGTGCATGCGTGCGCGATTGCCGCCGTCCCTCCGAGACTCACGATCGAAATGGAGGCGAAATGGAGGCGATTAGGTACGTAGAAGGGGGCTGTTCGTGGGGTTGGGGTGACAGAAGGAGTGGGGGTGCCTTGCCCTCGCCAGAGAACGGAGGATCCTCCGTTCTCTGGCCAGGGGGAAGGCAGGGAAGCTGGCTGCCAGGCTCGCCCAGCTGTCAGAATGGCAGAGCATGCGCTCTGCCTCGCTGACAGCTAGGCAGGCGCCGGCAGGGGCTGTTTGGAATGGGTGCTGGTGCACTCGCACAGCACCCACCCCAAACCATTTCGAAATCTGGCCTTGCCGCCGCGGCCCCGCACGTGTGTGTATGCGTGGGGTCTGGGAGAAACCATTCCTCTTTGGAATGGATTCCCCTTTAAAAACGTTTTGCCAGAAAACGGATCTGTTAGATCCGTTTTCGGCGGCATGTGCAAAAAGGCCCTCAGTTTCAAACCATTTTTAATCCTCGCAGACCCCATGTCAGTTTGGCTTAACACACTTTCCACGTGTTAAATCGCCCCAAAGTGTTGTAAATGTTAATCCTCATTCCAACAGGTCTCACTCCGGTTCATGCGCTTGAAATGTTTTAAATTTTTTTACTGTGGGAACCCTTCCGTGTTAAGGGATGAGAGTTTCCCTCCCCTAATAGCTTGCTTCCAAAGCAAGCTGTAAAAGCAGCAGCCCTAGTAGCAATCCAAGCAATCCACTGTAGCAATCAAGCACTTCACACCTGATAACGATCTTGCCATTGAAAGTTCTGACCTTTAAAAAAGGGGAAAGAAAGAAAAGCAGCTGCCGGTTTGGGGAGATGTGTGAATGTTTAACAAAGGGCTCCCTGAAGGGGTCCCTTATGGGTGGTGCATTCACGCCAGGAGGAAGAGGACAGGGCAGCCCTGAAAAGCCGTTTTTTAAAAGTAGCCACTGGAGTCCCCCCTTGAGTCACGTACGTCCTCAGAATCTGGAATGAACGCAATTCTGGCTAAAAGTAATGGGATCAGGCAAATTCGCATTTGCATCCGGGTCTGTTATTTCAGTTTAGGGGAACTGGATTAAGGTTCTTATGGGGATGCGGCCCAGGTCATTTTGGGGATCATCCATTCCCATTTAAATATTAATTCCCAGACTTTATGGGGCTGTCCACACACCAATTTGGTACGGTGCCAAGAGTGGGATCAGTGCTGGCTGTCCACATGGGCTTTTGATTTGGCACACAAAAAGAGTGCTAAGTCCCCCCATACAGCACCAACAGGGGACCACATTTGGCACCCTGGAAAACGAGACTTGGCACCATATGGAGGGCCCGGCACACTTGCTTAGTGAGCTGGGAGCCTACATGCGGATGCTTGCGGGCTAACGGGGAGGAGTTTCCAGATCACATCATGGGTCAGGGTGTGGTTTGGGGCTTCTTTTGCACCCCCCATCTGCTAGGCGAAATGAGGCAGTCTTGATTTTAAGTTTACAGCATTCCTGTGGTTTTTTGCTGGATCACAGGTGTGCAAAAGTCAAGCGGCTGCTGTCAGCTGTCAGAACTGGCAGCTGTCAATTGTCAAGCACCTACTGCTGCTAAATCACAGCTTCTGCTGTTAATTTTTTTTTTAAGCTAAAGTTATAAGAATGACCCTAAAGAATAACTTTAGCTTAAAAAAAAAAAAACACAGAGAGAAAGCCGCGATTTAGCAGCAGTAGGCGCTTGACTGGGAAAAGTCCTGAGTCTGGATTAAAATAGTCCAATCCAGATTAAAATAGTCAAGTGGGAATATGGCCCAAGACAAAACCTAAATGGGCAAAAGCAAGACTTTCAAGCACCAGATCACTGCATTTATGCCATCCCATACTGAAACAGTACAAACAAAAGTATTTTGTTTCACTGATTTCTCAGTCACATTTTTTCTTCAATAAACAATTGTTTTATCAGAAACTCTGCTCCACTTATGTCCTAATTAATCTATGATTGACAATGTCTACAGTTTTTATGCCTCACACACCTACCTAATATTTTGGACACTGCTACCCCTTGGTTTTGATCCAAGCGGGGAGAGGGAAGCCCTTCCTACCTGAGTCAACATTGAAGCATCCTTTGACTTGGGTAGAGCAAGGGAGTATTACTAATCTTTCAACCTAGATAATCTCTTGTGGGGCCATTTCGTGGTGTAGAAAACAAAACACAATCACTCACTGACAGTGGAAAACAGATAGCTCACCTTCACATTAATCCAGTGGAAAGAGGGGATTGTTACAGTTGCAACACTTCCCCCTGCTGTGTGGACAATGCCAGAGTCATCATAACTGCCTTCACCATCTTCTCCATGAGTATGAAACATGTCTTTCAAAATGGATGACCAATCTGTAGAACTTTGTGGCTAATACAGGAAGCCAGAACTTATTCCATCGGAGCAGGGCAAGATGCTAAGACATCTTGCAGGAATTATTCCTGCACAGATTTAAAAGAAAACCTATGCCATATATCTGCTTCTCTGGTGACATGTTTACGTGCATTTTGCCAGATGTTTCAATCTTTGACTCCTACAAAATAGGAAGAGATATATGCAGCAAACGATGCTAACTACATTCTGTGTAAATTTCATTCTCATTCTTTGATATGGATGTGCATTCAGTCTGAGCAGATTCTTAAAAACAAGTCAAAGTGTGCACAGAAATATGCTTTATATTTAAAGTTTTGCCACCAAAAATTTGAAATTAAAATGTGTGTTTTGTAAAATATTGTGCATACTAATACTGAGAAACTGTATAAAATTACCAGGAATTGCTTTCCAAAAGGCAAAGTACCAAAAAACAAATGAGATAAATTCCTAACTGCAGGACCCTTAAAGTGGTACTGATAATTTCTGTCTAGAAAATTATCCTTAAATTAGACTCTCATAACTCATCACAAGGTCTAAAGGTCATCAGTTGTGATATGAAAACACTTTCTCATCCAGGCTCTTTATTTTACTTTGGAACCCTGAGAATCAGGGTCCTAGCTTGTTGATTTCAGTGGTATTAATATGTGACTTACCATTTTCACTGCTTTCCTTAGCAAACTGTATTATCTGCCCAAGCCCAAGTTCCCTTCTTCCACTCATATCCCAGACATGCATTTCCATTATTGTTTTCGTCCAGATTTTGAGGTTTTAAAAGAAAGAGGAGACACCTAAAATATTGCTGGAAATCCCTTTTCCCCCATGTTAATTTCAATAGAAGTAAGTTCTTAGATATTACATTAGATAAATATCCCACAATGATCTATGATGGGGATAGAGCTCCATTTTTGTCATCATATCCTGGTCCATAATTTCATCCTACGTGTATGAAGGATAGTAGCAGTGGGTATGGCTTTCCTGGTCTTGAGTAGTGTGCAGTTCCCATATCGACCTACTCGTACCTTAAGATCTGGAGGAGAGGCCCTCCTGGTTGTCCCACCACCCTCAGCAGCAAAAGTAGTGGGCACCCAGGAGGGGGCCTTCTCCTTGATGGCCCCTTGGCTATGGAATAGTCGCCCCCTTGAACTGCATCTATCTTCTTCACTGTACACATTTAGGAAGGCAATGAAGATACACCTCTTTGCCCTGGCCTTTGGCCAAATGGGGGTACACTTTCCTTTCCCACTTGCAGATGCTACTGTTTTAGTACATAGTGTTGTTGTTTTAATGATGTTTGATTTTAGATGTTGTTACGTGACCGGAGACCTTTGAGTATAGGGTGGGATAAATAAATAAATAAATAAATAAATAAATAAATAAATAAATAAATAAATAAATAAATAAATAAATAAATAAATAAATAAATAAATAAATAAATAAATAAATAAAAGGTCTAATCCAGAAAGGGTCAAAAAGTGGAAAGATGCCCAATATCTTAACAACAGTTTCCTCTTCTCCTCCTCCTCCTTAAGAATTTGAGCTTTGGAGAACGAGCTTCCTAATTTTATCTGCTCACAAATAAGTCCAAGTACACCCACCAAAAAAATTATTTCCATCAGAATTCTTTCCATCTCCTATCCTTTACCTTTCAAAATCCTCTGGATAGGCACTGGAAACATGATCTGTTTGCTAATAATTCCTTCCCTCTTTTTGTCAAAAGTAAGAAATAACAGAATAGTGTCTGCTTAAAACATGAAGTCATCTCATCTAGAGTGTGCTGCTTCAAGAAAGAAATTAATGGAAGAAAGCACATCAAGGAGCCGTTTAAATTTAGCATCTTTGCACGTATTATTCAGTAGTTTGACAGATATTCAACTGTCACATTGTTCCCAGTCCGCAGTTCCTTTTGGACTTGAAAAAAAAAACACCCACACACAAGTTTAATTCTACCAAATTCCAATGTTGTGAGAGTCTGTAGTAAGAGTTCCCCCTTTATTGTCCTGTAGACTTTCTTGCCCCAATCTGAGCAGCCATTCCTTTCAAAGAATTCTCAAAGTGTTGCAACAGAAACATTCCGCACAAAGGCTTCTTCATTGTTCTTTAAAGTCATGGCTTCTCTGACAGCATTATTTGTGGAAGAAAGCCACACACTGGGGTTTTTTTAATCCACATTCCTCACTTTGCTCTTCCTATCACTTGGAGGCAGCACTAGGTTTTCAGGACACTTCACATTCTTTGCCCCATTTAAAATCTGGAGGCTGAAGGACCACGCGTCATTCCAGGCGGACGCAAATACATTTGACTTTCAAAACTGGATGCTTTCTTAAGATGCAGAGAAAAGTGAAGACGAGGAGGAGAAGAAGAGTTGGCTTTTCTCCCCCGCTTTTCTCACCCATTTAAAGGGACTCTATTCTTCTCCCCACAACAGACACGCAGTGAGGTAGGTGGGGCTGTGAGAGCTCAGAAGAGAGCTGTGACTAGCCCAAGGTCACCCAGCTGCCGTCATGGGGGAGGGCAGAATTGAACCCGGTATTTCCAGATAAGAGTCTGGTTCCCTAACCAGTAAACCAAACTGGCTCATACTTCACTAGGACTGTCGTCTTTCATCAAAAAAAAAAAAGTATTTGAAAAAAAATCTAAAAATATAAACTTTGTTAAAACCAAGTGCAATATGGATATTTTAAAATAAAATGACTTACTGACCCTCTATAAGAGCAGTAAATATAGCCATTATATTAGAAGATGAAACCTATCACAGGAGTCTCAAGTGGACTATTCTTTGATTATTATCACTTGAAATGAAGTAGATGAATGACATTTTCTCACGGGCATGTTTAGGATTTGCAGGGGCGACCATACAGTTTAACAGCTGAGCATACTTTAATCCATGACATCCCCAATTCAGAGTATGGCATTTCAAACTGCATCTAAACACACACACCCCAGAAAAATCATGAAGTTAGATTGATCACATATCACTCCACCTATTTGAGGTCAAAAAACACTATCAGGAGCAATCTTTTTCTTTTTCTTTTGCAGAGAGGGAAAATACTCCACAAAGTGAGCACAGTCTTGATTCACTCCTCTGGTGAGCATGTGGAGAGGCAGTGTTACTTACGCTTTCTACCTGAGGCCATTATATCCTGAGTCAAAAATGACCTACTTGGGGGTATTCCTGGTGCACCGCCTAATGTCTGTGTTTGGAAACTTTGAAGCCAATCGGGTTTTGTTTCTTGGCTAATGGTGAACAGTCCAAAGAGGAAACAACTACTGTATATTTGTGGAAGGGGAGTTGCAGTCAACCCTCCATGGCATGGCAGGAACCACCAACCTTAGAAGAAGCCAATTGCTTTCTAATACTGTACTGTAATTAAAAAAATGTAGCTTATTCACTGATTTATACTATCAGCAAAACACTAGGGATGTGCACCTGATGGGTCAGCATGGGTTTGGTCTACCCGAGTGCACACGCCTGAGCAGATTGTGGCAGATCGCTCTTGAGGCCCCACGAGGAGCACCCTGGGCCCGGCAAGGTAAGGTGATTGCGCAGGCCTGCCGGCTGTTAGGCCAATTTCAGCCCAATAGCGGCAGCGGGTGACGGGGCCTGCAGCTGTCTGGGAGGGAGACTGTGAATGCTCTCCCTCCTGTTCAGCTGTGGGATGGCCCGGGACAGCCGGGAACGGTGTAGAGTGTAATTTTGTGCTCTACACCCAGAACACGAGTAGGGCGGGCTGGGATGGTTCCGAATGGAACTGGCCTCCAGCCAATGTGGATGGTTTGTCCCAGAGCTGCCCTACTCGTGTTCCGGAGGCCTAGTGTGAGTAGGCCACTGACCTGTATCCATTTCTATTCCTTTATATCCATTCTATGTATCCAGTTATATTCACTTCTAAGTGTATGCATGTGTGGGCACAGGCACACAGACTAGGGGTGTACACAAATGTAATTTTTGGCATTCAATCCGATTTAAACTGAATATCTGAAGAATGAATCAATTTGAATGTTTAAAATTAGAATGTATTCACATTCAATTCGAATAGAATACATTTGTATCTATTCATACTAATATTTGATTTGTATTCGAATATACAAATGTCAACAACATTCGTATGTGCATATGGATTTGTGCGTATCCCGTTTTTATCTCATATGCATCTCGTTTTCTTCCCGTACATATCCAGACAAATGTGTATGGATACGAATAACCTGCGTACGGATACATATGTAACACGTATGTATCTGTACACATACAAATGTCTGAATAATTTGTATGAATGGTTCAAAAGATTTGAATTCATTCAAATGTTAAAAGAGAATGTGCAGACATTCTATTAGAATTCAAATGTCTAAATTTGAACAAATTCAATCGAATTTTGAGTGTTTTGAATATTTGTGCACAGACATAGAGTGATTTTATAATATAAAACTTCTGTCACCTGAAGAAAACATTTCAATATCTGATAAAGTAAGCTTTAGTTGACAATTGGCATAAAACTGTTAGTCATTAAGATATGGCAATATATTTATTTACTTTTTTTTTCATTTGCTTATCCTAAATTATTCCTGAGACTTTAATCATCCTTTTCTTGGCTACTACTTTGTCATCTGCTCTGTTCTTGAATGTTCATTTCCACCTCCCAAGGGACTATTGATTCATGTGCTGATATAATTGTGACATATCTGACAGTCAAGCCATTAACCTCTATGCCTTTTATCACCTAGATTAATAGAAACAGAAACTGGGTTGATCACACATAATTCTGACTATTATTGGTCTTTCTGGCATCATTAATAAAAATATTTGTTTCCTCTTGGTCCTGTGAAATGGCTAGCCATGAGATGTTATATACCTAGGAAGGTGGAAACCAAACTGGCAGCAGTTCCTATTTGACCAGTTGTAATTTTTTAATGTTCCATTTAGAGTAGTTATGGAGAAAAACATGATAGTGTTTGTATTATTAGACCTGACTGTATTTTGTCTCCATCCAAAGTTACAATAATGAATCCATTTGATTTTGGTTGTGATTACACAGGATTCGTTTGGAGTGATCATTTACAAAATATTATTTGTGGTTGCAGGAAAAAACCTGTCCAAACTAGGGATGCGCATGAATGTATTTTGGTGTTCTATTCATAATGAATTGAATCTTAGAAAATTCATATTCATTCAAATAGATCCCCTTCAAATGTGGTAGGATTTTATTTGATACGAATAGAATTCTACTGGTACAATTCAAATTCGTACGAATATCCAATACGTATATGATACGTATTTTGTAACATATCCATTCTGAAAGGGTCAAATCTGCAGTTGGCTATCGGAATCTTTATAGCTTCCCACCCCATCTGATCTAAACTGCAGTTGTGAGTTATTGCCTCCTATCTGTAGAAAGGACACAGAGCCCTATTATGGGATAAAGCTTTTCTTTAAAAAAAAATCCTGTTTGTCTCTTGAGCTCTGAATTTACCCTGAGGTTGCCCCTTTTAATCTGTGTGATCACACCCTTTAAATCACTGCCTCTTTCGATGGAGGGAGCTCAGACAAATGAGGCTCTGTGGGAGGAAAAAAACCAAAAAACATTATCCTCTTCTCCATGTTGGAGCTGTGGAATGGCACCTCTTCTGTACAGGGTGGGGGAGAGTGGGCTGCAAAGAAGGCACCTCCACCAACAATCATGCTTAATATAGAGCCAGCATGGTTGTCATGTGGTGCTCAGTGCCACGAAAAATTGAGACAGGGCATGCCCAAACAGGTAATAGAGATGTGGTCTCAGGGAAGTGCAGATGAGAACTGTATGCCAACATCACTAAGGTGTGAACTGCCCTTTCCGCACTGGCTCTAAAAACGGATTTAGAGCCTGTTTGGGGAGGGATTAAGACATGGCTTCTGCAAAGGGAACCCAATTAGAGACCCTTTGGGGAAGCCACATCTGCATTTCAGTGCACAAGACCAGTTTCTTAAACCAGTTTTGCCACCAAAATCCTACCCTGATGTAAGACCTAAAAAATTAGGTCTTATATCTGGCTTTTCCCCTTAAACCATGTCGGAAGCAAATGCTTCCACAATGGCAGGGGGAAAGCCAGATTGCCAGCGCATGCCCAGCTGTCAAAGAGGGAGAGCACATGCTCTCCCTGTTTGACAGCTGGGCCCTCCCCCAGGCTCCGCAATTGGCTCCATTGGAGCTGGCACGAAGAGGCTGGCAGCTGGCTTGCTCAAGTTCCCCTTCGCCAAAGAAGGTGCGATCACACCTTTTCAGGTGAGGGGAACTCATAGCCTACCCATTCCCACCCCACCCAAGGTGGCTGGGCAATGGGAGGCCGTAGTGCACACAGGTGTGTGCACGCTGAGCCTCCCGAAGCCAGAAGTGGTCCGGTAGTGACCGGGTAAGGAGCAGATCATGTGCGGTGTGGGGGCGGGTAGGCTGCGAGTTCCCCTCATCCAAAAAGGCACGATTGCACTTTCCTGGGTGAAGGGGAACCCGGGGAACCTGGCTGCCGGCCTCTCCATGCAGGCTCCAATGGAGCCAATCATGGAGGCCGGGGGAAGGGCCCAGCTGTCAAAGGGGGAGAGCATGCACTCTCCCTCTTTGACATGGCAGGGCCTTTGGAGGCCAGATTGGGATGGGTGTGGATGCGCGTGGCCTCTGAGAATCTGTCTGTATTTGGGACAGATTCTCAGAGAAACATTTTGCTGGAAAACGGATCTTTATAGATCCGTCTTTTGGTAGCACATGTGGAAAGGCCTGACATGGCTTTAATGAAGCTTCCAAAGGATGCCTCCAGTAGACATTGGATGATGGCACATGAGTCTTAGCAGATGTACTGTGTTGCATGTCAATAAAACCAAGTAATCTGGAATCTCAGAGATGGAGAAACACCATAGTCAAACTAGAGCATGCGTCCACTTACTAACAGAGGCATCTACATTGTTTGAAGAAGGCATCTATTGCCACCTCACCTCCATTTTTAGCAACAGCAAACACTGCACCACAATCATGTCAACTCCTTTTCTTGCCCTAAATTACTTCAAGACACCTCATATGCAGGTGCTTTTTTCAACCCTACATGGAGGTCCCATGGAAAATGATGCCCCCAGTTCCAAAATGGAGATGTGGAGCATGGCACAGATAGGGGTGTTTTTTCTCATCTGCCTAGATTGGAGTTCCCTCCCCTGAAAATGAAGACATATGTCTAATAACAAGATACATTGCAGAGAAAACAGAATCTACTACAAGACTAATTATTAAATATTGATTTGCAAACTAAGTTGCCCAGATTTTCAAACTGCGGCTTCATCTGCACACAAAAACAATAACTTGAAAGAAATTTAGAACATGTGGACACAAGCGTTCCCATCCCACTTCTAATCCAAATTAAAGGCATTTAAAAGTCCAGATGCAGATCCATTCATAATTGTATATACCATTCAAAGCCTTTTTTTTTTGATAGTCAGATGATCCTTCTTGAGCAAGAACATGATCTTTCTTATTTAAACAGGAATGCACTAAAAAAAATTCCAACTTTGAATCGATTTGTGTGTCAAGGAAAGCTGACTGACCTCAAGAACACCTCCTTAAATAAGAGGAAAGTTGAAAATAAAAGGCAAACAGCACCTTGAAGTGGAGAAAAAACTGGAGCAGATGTCCTTTCGTCATGTGTTTTATTGATTTATAAACACTCCGTCAGGCTACCTCATCTCTGCAGAGTAATTTAGATATGGGAAAATATCTGTGAAATATATTGATTGCTTTATTGATTGAAAAGCCAATTGCTGTTGCACTCCTGTTTTACCATTTAAGTCCTGACACATTTTGACATATGAGCCAGCTGTGACTACTGCCTCAATTCGGCGCGAAGATAATGTGAAGCCTGTCAGATTCCCTTCTCTGCCAGCCTCAAGAATTTACAGTGGAGGGGTTCGGCTGTTTAGCTTGTTTCTTAAGCCAGCGGAATAATTAGGATTCATTAAAGCTCTGAGCCGCGGCGCGTTTGCTCCGTAGACGTGGGTGCTTTTTTTGATATATTTCCCCACGTTAACTGGATTGATATGTCACGAACAAAAGAAATGTAGAAACCAGGCAAGTTATTATTCAAAGCCTATTCACCTGGGAATGACTGTTATTTTTTTCCCCTTCTCCTTCTCCAGCAGGGATTTGGATTTTTCAAACATTCCATTAGGGAATTCTCACTTGTTACCGGATCAACTTGTACTCAGCAGCCATAAATCAAACAAGGACAAGGCGAGGGGGGTTGGGGCAGCCACCGTTCCTCTTTAGGGCCCTGTTATTTATTTTGAAATTTTAAGCTGCGGTAAATTTATTGATTTTGTTTTATATAGTGAGCATGCAAAAGCAATTACAAACTATTCTTGATTTGAAGGGGGAAAAAAACCCTCCTAAATTAGCATAATAAAGAGGTTTTTGCCTGAGAGGTTGTAAACAGTAGTAAATTAGAGGTGCTTAGAAAATGGGGCAGTGGGGGAAGATATGAGGAAAAACATTTTCTTATTTTTTTTTTAAAAAAATCACTTTTAACCTAGTATTGCTTAAATTTCTCTCCCCCCCTCCCAATGTTGCTCATAAAATTTAATACACTCAGAGCAAAATCTCAAGGTGATGATGATGAAATATGAAGCCTATTCCATCCTCTTATGCAGTACAGTGGACAGAGGAAAGTATGGAGGAACTTTTAAACACTGGTCTTTTTTTTTGCAATGGGCTTCATTCCAGATTGCATTGGAGATCTATGTTCAGAAGGGTCTGATCCTAGGAAAAGCTAAGATAACACACAGGACCCTCAGACACCAAGACCTTTGGTAGAAGACCTGAGCAACATACTAAACACACACACACACATGTATACACAAACCACCCTTCAAAAGGGATGATAATAATCATTTTAAAATACTCAGCTTTCTTAAAAAAAGTTACTTGGTAGTTTGAAAAAGTATATATATTCAGCATCAGTCCAAGATCAATTGATGAGATCTAAAGTAACGTAATTGTTCTGAATAAAAAGAACATCCTTTTGTGGCTCTTGATTCCATGTAATGGTTTTGATTTCTGTTATGCTCTTAGTAGCAGGTAAATAAATAAATAAATGTTTATACTTTCATGATATTGAAATTATTAGCAGATTCCCCCCCTCCCATCCTGTCTGAAGGATACATGTGTGACAATTAATTTATTTTGAACTCATCACTCCAGTATCAGAGAAGCTAGACAGACTGGGCAGGCGGAGGAGTTCTTGAAGTTTTAATTTGGGGACATAACAGAAAATTACTTTTAAAAAATCCATCTGCTATACAGTAAAATGAACAGGAGATCTCCCCCCACATACATGTTCCTCTTACCCCTTAAGAAAAGCTTAAACTGTCCTATGGTTTATCATTTCACTGTACAAGTGTGTGTAAATTTTCTGCAGAGGTTGAAGGTCCCACATCACAAACAACACATTGGGCTACCAGCTGAACCAGAAATACTAGTTCTTATATTCCTTTGTTTTATTTCCTTGAAATGTTTCTTTCAAGCCAGTTTGGTCTAGTGCTTAGGGAGCCGGACTCTCATCTGGGAATACTGGGTTTTATTCCATCCTCCCCCATCAAGCCAGCTGGGTGACCTTGGGCTAGTCACAACTCTCTTTTGAGCTCTCACAGCCCCACCTACTTCACAGGGTGTTCTTTTGTGGTGAGATTAGGAAGCTTTGTTGGCCACTTTGAGTCCCCTTAAATGGGTGAGAAAAAACAGGGTAGAAAAGCCTACTACTACTACTACTACTACTACTACTACTACTACTACTACTACTACTACTACTACTACTACTACTACTACTCACTGGAAAATTTTATTATAGATGTTCATGGGGTTGGTGGCCATCCAAGCACCTGGTGGACATGAATATACTTTGCCACTCAGGGTGCCTCTAGACAATCTTAATGCTTCACAGCCACTGTGCCGCCATCGATCATGTGACTGGAAATGGGACGATAATTATCCACGGCAGCAGTGACGATGGGAAGAGGCTCTGCCCTCCCTGCACAGCTTCAATTCATCTTACCTGGGTGGTGGGAAGTGGGTGCACAAGGACTGCAAGACACCTTCATATTCACAGGCCACATCTTCACTTTCAGTTGGAGGCACCATGGACAGAGGAACTGTTGCGCAAAGAAGGCACCATTCTTTTCTTCATTTTAGTGCAAGAAGGCAGCACATAGCCATGGGATATCATAACAAGCCTGGTGCAGAAGCATAGAATCACTTCGTGGTGTCCAGCATTGTATGCCAGGAATGAAAGACTCAAACCTTCAAAGTTGCTTGGCTAACAAATTTGAAGGTTGGAAACTTTCATTCCTGGCCTCCAATGTTGGGATGCAATGAGCTGTTCACAGTGTGGACAACATTATAAGCTATTCCAATTCTGGCCTACCACACCGTGCCATAGCTTTTTTGTTAGAAATTTCTTCCTGATCTCACACTAGTAGGGATGTGCATGAATGGTTTTTTTTGCATTGATTCATATCAAATCGAATGTAAAGAAAAATTTGTATTCGTTTGAATAGATCCCCTTCGAATGTGATAGGATTCTATTTGATATGAATGTATTTGTACACCTTCATACGAATATCCGATATGAATGCATATGTATTTGATACATATC
>JALMGA010000001.1:158988771-159213771 GCA_023333525.1 Aspidoscelis tigris stejnegeri
TGAATTGTACTCTGAACAAATTGCCTAAAGGAATGGATACAGGCTTTTTCATGTTCTAAACGTGCACTCTTATTAGTATCAAAGCAATCCATTGGAGGATACTTCACTCCTCCAAGACTTGCAGTGAACAAAGAGGCTACCATTTTAGCGATCTTCCGAAGCACAGTCCGTAAATAAGTCAGAAGGATGAACCTTTAAGACAGATTGCTGGCTGGTGTGCTCTGCTTTCTTCCTCAGACACCATTCTACACATATTATGGCAAGTCCTGGATCATTATAATAACAACCAAATTGTTTGCCTTCCACGGGTGGGCTTACAGTCAGGGTGAATTGTACTTCCAGTCAAACGAACCATGGATAATCGAGATGAGATTCTCTGCTCAATAATGCAAACTGAGTTTTGTGTAAAAACAAATTGCTCAAGATGGTTGTGGCAGTAGTAGTTGTTGTTGATTTTTCTCTCCAAAGACAAATAATCCCCTAATTTCCTTTAATATTAAACATACACTAGGAGCAAGACTATGAGCATTCATTCAAATCAATTTGTAAGTCAACATCCAATCATTTATACTATCACATTTTTTCATAAAAAATTCAGCCATACTTTTCAATCAAATTCTTACATAGTAGGAAACTTCCCTCACTTATCAGAGGATCACGGTGGGGAAAGTGGCTATCAATGAATAAAATCTATATAGGAATTCATTTGTAGAAATAACTGACCAAATACTTACAATATTGTATTGTGAAATAATGTAGAAATGTTCTCATTCTGAGGTGCTTTTGGATTTACCAGTTTGGTCTAGTGGTTAGGGAGCCGGACTCTTATCTGGGAATACTGGGTTCGATTCCACCCTCCCCCATGAAGCCAGCTGGATGACCTTAGGCTAGTCACAGCTCTCTTCTGAGCTCTTACAGCCCCACAGGGTGTTCTGTTGTGGGGAGAAGAATAGCAAAGCTTTGTCAGCCACTATGAGTCCCCTTAAATGGGCAAGAAAAGCAGAGTAGAAAAGCAAACTCTTCTTCCTCCTCTTCCTTTTCTTCTTCCTCTTCTGCTTCTCCTCATTTGAGGCTCATGTTGCAGTGATACCAAGGAATGCTTACCTTGACCTTTGGGTATTTCTCCAGCTCCAGCCTATCCTTAGCTACAGCTCAGCTGTTGGCTGGAATGCTGGTCTAGAAGGAACAGCACTTGACCCAAATGCAAGGTGTTCCCATTTGCATTGAATAAACATGTACTCTCATAAAAACCTACCATGTCTTAAGATCACAAAGTGAGGGCACTATTATGGTTCCACTACCCTCAAAGGTGTGAGGGGAAGTGGCACCCAAGATGGCTTTTTCTGTGATGGTCCCAGACTTTGGAATAGCCACCCAGCAGAAGTTTGCCAGGTCCCAACACTATATGATTTTTGGCACCTGGTTAAAACTTCTCACTTCACCCAGGCCTTCAATGGTTAGCTTCCACAGAGTAATGGTAATAAGAGAGGACTGTATTACTGTATTTTGATTATATTTTGTTAGTTATTTTATTTTTTTCTGTTGAAGCCCACCCTGGGATCCTCAGGTGAAGGGTGGGATGAAAATACTAACAACAACCAAACGGACATTTTCTGTAAAGAGGGACATGCAGACAACCTACCTCTGAGAGGCATCAAACACATAGCTTTTACAGAGATTTTGGACAAAATCACTCAGCAAATGCTTTTGATTGAACTTAGCAAGTGTGATTTTACATCAGTTACTGTGCTTTGCAGGAAACCAAGTCAGAGACCTTATCTATATTTAACAAACAAACAAACCTGTACAAGTAGGTACAAAGGTAAAATGTACCGCACTTGTTTATCAGTAACGTGGAGAATCTTCATTAAAGATACACAGAGAGAAAGAGCTTTAAAGAATGGTTCAAGTCATAATAATCCACAGACCTTAAATGCAAGTGTCTGTGGTAAAGCATCATGATTAATGTGAGCAGCAACCAGTAACCAGTGTTGCAAAAATTGGAGAGAGAGTATGTATGTATGTATGTGTGTGTGTGTGTGTGGGTATGTATGTATGTATGTATGTATGTATGTATGTATGTATGTATGTATGTATGTATGTATGTATGTATGTATGTATGTATGTATGTATGTATGTATTATTTTATTTAAGAAATTTATACCTTGCCCTTCACCAAATGGTCCCAGGGCAGGTTACAATAAGGAAAAAAACATATCAAATATTAAAACATAATTAAAAATATAACCCCTCCCTCCTCCCTCCCTCCCTCCCAGCCCCACCCCCTCTCCCTTACAGGACAGCACCCCAAGGAAGCTATTTAAATGGCAAGGGCCTGGGTGAAAAGGTATGATTTCACCAGGTGCTGAAAACTACAGCGTAGGCTCCTGGTGAACCTCAAGTGGGAGGCTGCTCCAGAGTCTGAGCCTCCTCCAGGCCACCACAGAAAAGACAATGAGAAAGAACTACAAGAAGGCCCTGTCCTTGAGATCTCAGTGAATGGGAAGGTCTATATGGGAGAAGGTGCTAGTTAACTTAAGCCACCTTGAGAATGCTAGTTATGGCCTCAGATATTGTGTTTAAACTGTGGACTGACAAATGTGTCTAAACTACAGCTGTTATGCACAACAGAAAGCTTTTCTTCAGAACTTAAAAAGTCACCTTCAAAGTGGGTTGTTAGGACTTGACAGTAGCTGCATTCATACACAGTTTTGTTTTAATCTCCTCTGAGGTACCTTAGATATGGCTTAGGCCCTTCCAAACATACTATAAACTTTGGCAGCCTTGGGTTAGGAGCTCCAGCCTGCAGCCTTCACAGCCAGGTTCAGCGTCAACACAAGAAACCTGAAAAAAACAATACATTATCACGAGAACATCTTTTCTCTTGAAGCTGTAACAAGCCTGTTGTGTGGGGAAATCCATTGTGTTGATTGACTGGTCAGAAATGTCACACAACTGATGTTTTGATGAGGTGCATTTTTGTTCATGGCTCACACATCTTACTACCACAATTGAAACTTGCTAGGGACACTTGAAGAACCAGGAAAACTGGTTTTCCAACCACACAAGCACTCAATTGATGGGTTAATTAATCAATTAATTGGAAAAGCAAGGTAGATACTTTTAACGAACTCTAAAGAAATTGCAGTAACACTTGATACCACTGGAATGTGAAGAGAGGGTTTCTTCTCTTGTGTCTGGAAAGACCTTTAGAGATGGTTTGCCAGTGAAATCATTTACATGTCAGTCCGACTCTCCCCCTCTCTTGAACGCTCTAGGCTGGAAAATGCAGATTAAGTATGGGATAAGATCATGAGTGCCACATGTTAACATCTCTAAGGAGTTTTGGTTCCACTTTTCTGCTACATGTGAATGCAACCTGTGTCGGATTTGGGCAAAGGAAACAGAGGTTCAAATTCCTGCTTAAGTCTGATGTTCCTGGAGCACCCATCATCACCAGTCTACTCTAAATGGATGTCAGTCTATCGCAAAGCAGCATCTGCTATGTAACAAAATCCACTTGGCAAGTTACTTCAGGATGAAAAAGATGACTTAGGAATCAGTTGTTGTTGATATGGATATTCTCCCACAAAAGGTTAATTGTGATTATACAGTGGGAGAGAAGAACCAAATGTACTCTGTTCAAGATCCTGGCAGGAAGGGTGGTACACAAATGTGGTCAATAAACAAAGCACATTTATGAAATATTTCACAGGTTAATTGCTTACTAAATAAGGCCATATCTTCATAAGCAGGTCGGTGCTATTTCAGAACAAGTCCTAACTACTGCAACGTGTTATAGGATGATGTTTCATTTCTGTTAATGTACTTGAGAAAGATAAATATATCAGACTCTGGTGACTGAATGTATTATTCATAGTGTCATACTTAGTCATAAAACTCACAGGCTGATTATGTGTAAAGTGAATGAATCATATGGTTAAATATTTTCAAGTGACATCAGGAATGTTAGATGTAATCAATAATACGCTCATTGTTATGCCATCCCCCATAGTGTTCTTAAGTTTCATTCAGGCAGCATTCAGTCTGTTGTCTTGATTCAAGAAAGCTATTATTGTCATCCTGAACCAATTCGGCAAATGTTTCTTAGTATTTTATGGACACAAAATGGTTCTGTAATCCTCAGTTAACTGTCTGAAGACAGTGAATACCTTTAAACTGACTTTTTTTTACCCCTCCAGTAACTTTGTTCAATAATAGGGGGTACGCCAAGAATTAATAAAACCTAAGCTAAGTCCATATCCAGGGAGATCCAGTTCAGAATACATCAAATTGTTAAGTGACACCAATCCTGACATGACCCTAGCGGCTGCAAAATTCCTGGCCGTAGTAATAAAAACAAGGGAGAAGTCAGAAAATGAAACCCTGGAATTGAGTGACCTTGATTAGAGATATTCTAAAAAATTAGTCTTGATCATATGCATTTTAATATTTTATTATTTTATTGCTTCTCATTGTAAACCCTCTATCTGTTTTTATGTATTATCTTTTGAGTATATAGACTAGTTTTTACTTTTCATTTGATTTTGTCGGTATATTGTGATTTTAAATAATTTTTATGTAATTTTTATGTATTTTTAATGTTTGTTGATTCTAGTCTGTGACCGTACTAAATAAACGAATGAACGAACGATCGAAGAAACAAATGAATGAACAAATGAATGATAGGCTCCCCATATGACTAATTATGCAACAATCTGTACAATCCTTAATAGACTCAAGCACCAAGCAAACTATGTCAGATGCTTGCACTGTCCATCTGCATGGTGCCAATACAAGCACTTCAAAGTTGTTTTCACCACATTGTGAAAAAAGTTGCCTTCAGGACTTCTTGCTAACCCTCAAGTTTGGACTGCAGAACTGAAAGTGGTCCAGGTGTGTTGACAATGTTCACCTTGGACCTTCACTGAATGCCTTTTTAGGCACTGTGGATGAAGCTATGGAAGAAACAAAAGTTCTGAGATGGGTTAAAACTGCAATATTAACCACATCTGGATCCAATAATATTTGTTTCTAAGGGTGCTTTTCCACTGTCACTAGAAGTACCCATGAAGTACCCATTAATGGATACTTAATGGGTACTTCTAGTGACAGTGGAAAAGCACCCCAAGAAAACACACACTAGCGGTGTGCACAAATGCAATTTTCAATTAGAATATTTGAATGTTCCAACTTGTACGAATAGAGAAAAAAGAATGTATTCAAGTTTGAACCAATTCAAATAAATCCATATCAATTTGTATGAATTTATTCCTATTTGAAGATACAAATGTCAAAAACATTTGTATGTGTCCAGATACATTTGTACACAGTCTGTTTTACCCCTTATGCATCCTGTTTTTGTGCTATACATAACCGTACACATTAGTACAGATATGAATTAGATGTGTACGGATACGTATGTACGAATATCTGAATAATTTGTACAAATAATTCAAAACATATGAATTTGTTCAGATGTTAAAAAACAAATGTATAGACATTCAATTTGAATTTGAATGTCCAAATTCAAATGAATTCAAACCAAATTTGAATGTTTTGAATATTCTTGTACATCCCTAACACACACAGGCTGCGTCCCCATTATAAGCTTAATTCAGTTTCCCTAAACCGAAATAATAGAACTGGATGCAAACGCGAATTTGCCTGATCCCATTACTTTCAACTCAATCGCGTTCGATCCGGATTCAGAGGATCCTACGTGGCGTACATGACTCAAGGGGGGACTCAAGTGGCTACTTTCTAAAAGCCGCTTTTTGCGGCTGCCCTGCCCTTTTCCTCCTGGCGTGAACGCGCCACCCATAAGGGACCCTTTCACGGAGCCTAACTGGGTGGCTGGGTGGCTGCCACTTGCCTGGATGGAGGAAAAATGGCACCGGGCAGCCAGCAATTCTTTCCCCTCCTCTCCCCATTGCCCAGGGCACACAGCAGCAGTGGCAACTCAAGCCCTCTTTGCTCACTCACTCCACAGCCACAGCCTTTAAAACACAACCTGCAGCTGCTTTCCTTTCCTTTCCCTTTTTTAAAGGTCAGAACGTTCAAAATTGTGGAAAATTGCAACATTGTTATCGGGTGTGAAGTGGTTGGATTGCTACAGTGTAGCGGCTGCTTTAAGGGGTGGATTTTTACAGTAAAATCACTACTTTTGGAAGCAAGCTATTGGGGGAGGGAAACCCTACACATGCATTCTCATCCCTTAACACGGTACTGTTCCCACAGTAAAATATGTAAAACGTATTTACATGTAAAACGAACCAGAGTGAGACCTGTTGAAATGAGGATTAACATTTACAATGCTTTGGGGTGATTTAACACATGGAAAGTGTGTTAAGCCAACCTGACATGGGTACTGCGAGGATTGAAGACGTTTTGAAACTGAAATAAGCTTATAATGAAAATGCGGTGACACTCACACAAAGTGGCACTGCATGATACTCAGAATGGCTCTACAAGAAGCTTTGTACCACAAATTTCAATTTGTTTGACAAGATCTGGTATATAAGATTGCTAATGGCAGGCAGATTCCTAATCTTTGGTGTATTTTACTGCCCAGAACAGATTAATTTCACCACCACCACCACTAACTGCACAAAAACAGTCAGAAATGTGACATGGCTAAAGTGTTGAGCTATAATCTTAAAAAATGCACATGTTTGAATGGTCTTGCCTCACGAACTGATTTTCCACACATGGTGAGAACAAGTTATCACAAGGACAAAGTGAAGGTAAGGATAATTGTGTGCTAGCTTGGGTTCTTTGGATGAAAAGTGTTATAGAAGTGCCACTGAATTACCAAATAGACAAGTTTTCTATGGAAGACTTATCTCCCATGGAAAGAACTAATGACTTGCATATACCAGCATGCATTGCAGACATCCTTGGAGGAAATGGATTTCAAGTGTGTGGTTTGCACTAAGAATGTCTTGATCATCCTTTATTGCCAGACGCCCTGTTGGTTCTCCTCAATCCCTTAGAAGCTTTTGATACCATCAACTATAGTATCCTGCTGGAACAATTCTGGGGACTGGGACTTAAAAGCACTGTTTTTCAGTGGTTGTCTTCCTAACCCTGAGGTAGGCTTCAGAAAATCACCATGGGGGACTTTTGTCCAATGCCCTTGGTCATTTTTGCCTCCTATGCTCGTTACCATCTACTTGAAGCCTCTTAGGGAGGTCACCATTAGTTCTGGAATTCAACTCATGTAAGAGGGATAGAATTGCTAGCTAAGCTAAATAATTGTTCCCTAGAGCAGTGGTTCTCAACCTTCCTAATGCCGCGACCCCTTAATGGAGTTCCTCATGTTGTGGAGACCCCCAACCATGGGGGCGGGGCAGCTGGGAGGTGGGAGGGAAGGGCGGTGTGAGACTCATTGCGACCCTTCTGAAAGGATAGTTCGAACCCCAAAGGGGTCCCAATCCCCAGGTTGAGAACCACTGCCCTAGAGCATATGGTTGTGGAAACAACCAGATGAAAGGAGAGCCTGGAGTTGATCGTAATCAATGTTCTGGATATGGTAGAAGATGTCACTGTCGCTGATCAGTAGGGAACAATGTCCCCAGGGTGGTAACTTTGAACTTAAACACAGGCAGTTTAAGTTATCAATCAAATCAGAAACTTTAGACTCTCATAAAGGAAACTTTGCACACACAAAAAAGGGGGGGGAGAACTAGTTGCAAGAAAATTGAAAGAGGAAGTTGGAAGAGTCTGTTCACTCTCAAATGCATAGATACTATTTACAAATAAAATTGATGCTCGTTTAGAAAAAAGGGCACTTCCAAGTCCAAGAGGACAGTGGCCTAGACCCCATCTCAGACCATGTGCTCAAGCCTCTCCCCCTCAGAGCAAGCTTTGCACATTGGAACAAAGAACACTAATTATGTCTATAAACGTATGGGGACTGACCTTTCTTTGGACACACCAGGAAAGGTATATTGGGGTAATGGTGCACAACTCAATGAAGGAATAATTAGCAAGGGAATAGAAAACAAGTAAGCTAGTGTCATTTGGTCTCTTTATAAATCTATGTTGAGGTCACATTTGGAATACTGTGTACAGTTCTGGTCACCACAACTCAGAAAGTATATTGAAGAACTGAAAAAAGTCAAAAACAGGGTAATCAAAGTGATTAAAGGGCAGAAACAACTCTCTTACGAAACCAGGCTGCAACATCTAGGTCACTTCAGCCTTGAAAGATGGTGTTTAATAGGGGAAAAGGGGAAATCTATATCCCATAACATTAGAACAGGGAGCAGTTTATAACACAGATGGGAAGGACGGTTAGAACAGGCAAGGGGAAGTATTTCTTTTATGCAGAGGGTTATCAGTCTATGAAATTTACTGCCAGAAAAGGTGATAACAGTAACCAGCCTGGATAGCTTTAAGAAAAGATTAGATAAATTCATGAAAGACAGGTGTATTAATGGCCACTAGAATGGCCTAGGTGTGTGCTCCAGGCTGCAGAGATGCCATTAAGGAAGTCTTACAGTCAAGTGCTGTTGCACTGTAATTAGTGGCTATGACCCAGGTATCATGCTTGTGGTGCACACCTACACCTGTAGACCACTCATACAGAAGGAAAGAAGGGAGGGAGGGAAAGAAAAAGGAAACTCCCTTCTATGCAGTGTCCTGGATCATTGGATTTGTCTGAGTCTGAGGAACACTTCTTTGCCCTAGCTTTTGGCTTAATAGGGAAAAAGTTTATTTTTCAGACATTCTTATTGTTTTAATATGGCCACTTTACATTTGGTTTTTAATTTTGTAACCTAGTCTGAGACCTTCAGGAAAAGAAGGATAAAAACAAAAAGAAAGAAAGAAAAAGAAAGAAAGAACTGGTTTTATACCTGCTTTTCTCACCCATTCAAGGGGACTCAAAGTGGCCAACAAATCTTACATTCTCCCCACCACAGACACTCTGTAATTAGCCCAAGGTCACACCACTGGCTTCATGAAGGAGTGTGGAATCAAAGCTGATGATTCCTAGATAAGAGCCCAGCAGCCTAGCCACAAGATCAAGCAGGTTCAGCCCCTGTGGTGTTTCATTATTGCTCTTTTCAGTTGGTTTTAGCCTCTTTTTAAAGTTAGATCATACACCACTTTGAGATTTTGAAATGAGGTGGCATAAATATTTTTTAATAAATTAAATAAAGATGTCCAGTATTTTAATTAAGAATAGAGTTCTCAGATGTCATTAGTGAGGGGTCCTTTGAAGGGAAGAAGCTTGCCCACCTATAGGCTGCAACAGACATCAGTTCCTTATCCCTCTATATTTGGATATTGTGGAATAAGCATGGATATTCCAGAATATACATGCTTTATTCCATAATATCCAAATAAAGTGTAGTGAGTAACCAACATATGGATGCAGACTCAGTCATTGGTGCCCCTATGTAAATCAAACATGGAGGGTTGTTGAGTTCAAAAACAAAACATTTCAAACACTCCCTGCTCTTTACAAACTGTGTTTGAATAGAACCAGTTTTGCTTATGTCTACAACGGAGGAAATGAGGGGACTGGATTGAAGGAGTGACTAGAATGTGTGTGGAAGACAAATCAAAATAATGAATATTGTCCATACATTCCCCAGGAGCTGAACCTGACTAGATGGCAACTGTAAAATAAGGCCTGGTCCCTTTGCTTGAACTGAACTGAGTTTTCAGAGAGAAATTCAAAAAGAATCAGTAAAAATCAAGTAATGCCTTGTCTTCACAGCAACCTTATCTCGATTCAAAACGTTTTCAGTCCTCGGAGTCCGCACGGCAGTTTGGCTTAACACGCTTTCCCCATGTTAAACTACCCCAAAGCGTGGTGAATCTCAATCCTGATTTCAACAGGTCTCACTCTGGATCGTGCACTTGAAACGTTTTACATTTTTTACTGTGTGGACAGTACCGTTTTAAGGGATGAGAATCAATGTTTGGGGTTTCCCTCTCCCAAAAGCTTGCTTCCAAAGACAGTGATTTCAGTGTAAAAATCCACTTAACAGCGATCGCTACACTGTAGCTGAAACCACTTCACACCTTGATGGTTGGAATAACAATGTTGCAATTTTGCGCAATTCTAAAAGATGTGACCTTAGAAAGGGAAAGGAAGGGAGGAAAGCAGCTGAATGTGAATGTTTAAAGCAAAGGGGCTTGAGTTGCCACTGCTGCTGTGTGCCCTGAGCAATGGGGAGAGGAGGGGAAAGAATTGCTGGCTGGCTGCCCGCTGCCGTTTTTCATCCATCCAGGCAAGTGGCAGCCACCCAGCCACCCAGTTAGGCTCCGTGAAGGGGTCCCTTATGGGTGGCGTGTCCATGCCAGGAGGAAGAGGGCAGGGCAGCTCCGAAAAGTGGCTTTTAAAAGGTAGCCACTTGAGTCCCACCTTGAGTCACGTACACCACGTACGATCCTCAGAATCCGGATCCAACGCGATTAAGTTAAAAGTAATGGGAACAGGCAAATTCACGTTTGCATCTGGTTCTATTATTTCGGTTTAGGGAAAGTGAAATAAGCTTGCTGTGGGGATTCGCCCTAAGAGTTTGTTCAGAAAGCATGTTGAATATATAATGTTGAGTTTTCATAATAAATGCAAACCCTGGCATTGCTCCAAATCTCAGAAAATATTTATTATTAAGCTTTGCTCTTTTAAAAAATAATTAATCTACAATTAGACATGCTGTAATTATAACAGAGATTCTGGCAGAATACATTCAGTGGTGTTAACCATTGATAGATTTGTAAACAGAAGCAGCTGGACTGGAATTTCTTCAAGGAAATATTTACATGCCAACAGTTTATCAAACTGAAAGTCTGCCGATAAATCCACACATGGGCATTATGTTGAGGAGAAGAGCAGCAATGATTCATATGCTTTTTTTGGAACAACCTTGTACTTCTCCAGCTGTAAAAGAATAAAACAAGGAAGGAAAAAGGCCAAACTTTGTCTCCATTCTCATGCCTTTGTTCCAGGAAACCACAGCACAGGTCATATATATTATTGTTTGCACTAGCCACTGAAAACCTGCTGGGGGATTGGAAATGAAAATTTATCTAACTCCAAGAAGATCCTGCAGCTAAAGATGTTATAATATGAAACCACACATAAAATTATGTTTTAAAAGAGTTACCAAGCTCTTGATCAAAGAAGAGTGTGCCAAAAAAAAAAAAACAAGCTCAATAAGAAAATAAACAGCAATGCAATAGAAAAAAATAAAGTATGGAAGATTATAATAATCACACTAGATGCACCACAAGGAGTCAACAAATATTAATCATAATAGAGTCATGATGTCCATTCTAGAAAACAACTACACTGTACAAATGAGACTAAAAAAAACAGCAATGGTTTATTTACTGGGGTTTTATTTAACAGGGCGTTGAGCTTTGTATTCCAGTGGACAGAACTGCACTATACAGAACAACTTTATTGTCAAAATTACACACAAAAAAAAATCCAAATAGCAACCAAAGTGCTAAGGTCAATTTTAGTCTGGTATGGAGGACCCATATGTTCCATGCTCAGGAGCAATGAGTATTTGACCATATACATTGAGAACTAGAAGTTATTACGTATCTATAAATGTTCTCTTTTTTTTTAAAGTACATTTTTGTTTTATTTTGGTACAGTAATGTGTGCCGATACACTCATATACATGCACACATATTTTTCATAGTCCTAGACCTGCTGTACAAGAGTTAGGTTTAAAATAGTAAGGGATAAAATCAAGACCAAATTAAACATTAAAGAGAGTTAAACTTCAGTCATCTGGATGAGCTGTAGGAATGTTTTGGTGTGCGAAGAGGCATAATGCAGTGAAGGTAGCAAGCAAGCAAGCAAGCAAGCCCTTTTTTATTAACATATGTCAAGGCTTTTATACAGTTTTCTCTGAACAATGGAAAAGTACACTCAGGAAATCCATATTTGGTTACAGAGGGCTAAACCAGATATAACAGCCTAATGCAAAGATGGTGCTACATAGGAAGTGCCATATATGGTGTTATGGTGAGGAAGCTCAGGGACCAATAGAAGCCTGTCTCTGGGCCTTGCTCATGCATGTGGACAGCTCATATCACTATCCTTGGGTGCCGTCCATTGTTTACATGTACTGTAGATGTTATGACTTCTTGAGACCTTCTTTGAGAGAGATATAGCAAAGTTACTACAACCTAGGAATTTATCCTTTGGCCTAGTAGCTTCAGCCTAGCAACTTTTGCTTTAGATGAGATGGGCAAATCAAATGTTGTGCCCATTTCAATCTTCGTATGCAGGAGGGTCACCAAACTGCAGGCTCATTCTTATGTTCAATAAACCTGCTGGCAAGACAGGTAGGTCTCCTTGAGCTTCCCAGGCAGCACTGTATAGCCCTATAGTTTCTAACACACCCAGGCAAGCTGCGTTTTGAAATAGATAACATTTAAAATCAGACATATATTAAAAACAACAGTATATACTAAAACAACAACAGCATCTGTAAAGTGGGAAGAGACAGTACAGATATATTCCCATTTAACCAAAGGCCTGGGGGTCGGGTCGGGTCTAGTATTCACCAAAGCTTCACACGAAGCTTCAATGGATACCTGAATTTCAATTCAGTCATGAATCTATGAATTCGTACATATTCGTACAAATTCTAGATGTCACAAATATTCATGCACATCCCTAGTAGGGGCATGTCTGATATTATATATCGTCTCAGTGTCTTTTTAGACTTAAAGTGCAACTGCAAAGATGCCTTTGGAACAATGGTCGTGTTGATGCAATGGTTTATTTGCATTATATGGGGAGACACCTTGTGTCCACAGAGATTTCAACTTTACACGGTCTGTGAAAACACCTCCCGTTCACTATTATTCATTCATTCATTCATTTCCTGCCCTATACCCAAAGGTCTCAGCATTGGTTACACTAAAAACTAGTGAACATATAACATGAGCATATTAAAACCATAATAGTGCCAGCATGTGGGGAGCAAATGCTCTTCCTTTGTTTAGCCAAAGGCTACGGCAAAGCGGATGCATTTTCTTGCCACGGATGTGGACCAATTGACAGGTGGTGTCATCAGTAGTTTTAAGGCACTGATAAGGAACACTGCTGAGTGGTCCACATCTCCTCTGGGCGGCATTTGCTGCTGTCCAGTCTGCTTAGTGCAGCTACACCCTGCTGTGGATGATTCATAATCTAATCCAGATCCGCTAATATGGATTAAGTGCAGAAGAAGCCAGAGACGGCTGAATACTATTTTGGATCTTTCACTGGACTAGACATGTGACTCTACCAAGGTATAGAGTTATTATGCAATGGAAAGGTACATTAGGTTGGTGCCACAATCACATGTGATTATCTTCTCCGACTTCGTAGCATTGAGACTGCTGTCTGATACTCTGGAAATATCTGAAAAATAAAGGTTGGGTCTCGCAAGAGCATAAATTACACAAGAAGCATTGCAAAGTAGATTAAACATGTTATAATAACCACTATTGCATTGAGGTGTAGGAATTGGGAAAATATATTTGTCTCCCTCTCTCAATTGACTTTCTGATAGTATTATTCTATCATGAGCCAGTTTGGTCTAGTGGTTAGGGAGCCGGACTCTTATCTGGGAATACCGGGTTCGATTCCGCCCTCCCCCATGAAGCCAGCTGGGTGACCTTGGGCTAGTCACATATGTATTACATGACTAAGTCTGATTTGAGAAACAATTGAGGGAAAAGGGCTATTTATAATGAAGAGAGAGAACGTAATTTTCCTCTTCCCTAGAAAATAGGGCTGACAGCACGAATTAATAAATAAGTGCAATTAATTTAGTAATCACATTCATGGACCAAATGCTTGCTGATACTAATAAAATAGCCTCACCAACACTTTACACAATTAACTTTAGATAATTTTTAAAATAAGTTTTGTCAGTTTGGATTACAGAATGTTATTTCTGTGTCATGTGGCTATGTCATCAGACATGATACAGATGGGATGGATAATTTTTTTGCTCCTTTCTGCACCTACTGAAAGTATTTTAAGTAGTACAAGTGTAGTTCTTTGGGCGATTATACCCTTCTGCATATCTAAGGGAAAGGAGGCTTCCAGCATGTTGCTGGTCAGGCATAATGGGCAGTGCAGAATTACCCTGTTCTTCACTATCTCTTCCTTTAACACTAATCATATGGGAACATGTTTAGAGTGAGTTAGTTTAGCAGCTAAGGATGACAGAAAATATCAATGCCTCTGCTGTTTGTACTTTTTCAAATGGATAAACATAAGAACCTAAGAGGAGCCCTGCTGGATCAGACCACAGCCCATCTAGTCCAGCATCCTGTCACACACAGTGGCCCATCAATTGCCCATGAGACAAGGACAAACCTTCTCCTGCTCTCAAATTCCAGCAAATGGAATTTGCTTGTCCCACCCACCCCATCCTGAAAGATGTAGTTAGGCATCCATTCTAGTAGCTGTTGATAAATCTGTCATCCATAAATTTGTCCAACCCTTCCTTAAAGCCATCTAGGCTGGTTGCTATTACAGCCTCTTCTGCCAACAAATTCCATAGACCAGGGTTTCCCAAACTATGGGTCGTGAGCGAATATTGAGTGGGCCCTGCCTGTTATTTGAAAAGTCCTTTATTCATATTGGTAATGGTTAAATTTCCTAGAGGTGGATCCCGAGTTGGTAAACTTATATTAGATGGGTCGTAGCCCAGACAACTTTGGGAACCACTGCCATAGACCAAAGTTTGCACACAGCTCAAATAGACATGCTTTGCGCACTTATGTATTCTAAAAATGGTTCTATCTGTAAGTAAAATACCTAGGTATGTGATTATGTGAAATATGAATTTGCAGAAATGTATTCATTAAATATAGAATCAGAATAAAAATATCATATAATAAAGGAAACAAAACTCAAACTAAGCATTTGCAAAGACGTAAACATAAAAAAAGCTTGTCTACCCTAACAATAGCTTTTAGGAAGAATTTTGCACTTTTGGTAGCAACTCCAATCATAGGTGACAGGGTCATTATTTTTTCCTCCCCTAGCGTCATCTGGTGACCACAGGCTAGAAGTATCTTGCTCTAAAAGCTGTCCACTTTCAGACTTTGAAGCCTGTCTGGAGCTTCCCCACTCTTTACTGTTGCTAAGAGGGCCTGTTTCAGAGGTGTGCTGTCAACATTTCCTGGAGTGCCAACAAAATAGACCCTCTAGAATATTCTATCCTATAGTGGTGTTCTGTCTGCATGCCCTTTGTGGTCTGGAATATAGACTGTGGTCCAGCTGCAACTTCTTTAAAGAGGCCCGCAGCAGCTGTATAACTCTGTCCCATTCAGAAAAAGCAGTGTGGGTGCAGAAGGAGGAGGAGGAGGAGGAGGAGGAAGAGGAGGAAGAAGAATAGATAGATATAGATAGATGATAGAGACAGACAGACAGACAGACAGATAGATAGATGATATTAAAATGCCCATTTTAATTGAAAACACTTTGAACTAAAAATGTTTGACAGATTACTAGTGGCAAGACTTTTTTCTGCATACACAATAATTTTTGTTACAATCATACTTAATTAGAAAGTTTTTTTTTTCAGTTTGGAGCTCACATCTAGAATCAGTTCATTCACTTTCTTACCAATTATGATTATCTAGTTTATGCAACCTTAACCCAAGGTTATTTTGCTGAAATTGCATGGTAATAAATTACGGAAGTAGATCAGACATCAAACTCAGGCATTATTGAGCACCTGATAAGCACACCATACTCATCCCTGCTTTAGTATTGCTATGTGCAGAAGTAATTATTTGTAGGAAGCAAAACAGAGTTCCTAGCGTTAAGTTGGGAAAAAAATTAAAACTAATTATGTCCTCCATATCCACAAATATTCTCAAGATATTCTAAAATGTCTCAAAAAGGGTAGGGAATTATAGAAGCTGCTTTTGCTTCTATAATTTTGCTAGAGAATAAATTTTATGAACAGTAAAGATATTTTAAAACATGACCATATATTTCTGCATGAGGTAAAATTATTTTGCCAACAGAAATGTGGAACAGCAAAGCTTAAATAAACCTTGTGCAAATACCCAAATTTTGTACTTATGGCAGCATGCTAATGTGCTAATGGGGCTTTTTTCTACATAAAAAAGGAAACATAAAGCTTCATTTCACACTTTGTATGTTATGCTAAACATGCATTGTTTATTACCAGTCACATCTGTTAAGTCTGGAAGATGTGTTCACATATCACACACTATGACATTATACTGCAGCTCCAGAGGTTTTTATATGCAATGCTATGAGCACGCAGACTGTTGAAATAGGTCTGAATGGCTAGTAGACTTGTCTAAATGAAAAAAAGTAAAGAAAGACATAGCCTATACCACTGGACTATGCTATTTGAAAATACTATGAAATAAGTTTCATATACATATATATGAACGTTAACACTATTTTTTTAAAATGCAAAAGTTCAGAGAAATGTGAGTGAAAGAAAAGAAGTTAAACAAGAAAGTGGATTACAGAAAAGAATCTTTCACCACATTCATATAGTTCTGAAATAACATGTTTGTTGCATCAATATGTCCACTTTACATTATTCAGCAAAAACCTTTGTAAAATAAGAATCCTGGGAATATCACAATATAAAGGGGGAAAAGGTACAAATAACAGCTTCATAAACTGAGAAATGTACATAAATAAATCATGCAGATGGGGGCAGTTTGCTTAGCTGGCAAGAAACAAAATATGGAAAATCTGCTTGTTAAACAATAACCACAGAGTGTGCTTTTATGATGTGTTTTTTTTTCCTTCACCACAGTAATTCATATTAGAGGTAGAAGCGGTTGCATGTTAAACAAAATCATTCAGCATTGTTCTCGCATTGCAAAAAGCTGACTTATGTTGTTTTAAGATGCCTCCCATTAGAAAGTAAATATTCCTCTGATGTTACACATTTCACGAAATTTAATAAAGATGAACTGTAAATAAAGTCACAGGCAGATTTCAGACAGTTTTATTAGCAGATTGTTGAAAAGGAGGAGAGAGAGAGAGAGAGAAAGGAAAAAAATTAAATACAATACCAGTAAACGTGGTTCTCACATTGAAACCAGGCTCAAATAACTAGGCTACCATAGAAAAATTTTCCAATTCTTGCATTATGATGTAAAAACAGATTTTTTTTTTGTACAGATTTTGTACAACAAAATTCATAATAACCTTTTTCCCCTCATTTTTAGAAAACTTTAAATATATAGATAAAAATAGACAATTTTCATAGGTCCTACATGAAGATGATAATGTTCTGTTCCAAGGTCTTGCATAGAGCGCAAAGGTGGTTATAATATAGAACAACTAGACATTAATATCCTTTAAGATTACAAAAAGCATTTAAACAATAACATGAACACAACATTTCTTCATAATCTAGGCAAAATGAAAATCCTTTCTGTTTAACTAAAGAGGGGCAAAAGAAACTCAAGTTTATCATACGGTAGCATTTCATGAATTGTAATATTTACACTTGCTTTAATAAGATATACTTCTTTTCCTTGTTATTCTCAGCATTTCCATTACGTATGTACCAAACCAAACAATAATGCATACCCAAAGAGTCTGGAAAGTATACATTTTAAAACAATTAAACCTACTTACAGGTAACTCTGCAAAAAGCAAGAGCAATGATAGATACTACAGATTTCACTTGTCACTTTCTTTTTTTTCTTTTTAAAAAAATTACTTCCTCTTGTATAAATAATTTATCAATTTGCCACGAAGTCCATCAAATGATAGATGTCAACCCTTTAAAGACTTCTAAAATACAAAGGTATGCATTTCCCAAAATTAATACATATTACAAAAAAAAAAGGGCTTCAGTGAGTCTTGAGTAACATATGGATATGAATGTAAATTTCCTTAACTCCGTCGGATATTGAATTATCTTTTAAAATTTTAAAATCACGAGACTTAATTTTCTCCCTTCCCCTCGGAGAAAAAACCTCCAAGTCATATTCTGGAGCAAGTCACATTAATGGGAGCAAAATTACACCTAAAAACTGAGTTTTGAAAAAGAAGTATTAAGTTTGGACACTGATATTGTTTAGAATTAATCAGAATAACTTTATGTGAAACGTTTTACGTGTATATAATTCTTTTAAAATTGTTTCTATAAACGCACACATGTACTATTGAGGAGACAATCAAACTCACATATGATAGTACTTATCTTTAAGGGAGTCTTTAAAGGGTTGACGTGGCACAAAGGAGATAATTTTTTGATCTCATAAGCACTGATTTGCGAGTTGCTTCCAGTTATGCTCACAATGATGGAGAACAGATTTCATAATATTTATAAAGACAGTAAAAATAACACACAACTGGCCTTGCCTAAGACGAAGTAGGTAGGAAGGACAAAGACTTCAACTTTATCACTTAGTTCTACGTGATACTGGACTGATACATCAAGTGTCTGTATAGCCTCTGGGTTCCCCTTCCCAGCAACGCTGATGTAATATGACATAAACATATAAAAATATTTCTGGCGGGTCAAGAGCCACAATCCACTCTTAAAAGTGCTGTTTCACAGCACCAACTAATATACAAATAAAATGGCAGTCATCCACTGATCCCGTTCATTAATACTGTGACTTCAGGACAAATATTTACATGCCTGCATGCGTTAAAATCAGAAAGGTGTCATTTGGACCAACAGGGTGACAAAGCATACCTAAAATTGTTGTTTTCCTAAATCTAGTATTCTACTGCATACATAATACCTTCTGTGAGTGGTTTGTGGTTATATACTATACATCTGAACAACAGTTTCAGTAAGAAGCAACATTTTGGTGTCACCCTCCCCCTCCAACTACTGGTAGCTTAAAATGAGAAATTACAGCAGATTTTAAATCTTTTTTATTATAATTATTCATATAAAGAAAGAGGCGTTTGCAAACAGTAAAATCATTTTGTACATTCCGTACTTATGTGTTTTTCCTTAAGATAAAATTGAGTGATTTCTGTATTGTACCATTGTTGTGTTAGTGTCCTGGAAAGTACTTGGGGGAACTGATCTTACAGAGGGAAAATAGACCCTGTCCTAGAATTTGAGTGGGGAGGGAAAGGCTGGTTAACTTGTTTATTGGTCTATTCCAATTTTGTGTTTCAGGAGTCTTCTTATGCCCCTTTTAGAAAGAGTCACTTCTTGCTGGTTTACTTATAGCATTAGTTATTTTTAGGTGTATAAGTAGCCACTGTGGAAGGTTTGCTTGATGTGCTCAATGAAGAAGAAGAGGAGACAGTTTTCATTCCATTGAAAAGGGAACTCAAAGTCTTTCTCTAGCTGCTCTATACAAGATGTCCGACAGCGTATGTCGCAAGAAGTAGTTGTTAAAGAAGAGTGCTACATAAACTGTAGTAATGTTCTCTGCAACGTAGGGAGAAGCGCCAGAAAACCAATGGAGGACACTCTTCGCAGAAAGCCTAAAACATCTGCGTATAATAATGTGGTCAGGTTGCCTGGAAAGCACCTTTGATTTTTGCAAACTCACAGTACAGCAAAAGTCTTACTGCAGAGTGTAGCACGCGTATCTTCAGCTGGGTAGTTCAGTACATGACAGCTGATTTCAAATAAAGTCTTCCATCTGAAATAAAAATAAGAAGAAGTTTGAGAATGCCATGTTATATTAATGTTATAATGTTATTAATGTTTCATCTTGTTGAGATGGTACAGTTGCTTCTTTGCAAATCTGAAGTCTGGCAGGATCTCCTCAAGCCATTGTGGTCTGATCAATGTAACACTTCTAAATGAATAGAATTTAAATCAAATGCATTTGTCTTACTGTGAAAGTACTCACAGGTACCTATCTCCACAGCTATATCTTTACACCTTTAGCTGCGAAAGGGTTCTCAAAGAAGAAAACAGCAGATTGCAAAGATTTATTTCCTACAAAATGTTACCATGGCTGCTTCCAGACACCGGTGATTTATTTGCTACGCTTGAATATTCCAGAATAAAGCATGAAATGTCCCTGCTTTATTCGAAAATATCCAAATATAACAGAATAAGCAAGTGATGTCTGATTCCAATTCAGAAGTACAAATTAATCCCATCGCATTACTGTAGATCAGTGGATTTAAACCCGTGGTTCAAAGCCCACTGAAGGTAATTAGAGTTCTTGGAGGTTGTGAGGAAAAAGCTGGAAACAATGGATTGGTGACTATATTCTGGAGTTCACAATGCTCTGCCCCCCCCCCCAACTAAACTGTTTCACTCAAGAATAAGGATGGGAATCTTGGAAAGGGACAAAAATAGAATAGGTGGGTGAGCTGATGAGGCCACAGTGTTAGAAAAAAGAAGCACTAATTTGTTTTTCCCACTGATACCACCAAGCTCAGTCCTCCTTGAGGTCCACAGCCTGCTGTAGCTGTCACCTAGAGTCCCAAAACAGCAGCAGGATGGCCACCAATGCTGTCACTGGCCTTTAATTTTCTTGTGCTCAGTTCCATCCAGTAGCTGCTGACACGCTGTCACAGAATGACTATCCATGCTCCTAAACTGCCTTAGGAAAGGCATGAAAATACCCAAGTTCAAGGTGAACCATATAACAAGGTGAAAGTTTTAGCTTAAAAATATAACGTATGAGAAAAAAGATAGAAAGACAATGTTAAACCTCAAACATCCAGCACAGCTCAAACACACACACACTTTCCCCAGATTCTGCCATCTTGTCTTCCTTTCTTTGCATTCAACTCTTAATTTTACACACCATTTGTGTCCAGTCTTCTCATACTTTTGCATGAACAATCTTAATTCCTAAAAGATAAATGGCAGCAGTCCATCTAGCCACTATCAGCTCTGCTCAGCATTTTCATCTTCCCACCCAACCCGTGCAGCAGTTTCCAAGTCCAGGGTCTGCAACTGAAGCAGCAACATTATATCTACACACCCTTTGATCTGTCCACGGATATTCAAGCCCTGCTAAAGGTAAACACAATTAAATGATGCCACCACCACCCTCTCCAACAACTGTAGGGCATGTTTAAAAAAGCAGCTTTAGTGCATTATGGAAAATATTTTGACAATGCTTTTGTTGCCTGGAGAAAGTAAAAGCATGGAAACAAAAACATGATATACATGAGCTGAAAGATGCCTCTAACATGAACCATAGGGTATGCTCTTCCTTCTCCACACCACCTTTGCTTGAACCTCATTTTGTCATTCAGGTCAGGATTTATGATTTTAACAAAGCAGGGTCCGTGTGACAGGAGATCCTGCCACTAGAAGGGCCAGAGTGCTTGCTCCACTTGTTGAAATGGCAAGCAAGCTGTTCAGATTTATTTATTTATTGACATTTATATCCCAAAAGCCTCAGGATAGATTTCAGCATACAAAAGCAATACAAATAGGCTGAAAAGAGAATTAAGGCTGATCATGATCAAACATGAATAGCAGTTTTAAAAATATATATATAAATTAATGATGATGATGATAATTGACTATAAAATTATATGCTACTCCACACATGCCAATTCTAACATCAAAGCTGGGGCACATTTATTCCCTTCTTTAATGTATCTGTTAGGACCTGTTTTCAGAGATGCATAAAGGCCCTGGTCACACCTTTAGTTTAGGAGGACTTCAGGTTGTCTTCAGGTCGCATTACTCTCATTATTTTCATTCAATTTGTTTTCCAAGCGGGCCTGCCCCATTAGATCGTTCTAACCGGAGTCTTCTTTTCCAGAGGACTCAGACGGTCCTGACATGCCAAGGGATATTCTCTTCCTCAGTGTGAGCAGGGGGAGCAGGCTGAAGTTTATGTGTATGATTTTCCCCAAATTTATTATCTTTTAAAAAATTAATTGCATGGAGAATTAAAACACATAAAAAAGGAAAAGGTGTGTGGAGTGGGAGCAGGCTTCAATTCCCCGTGCAAATACACACCCTCACCTTCGTTGAGTGACAAGATGGCATCCAATAGGGGTGGAAAGCCAAGAGTTCCCTGAAGGAGGCTCAGGCCGATCCTGGAGAAAGGTGTGAGGACAGCCTGAGTACGACCTATAACAATCAGTTTGAATTATGAATGGGACATTCTGTTTCATATAGGTGTGACCAGGGCCAAAGTGTCCCTGGAAGTTTATGAAAACAGGGCCATGGATCCTGACACAAGAGAAACATCTAAGTAGGTCTCCCTGAAAGGAGTGGAGGCAGAGTCGGAGACCCTAATACAGTGTTTCTCCTGATCTGTGAGAAAAGTGCTTCTGAAACCATTTCCTACTCCTCCAGGATGGGAAGTTAGCGTGATGGGTGCAGGATCATCCAATCCCTGCACACTTCAAATCATGTGATTATGATTCCATACGGATCCTGACAAACTCTGAATGCAAGGTCAGAGAAAAGCACCACACTTTTTCATGCAGGCTTGCTAAATGAACAAAGGCAACTGCTGTTTCCATTTACGGTACAGTACAAGATTTTAAAAGGTGATAAAGTTAAAAATGTCCTGAGAATGAAAAGCACAGGTCTGACAGCAGATCCTTTCTGTTTGTCCATGTCTGACTAGATCATCAATTCTTATAAGGTACAGACAATCCTTTCTCACATGACCTGAAAGGGTTAAAGAGTTTCAGCTTTAACTTTTCAAGTATCCCAATAAAACTTAGGGAAGAAGATGATACTGGGCTCAGTCTTTGTAGAATGTTAAATATAATAACTAGCACAACTTGAAATATTTCATTCTTTTTAAAAATGCTTTAGTTTTAGAATTCCAGCTGTTTACTGTTTATCTCAATGTAGCTATACAGCATTCTCATGTGTTACTGAAGGTCCTAGAAATCCTATTTGTTTATCAGCGTTCAAACATTACAGAGCTGTATGCTACATAAAGCACATCTGTCTGGATCCTGAGCTTCATACGATTCTTCATATTCAACAAGGTTTGTATTCTTTTGTCCACTGATCACCAAATCACTGAGAAAGTAACCTTACTGCCATGTTTCTAAGGTTTTGTCTCAGGAACATATTTTTGACCTATGTAACACAGGTACATTTTAATGGAGATGACAAAGGCTGTGGTCACACCTAAGGTTTTATCCAGCTTCAGTCCACCTTCAGAGCGAGATAACATATTAGCAAAGTGACCAGTAATTTTTTCCCCACATTATCTATCCCAAAGGTGAATTTTCTGAGTTATTTAACACTGAAAGAAAACCGCTTGTCACTTTGTTGATGTATTCTCTCACTCTGAAAATGGACAGAAGTGTGACCATAGACAAGATGTGTTTTAACATGCTTCCATGCAATAGTAATTGATGCTAAATAAAAATACACTTTTTAAATAATCTTCAGTATCTCATTGTTTTGGGGTTACTCTTCATGAGGAATTACACACAGAAAGTACTGAGATGAGCCCCAAACCCCCAAATAAAAGAGTTCAAAAGGAGTATTGAATCCTTCCTCTTGTCCACAATTAAACAACTGACTGATTCAGAATTTATCTTAATGCATACAAAAAACTGAGACTTTAGATAATGCTTATAGAGGAATCACATCCTCCTCAAGTGAAATTTCAAGCCTGTTTAAAAACATTTCTTCATTAATGTATTGAATTCCAAGTCAAAGAATGCTATCATGACTCCTAGTCTCATTTGATTTAAAAACTAAACCAAAAAAAAAAAAAAAAAAAACCCTTGCATGCCTCTTTTAGGAAGGCTTCCAGCTCTCACGGCACACAGGGGGTTTTCTTTCCCGTCTTATTTCTTTTCATCGCACTATTATAGGAACACACACTCCAATTTGATTTTTTTCCCCTTGAGAGAATCTTACACTCTGCATTTCCTCTGAAAATGACACCCGAGGGCCCAATGCCCAGTGTCTGAATCCCCAATTCAAAACAACAACAAAAAAAACCCCACACACACGTCAGCTGGCCACCATTGTATACCCTTGAAATTTCAAATAATCAACAGACCTCAAAATGTTGCTGACCTTTTGTGAGTTTTGTGCAGATAAAACAAGCAAGCAAACAAACAGACAAAAGTTACAGGTGGGGAAGAACTGTGTTTTCCTCAAATAAAAGGAAACTATAATTTTTTAAGTGTTTGGAAGATTCTCATTGGGCAAAACATCCCCGTAAACATTTCAGGAATCATGTCAATCATCAATGCATCTTGGTCAACAGTAGAGGATGTGGCCTGCCACTTTAGCCAGGGCACAACCACAAAGATACCTCCATATTTGTTTTGAAAAGTTAAGCAAAGCCATAAATAAATGAAAATGACATATTTTAGATACTATTTTTTGCTTTGGGAAAATACAATTCTTGCAGAAAGTCACATATTTCCTAAACGGTCCTAGGGCCTTTATGTACTCCCTGTGTTTAGGGCCAGTAGATGTGAACCAGGAAGGTCCACTGGTCCAGAACACAGGAAGGTGTGGTCTGGAACAGCACTATTTGCAAGACAGGCTTGGTCCATACCAGCCCTATCAGTCCTGAAGCTTGCATGAGCTTTGAGGCTCGACTTTGAGGGATCCAAAGGACTAGGAATGAAATTCCTAGCCTTAGAGCGACTAAGGGATCCATTTCAGTGGTGTGCTTTGGTGTGCTGAAATAGAGGTTCCCCCTGATGGGGAATACAGAGATGTGTTTTATGCACATCTCTGCATTCCAGACTAGGTGAAACTAGTCCAATGGTAGACCTCAGTATTGGTGGAGTTTGTTTCAAATCAAGGGGCGCTTAATCTGAGTCACACTCCATCTAATGCGGATAGAGCATACCAGCACAGCGTGTGGACTGACAAGGCCCTGAAAAAGAACTATGAGGGATTGTAATCCAGATTAAAGATAGGTGCAGAAAGGCCTAGAGCAGTGATGGTGAACCTTTTGAGCTCGGTGTGTCAAAATTTGCAAGAAAACCTAGCTTAACTTGGGTGCTGTGTCACATCTAGGAATATCCATAATTTTGTGATATTTGTGGCTCTAGTAAAAAACTTATATTTTTGATATATGTATTTTATTAAAAGCAAAAACAAATAATTCTTTACATTAGTGACTTTTGTTGCTAAATCTTCAATTGAAAGTTGGTATTTTGTACACTTCAAGAACAAGCAAGCACTACACGCCCAGGTGCCAGGGTGGCCATGTGTGTCACCCAAAAGGGCTTGGTGTGTCACTTGTGACACGCGTGTCATAGGTTGGCCATCACCGGCCTAGAGTCAACATACAGGCCACACCATTAGAGTTAGAGTTAGACCAAAGGATCTATTCAAATTGTTTCTTTTTCAGAACAAGACGTTAAAAATGCACACCAATTTCTGGATGTAGGCAGAAAGAAGAAAAATTACAAAAGCATCTGTACCAACTTTTAGCATGGAAGGAAGTAGCTAGAAAAGTTACTTTCAAAGTTACTATTTTACTGTTTTATTATTGCAGGGATTGGCCACTTTACACCATGCCATAAAAGAAAAGCATGATTTTGTTCTTAGCCTAAGGCCTAACTAACTTGTGACCTACCAAATCAAATACAGGCCCCAGATATAGCTTAAACGTGAAAAATCTTTTATGTTCACCTGCCTGGGACCACAAAATTGAGAGAACTACTAAACACCCAGCAAGCAAAAATTCCTGGGCCCAGGTTGTTCAGGCTTGTGTGAATGATGGCATTACAAGCATTTGCAGAGGTAGCATAAATTAAACGAAAGTAGTACATAAGAGTTCTTGATCCCAGTCTATGCTGAGATTGCTTATAGTTATGGATCTTGATTAATTCATCTGAATAGTCAGCTGCACAATATATCCCATCTGCCACTGGGGGGAAAAAAGCTACATTAATGATTAAGAGCTTAAAGACTCTGCTTTTCTAAGCTTTAGCATCTGAATATAGAATCTGCCCCAGGGCTTCCTCAGCCACTATAAGGAGATTGGCTAGCTAGATGCAGAACCTGCCTGTCATGAATAGCAGATCAAGCCCTCTATATTATTTTGCACATACAAAGTGTGTTGGCCTCTAAACATAAGAGAGGCCCTGCTGGATCAGGCCACAGCCCATCTAGTCTAGCATCCTGTCACACACAGTGGCCCACCAAATGCTCATGGGCATCTCAAGCAGAGACAAGGACAAACCTATTCCTGCTCTTGAATCCCAGCAAATGGCCTGAGAAGCGCCCGGTTCCCCCCCCCCAAAGATGCACCTAGGCCAGTGATGGCGAACATTTTGAGATTGGTGTGTCAAAATTCGCAAGAAAACCTAGCTTAACTCGGGTGCTGTGTCACATCTAGAAATATCCATAATTTTGTGATATTTGTAGCTCTAGTAAAAAAGTTATATTTTTGATATATGTATTTTAATAAAAGCAAAAACAAACAATTCTTTACATTTGCTAAATTTCAATTGAAAGTTGGTATTTTGTACACTTCAAGAACAAGCAAGCACTACATGCCCAGGTGCCAGGGTGACCAGGTGTGTCACCTAAAAGGGCTTGGCGTGTCACCTGTGACACACGTGTCATAGGTTGGCCATCACCGACCTAGGCATTTGTTCTAGTAGCCATTGATATAACTTTCATCCATAAATTTGTCTAACCCTACCTTAAAGCCATCTAGACTGGTAGCTGTAACCACCTCTTCCAGCAGCATATTCCATAAACCGATGACCTTCTGGGTGAAGAAATACTTCCCCTTGTTGGATGAATATATCTGCCTTCACATTAAACTAATTTCTATAGAAAACCGCTTTGTACTGTTATTTCCCAGTATTTCATAACTTGCATAGGGTAAAGAATAATCCAATGACTTCTGTCCAATGTATCAACAACAGTTTGGACGAGCCATTTTGTATCAGCCCAAGATCTGAAGTGAACAAAATCCATAATCTTGCTCTACATTCTGTAAAGCCTGATGGATGCAGATGGAAGTCTCCATTCAGGACAGTGTGACTGGAATTAAACGTGAAGGAATTAAATGAAAAGCAGCCATTTCCATGCAAGAGTCTTTATCCTGTTAAGTGTACATTAAGAAAAGTCTGTTTGTTTTGGTCCACATATATATATTCTTGCTTGATTGGACTGATATCTTAAAACAGAACTTTTTTTCACCTCTTTACTTTGACCCATTCACATCAGTTAAAAGAGTTTCCTGTTGTGGAGAAACTATATTGAAAAATGGCAGCTATATTATTTTCTCAGAAACCATTTTCAGGCACCTGTAATCTAATGAAGTTTGCTGTTTTTCAAAGAACAGCTGTACATGCATGCCTGAATGCACACAACCTCTTCATCCCAATGTTGATAAAAGCATCTCTGATCCACAGCTGAAGCGGTTTTAAATTACATAACTGCTGGGTTTATTTGTTTTAATAAGATAGGGCAAATGTGAATAGCAGTGTAATTCTAACCTTCCATTCAGTGTGGTGTTTTAATAATTGAAGGAAAAGGAACAGGAACAATAAAAAGGAGACAAAGGCAAACAAATGGGATGATTCATGCAATGTTTGATTAGGCAGCATCAGGAAATCCGAATAAAAGCAAGCATCTTGCAACAGATGGAAAGGATCTTAGGCGACTGTAACCCTTATTCAAAACACTTACTAACAAGTAGCATATTAAGGATGATTCTGCTGTTTTGCATTGCCTTCATATATCTTATTTAAGATACAGACAAAGGAGGATTTGTTTAACATATAAATGGGCCATATTGAGAAGCGGAGCTCTCTTTTTGGAAAAATGTTTAAGGCCCTTTCTGCACTGGGTGTTATTCTGGATTATATCCCAGAATAGTGTCCTGCCAGTGCCGAAGTTGAAGCCAGAATAGATCCAGACATTGGAAAAAAGGAATGTCCTTAAATGCTGCAGAAAGAACACATCTAATAGGGAAATCTTGTGGCATTATAATCCTTATAATCCACATTTTTTATAGACTGCTTTTTTCCACACCAAAAACATGTTGCTTACTTTCATGGCTAGAATGCATTTCTTTTAAATGTTATGTAGAGGTTTTGATAGGGCATTCAGGGGAGAGAAAGGCCGCGTCCCCATGGTGGCCAGTTAGCACCGTTTGGGTGCTGTATTGGCACGCAGGGGCCGGGCGTGGGGCCGGGCGTGCATTTCGGGCGTCCACTTTTCGCATGCCAAACTCAAAGCCCAAATTGGCACTGCACCAAACTGGCATGGGGACGTCCCCAAAGAAGTGTGTTTCTTCCCTCCACCGTGTTACACCAACCAATCATGCGCAGTGATATGTATTTTGCTACCATTTTAGTTATGTATATGAAATATTAATACACTGATTATCATTAAAAGTATAGCCTGTGGCCAAACTTGCAATTTATTATTCATTCATTCATTCATTCATTCATTCATTCATTCATTCATTCATTCATTCATTTATATCCCACCCCATACCTGAGAAGTACCCATTAAGTACCCATTAATGGGTAAGTAATGGCATTTTTGTACCCATTAATGGGTACTTAATGGGTACTTCTAGTGACAGTGGAAAAACACCCACAGCTTACCTGCAGCATGCGCGGTGAGCATAAAGTGGGAGGAGGGGGCAGCCAATGAGAACATTTCTGTTCTTGCCATCCTGTATGGACTGGCAGGAACATTTGAATTTACCTGAAACTGCGGAGCAAGTGTTGATCGTTCTGCAGTAGGTAAATTCGAAGTAGTAGCAGCATAATGTGCGGCCGCTATGCTGGACTGGGTGTCAGGTGTAACACCCACACCTTGGCTTTACATTCTGATGCACTGTTTTCCTAAGACTGGACAACACCCTTGGATGCTGCACCACTGCTGTGGGCAGAAAGAAGCTGCGCTGCTTTGATGTCAGTCTGGAAGCCATAATTTTGAAGTAGTTGACAGAACGTTAAAAATAACAGAAAAAAAACTATCATTTTTATAAAACATTATTAAAAATCAAGGATATAAAAAAACAAACAAAAGCAAAAATGTCCATTCTAGAAAGTATAAATACCAGAGGACTAATTGCTCCAGAGACAGGTTCTAGTGCAAGGAAGACCAGACTGTAGGTAATCACAGATGGCACTCAACTTGCAATGGGACCTTCCCTGGAAATCTTAATGATCTCACAGTTCTTCACTGAAAAAGATGATTTGCTAAATATGCTGTTCCCAAGTTGTTAAAGACAAAACCTTGAATCCAACTTAAGCAAGATGTCATATGTGCACAATGAAGTGCTCCATTCAGCAAAGTGCCTACCATATTTCACACTAGCTGCAGCTTCTGGAGAAGGTACAAGAGCAGCCCCACATGCAATGCATTACAATAATCTAAATGGAAGATTACCAGCATCTTGACAATGTTGACTAGGCCACCTCTATCCATGTATGAGCATAGATGATAAACTAACTGAAGCTGAAGCTCATAATAGGCACTTCTGGTCACAGAAGTTACTTGGACATCTTGTGGCTATGATGACCTTAGGAGAGCCCTTGCCCAAGAGCAAGAGAAGGTCTGCCAATAAACAATTTGGTGGGCCACTGTGTCAGACAGGATGCTAATCTAGATGCGCTGTGGCCTGATACAGCAGGATTCCTCTTATGTTCTTATGTAGCCCCATTTTGATTGCTTCTGGAAATGGCCTCAGAAATAGGCTATTTGTAGAGTGCTGCATAAATATCTTGGGTCTGCAACTTCAGATGACAGAGAATGAAAATGAGGGCAGGACTGGCAGCTGTCTTATGAATGGCTGCTGATATAGGTGTTTTTTTCCACTGACCTCTCTAAATCTGGATCTAAGATGATCCGGATCAAAGGAATGGGTCCTTCAACTAATCCGGATCTAGTAGATCCTGATTAAGGGAGGTGCCAAACGCATCCCCACTGGCAGTGCAGGAGCTAGCCTGCCCGCAACGGAAATGCTGAAGCACCCATGTGGTGAATCCGGATCGACCCATGTGGGGCCTGCCTGTCACCACAGGTTTTTTGGGGGACAAGGGGTGCAATCTCTGTATACGCTCCAGAGATTCTTCAAAGATTCTCTGGAACGGCTCCAGAGAATGTCTGGAGCTTTGCCATAAGCTTCGGAGATTCTCCGGAGCAATCTGCCGCAAACTTCGAAGATTCTTCGGAGCCTGTGACAAAGGTCCATAGGATTGGCATTGCTTTTGCATGGAGTCCTCTTCGGAGCCTGTGCCATTCTTCGGAGCTAGCTTCAGAGCCAGCTTTGGAGCTATTTTCTCTATCCACCTTTTCTATAACATGCATAATTTTATATAATTCAATCAGGTCCCCTCTTAAACATCATCTCTCCAGACTGAAGAGGCCTAGACGCTACAGCCTGGTTTCATAAGGGAGGTGTTCCAGACCCTTAATCATTCTGGTTGCCCTTCTCTGAACCTTCTCTAGTTCAACAATATACTTTTTGAGGTGTGGTGACCAGAATTGTACACAATATTTCAAATGTGGCCTCACCATAGATTTATAAAGGGGCAAAATGACACTTGCTGACTTATTTTCTATTCCCTTCCTAATTATTCCCAGCACTGAATTAGCTTTTTTCACTGCTGCTGCGCACTGAGTTGACACCTTCATTGAACTGTCCACCCGAACCCCGAGATCCCTTTCCTGGTGTGTTGCAGAAAGCTCAGACCCCATCAGTCCTCCTGGAGATCTGGATCTTGAAGATCCCTGAAGACTCCATTGTGAACACCTTTAATCAGGTCCACATGAAATCCAGGTTTAAGGGCCTGAGGGACCTGTTAAATCCAGATTTTGCCTGCCCTCAAGGGGACAGGGCCTTGCAGATGAGGCCTTCAATGGAGTCTAGGTGGGGACAGGGCCTTCCCAAGAGGTACCAATCAGGTACCAATCGGGTTCTTAATGGGGTCTTAGAAGGATTCTAAGCCCTAAGCCCTAATGGGAAAAGGCCCCTAAGTTTGCAATTCTGGAACAGGAACCTTTCATGTCATAAAAATCTGCTGTTCAAAGAGATGTAAAGGTGAAGTTGCTTCTGAGTTGAGCTCAGATGCTAGTGGCTACACAGTCCCATCCACACAGTTTTCAAAGTTTGACACTGTTTTATCCTAGGGATATGCCAAGGAGTAAAAACAGGACCACGTGCATGCAAAGCAGATGGTCAGCCACAGTTTCAGATACTCCTTTCAAAGGAAAATAAAAAATCTCGCTAGACGTGAGCACTTTTGAAGTCTAAAATTCCAGCCTAAAATTTGGAAACTGAATATTAAAAGGAAACAAATCTGCATTGAGTTCATTTTTTTTTGTCAAAAAAACAAAAACAAACCTATCATTGCCTCATTTAGAACCCAAAGTGTGTAGGGGAAGCATAAGCCTTAAGAAATACATGTACAAAAGTATATTTGTTACAGCAAGTATAAAAACCTTAAATGATCCCATTGTGGCTTTAAGATCATCTATGAAAACTGATGTAGAACAGATCATAATACATAAGGATACATATCTAATAGCAGCACAGTCCATCTCATATTACACTGTACAATGGGATAAGTAATGTGAAACATTATTTCCACAGTAAATGATGGCTTGTGACCATGGTTACTATCTACAGGGCTTTTTTGCCCATCGTTAGAGCATTTTAACATGGATGGAATTAACTTATGTCAGTACTCTGCTTGCCATTTAATACTTAGAACTACAGGTATTGGGGGTGGGTGGGAAAATCAGTTTGTAAAGCAGAAACATATGAACTTGAATGTTTGTCTGACAGCATTGCATGCAGAAATCTGCAAAGACATTCCCCTCTTACAGATTCAAGGATCCTCTGGGAAAAGAGACACTTTCAGGAAAGTCCAAATGGGCTTCCCTTCACTCATCAGTGTGATTTAAGGGGGTGCCCTCTCCCTCCTAATACACTCCATTGATGGCAAAGTCAAACACTATGCTGGGGGTAATTTACTGGACTCTTGCTGTGGTCTAATACATTATAGGCAATAATATACTAGACCACAGTGAGCCAGTTTGGTCTAGTAGTTAGGGAGCCGGACTCTTATCTGGAAATACTGGGTTTGATTCCGCCTTTCTCCATGAAGCCAGCTGGGTGACTTTGGGTGAGTCACAGCTCTCTTCTGAGTCCCACCCACCTCACAGGGTGTTCTGTTGTGGGGAGAAGAAAAAGTTTGTCAGCCACTTTGAGCCTCTTTAAATGGGTAAAAGCAGGATAGAAAAGCCAACTCTTCTCCTTCTCCTTCTTCAGTATTGATTGTGCTACAAGATGCACTGCCAAAATGCCCCCCATTGGGAGCCCATTTCTGGAAGTTTCATTCCCGATCTTCAGATCATTTGGAGACATTCTGCAACAACTCTGAAGATGGCACAGGTCTGTGAGCCAGTGTGGGATGTAACACAAGTCATCTCAGTGCAGATGGCTTCATTCCATTTCAGCAGGGAACAGGTAGTTTATTTCGGATCAGAGTGTTCAGCTCTGATTGAAATATCAATTTCTAGTGTGAATACAATCTAATATACTGCTCAGAGCAACTGATTTCATCTATATACATCACAATATAAATAGAAATGTTTCAGTTCTGCATTTGCAATACTTTGTTGTTAGGAATTATACTTATTATTATTTTTGTAGTGCTGTCCCCAGCACTACAAACGTTTTGGTACTATGGTATTTTTACTCTGCTGAGTAGAGTTACCATAAATATTTAAGAAATAGTTAGAACAAGAAAACAATATCTTTGTTTCATCTTTTTACAGTTATAGGTTCACATTTAATGTTTCTTAATTATACAAAACAAAAGACAATAAAAACCAAATCCTTTGTAATCACTAAATAAGCTTTTAACTCTCCTAATATCATTCAGGTTATTATGGAACATTTCCAAGGACCACAAACAGAGTAACCTGGAGGATAATAATCTAACACAGAAGGGTCCAAACTCTTATCCTCAAGAAGTGGACTGGTTTCACTAAGGACAATCTTCAAATACAGTTCCTTATACTGTAGTAACATCCATGAAAATTATGCCAGTGGAGTGGAAGTGATCTTTGCAGACTTGCAGGGCAGAAACCCCGTGCCCCCTCTTTTCCATCATACCTGACTTCATCGGGTTGGGGATCCAAATCTCACTCCCTATATAAGCTGGATTCAGATCATCTTTGGCAGGGAGTGAGACGATTGCAATCGGGAAGGAGAGAGGGAGACAAAAGGTGTGGGTGGAAGGAAGGAAGGAGTGGGGGAGCAGGGCAGAAACCTCAAAGTCTCATGATTGTTGGCGGAAAAGTCCCTCTTTGCAAAATCGGACACATGGTCTGATCTCTGTTAGGTTGACGCACTTCCTGCTACATGGTAAGAGAGAGACGTCGATCCTGGGGAGAGGAAGCAACCCCACTTCATGACCCCAGAAGGGAAGCTGTTGTGTCTTTTGCAAGCGCTTGTCACAGAACAGCAGAAAAGAGTTAACTGGGTAAATGTAACCTTGTTTGTTCCCGCCCTTTTCTGTAAGAACTGAGATCTGTTCCAGTTTTGCTTCTGTAGTTAGTTTGTTGGTTGCTGTTCAACAGGAGAAGAAGGAAAAAGCCATGCAGTGTAACGGGACAGAATAGGCAAACTGAGATGTTATTGTTTTATATCCAAGTAACCCTACCTTGTTAGACTTAGTAAACTATAAGTTTTGAAGATAACAAAACTTGTGGACTCTGTTCTTTGGTAACCAGATTGCTATTGTACTCTGGCACAGAAGTACAGCTCTGCAACTAGAAAAATTCTGCACATGCATATCTTTATTCCCAACAGAAGCCAACCGCTGTGAGAGTCCCTCTTTGTAAAATCAGACACTTTGACTCAATCCCCACAACATCTCACAGCCAGATACATCTGATCTCTTTTTGTTACAATTGCAGGCTGTTCATTCTTCCCCTCCTTCTCCTCCCCTTTCAGCCAGTGGAAGAGTTCCTTAGCCGATAATCACACCTTCTCATTGACTCAGGGGAAACTGAGGAGAACACCCCTAAAGCGTGATTCCCTACCTCCCCAAACCACTCACGTTCCAATTCCTAAATAGTGAGGATTATTTCTAACTCCAGCAGCGAGACTTCTTTTTATTCAAATACAGATAATATTCATTTTGGGACCTTTAAACATCAAAAACTGTGGATTCCTTCGGGAACAGTCAGCTCTAAAAACGTTTTCAAAGCTCTTTAAAACTTGAATGGGAATACACCCACAGAGTTCTTTCTTTTTTGGGGGGGAGTTAAGTTGGACTGTGAGATTTATGTTAATTTGAGGGAGGGAGTCTCCTGTGGATTATGTTGGCACTCTGTGACTATAGCTGAATTCACATGTACTTTAGTGGAACGGAACAACAGACTAATCCCAGGCTGGTTCACTTCCAGCTTGGTTGGAGCCATTTGCATTCTGAGCATTGAAACACCTCTGTTCTTGCCCTGCAGATCAAGCAATAAGGATGCATGCCTCCTGCATTATTCCTGATGATACAGCCTTCCACTGGAAGTCCCACCCACCCCTAGCCATGATTGGCCACTGCACACATTGCTGTTACATAGTGTCTAGTGCATGAGGCAGGGCCAAACATACCAGTTCTTGGGGCAGTGCAACCACAGCACCCAGTCCCAACTCCTCACCTTACAACATGCACGAGTGATATAAAAACACTGTTCCTGGACCATTCCTGATTCTACAAGTTTGCTTTTGGACAACCTTTAACTTATCCAAAGCAAGAAAGGACTGGAGAGGGCTTGGAGCACTTCAGGAATACTGCAACAGACCACACACGAGATAAGCATTCCAGAGAGTCATTTGTTAACGAATACCAGGAAAGTGTGCAAAAGCCCTATGTTCGTTAGGAGTTAGATTAATACTTTGTAGCATTTTGTACATAAACAGATTGCTCTTTTATATGAGAGTTTGCTTCTGGCATATCAGAATGAATCAGACGGGAACATAAAGAACCCACAACAAAACTGAAGTGGGATATATTATCTTTGCAGAATTAACTCTATAATGCTAACCCCTGATGCTGACAGACTAGCACATTGAGTGTTCTGCTATGAGTTATGGGGCCAGCTAGGCAGTCCACTGAGATTTTTCCCACTGGGCTATGAAGTACATGCTATTATCAGCATGGAAAGATGGGTAATTTAGCAAAGAAGTGCCCCCAATACATACCAAAAAGCATTAACTTTGTGGGCTCATGTTCATGTTCATTTGAATTCCAAGCCATGACCACAGAAATAAATGGAAACCAAACACACGTGGATGAAGTAATGAGCATACATGGAAAGGCTAAATAAATTACTACTAAGGGTGTTTTTCCACTGCAGCCCTTAGATCCGGATCTAAGAAGATCCGGATTAAGGGAAGCACCCAATGTGTTTCCATGGGAGGTGTAGCACCCATTAGCAATGGGTGCTAACGCCCCTTCTGTGGAAACAGCTTTGCACCCATGTGGGGAATCCGGATCGACCCCCAAGGGGTCGGTCCGTTACCCCAGGTGTTTCGGGGGACAGGGGGGTGCAGTCTTCGAAGCCACTTCGAATTGACTTCGAAGTCATTTCGAAGTCTGTGCAAAATAGCTCCGGAGTGCCTTTGAAGTCTGTGCTGATCTTGGGAGTGAACTTCGAAATGACTTCAGAGTTACTTCGGAGTCACTTTGAAGTCACTCCTAAGTTCACTTCAAAGATCAGCACAGACTTCAAAGGCACTCCGGAGCTATTTTGCACAGACTTCGAAATGACTTTGAAATGACTTTGGAGCCTAGGTTTCCTTTAATCCGGATTTTCTGGCAGAAGACCCCATTGTAGACCCCATTAATGGGGTCTACAGAAAATCTGGATTAAAGGCCAAAATGTACCCATTAGATCCGGATTTCCCCTATGGCAGTGGAAACAATCAGATCCCCAAAGGGTGCCGTGGTAGAAATGGGATAATCTGGCTCACACCCAAATGAGTCCTAAATGGGTGCAAAAATGGGTACTTTTTGACAGTGGAAAAACACCCTAAGGTACATTTCAAAACAGAGGGAAGATAAACTTATACAAGAGAAGGAGTAGTAAAGGACTTTCCTCGTGATGTGATTCCAGGAATGGAAGAGACTTCAAGATATTGGACTAATAGTCAACTCATTTAGTTAACTCACATAGTAAGGAGAGATATAAAACATACCTAAAGGGAGCTTGGAATTATTAAACAAAAGCAATTATAGCAAAGCTCTCTCTGCATTTCCCCGTAGATTCAGATCAAAGGGCCTCTGGCCCAGATCCTGGGCCTCCTCATCCACACATTAATGTGGATGAAGGAGTCCCTACCCACCTCCATTAGTCCATCTCCGTTTGCACAAGACAGACCCAGATACAGACTAAGAGGTCCTTAATCCATCTATAGTAGACTCACAAAATTATGCCTATAACCAGATTAAGGATTAGTCCAGATGACAGGGACATGCAGATGACACACCTCCATGATCTAGAACTACCATGGTCTGCTATTTAGCAGCATACCATAGTGTACCACCAAAAAGCACCTGCTATCCCTCCATAGATAGGAATGAAAGTTCTTAGCCTCAGAGCAGGGGCGGGGTGGGGGGTTCGGTGGATGGCTATGGTGTGCTGCTGAATAGCAGCATCCCAATGGACATATTCTACAGATGGACAATGAGAAAATCACCCAAACAGTGCTACCAGGTGGTTGCAGAAAAAGAGAAAGGCCACATAAAAGTGGCATCACATTTCTAAAAGATATTGAACAGATGAATGTAAAATGGGACGAAGCAGCATACCTGACTCCTGACTGAAGTCACTGGAATAATCTTGTTGCCTGATATGCTACTTAGCATGAGAGGAGCTAACTAATGCCCTAGCCTTTGGGAAGCTAGCCCTTGGGGGCCTAGCCCAATAGCCTAACAGTTGGGCATGTGAAAAGCTGCAAATGGCACAGATGGTGGGCAGAGAGCACTGATCTGGTCCACACCTCCTATGATCTGCAGCAGTAGTCCAGTTAATCCAGATAAGTGCAGAAAGGTCCAGTTTTCATTAAGCACAGTTTTGTATCCAAGTTCCAACGGCCCATTTTTAAGCGAAACACTGTGCCCTCAAAAGATACTGCAGATCCTCAAAAGACATGTTAAAAAGTATAACAGAGGATTTTTGAATGTGCGTCTGATATCCAGTTTATGTGACATGCATACAGTACTGCACATACTGGCATTTCTTATGCTTTGTTTCATTTTTCTTTTTAACTGAATCTAAATGTGAAATAGAGAACACCTAAAAAAGAAGCCATCTTTCAAAACAGGCGACAGTTCTGTATTCTTTTTTTAAAGAGTATCTTTCAAAGTAGGTTACTGTGTGCCTTAATTATGAATTATTTAGCCATTGCTGAAACAAAGAAATATACTTACCTATAGCAACTGCTTTGCTTACAATCTATTCTGTTTGCCAACAAATTATCTTTACTTACAAAGAGTTTTTGAGGAACTATGAACACAATTAACTTTGATTTTCAACATGGGAACACTTCCTGACCTTTGCTTTCTCACTGTTGTCCTTTTTCTGTCCTTTATGCTCATTTTCAATACACAACCCCAACTCCCTTCGATATTTTACTGTCAGCAACCTCAACAAAATCTGCAACACGCTATTTTCCTTGAACAAGCCATCTCATGAACATGTTCTTTAGCTTTTATATTTACACCGTGTCTAAAACGTTCTTTACACTGTATGCAATAGTTTCATCTGAAAATCAAGACTGTGTGTGTGGGGGGGGGGGGAGCTTAGAAACTTATTTTATGTTTTGTTGTTGTTATGTTGCATACCATTGCTGCTGTTGGGTACTGCCAAGCTGTGGCTGACTCTACATTGTTCTCTTGATAGAAATAGAGAAGTGAGTTTTCACTGCCTACTTCCAGGGAGAAACTGGGGATTCAACTTGCAACAGTCTGTTTTTCAAGCAGTTTGCTCTACTACTGATCTACAGCCTTTCACCTGTTTTATGATAGGGTGAGTCTTTTGAGATAACCTGTAGCCATTTTCCTATAAACTTTACTCAATAGTGTAAGGACATCTCTATATTGTTCTTCCACATAACCCCCATTTTACACGCAGTTCTTTAGCAAATCAGACAAGAGAAAAGTTTTTGTGAAATAATGTATGTGATTTAGCAGACAATTCAACAGCTCTTTCTATTTATAAGTGGCACTTTCTCAACTGAGGGCTCCTACTTCTGTGTTATGTAAAGACTTGCCTATTCTATGCCTTGCTGAATGTTCAAACTCCCTAAAGAAGAAATTTAACTAAACCAATTACAGGAAAGCCTCCACATATAGCACAAATTTTATTATACATCTCTATTGAATCCCATTGTTTTCATTGTCTTCTAGACTCATAACCGTTTGCACAGTTCAAAAAAAGGTGTAGTGTTCCTATGGTGTTGTACTTATCCTTGAAAATGAATCTCCAGTTCATAAATCTTATTATGTACTATGTTAAATTTTGTATAGCAGCAATGCTGCATTGTAACCATCTCTATGCTTTCCCCATCCATATCTTCTACAAAATTAACTGCTTGATACATTACCTTGGGATATAGGTGGTCCCCTTGTGAAGTAATAGCCTTAACCTTTGTCTCCGAAAGACTAATCACTGTCCTTTTAGATCCATAACTTTTATTGAAATTGCTTTCTGTAAAGCACTTTATCACATTTCATCTCCTAATGCTTTTATATTCTGACTTAAACACTACAGCTTTAATATTCATTTCTATCTGCTGCATGGTCTCATCTTTTGAAATCTCTCTATAGAAGATGATGCTATTATTACTTACAATGAATGCTTTTACAACACTTGATTATGACCTATCCTTTCAGTTAAGAGGTTTAAACTTGTTTATTCCATGTTACTCCACTATAGTTGGTTTTCCTATGTCTTTAGTATGTCTGATTCAGTTAATTTAGTTTTCCCCTTAAGGGAGACAAAAGACAGAGTTTACAACTAAGTGATGTCCAAAACATATAAAAAGGAGGAAAAGGTATTTACTCCAGTGCTTCCTAATGAACTACAATAGTTGAGGGAAACGATCCTAAAACCCTGCAAAAGGATTTTTTAAGCAATTAAAAGAATCCAGCATTTTTTATTTAACACACTAAATAAAATTTTATTTTTAAATTTGTTGCTACCACAAAAATAATTCAGAATCCATGACACTGTGTTTTGATGTTTTCTTGCCCTCTGTTTTTTTTAGATGTTGTGAGCCTAAAGAGATTTTTTTTAATACTTCAATTATAAAAACATTTAAAGCATACAAACTTGTGCAACTTTTATTTTAATGAAGATGAGAAGTTCATTAAAGAAGATAAATATTTCATTAGATGTTAAATAAAACAAAGAGATTTTTTGGCTTCTCTCAGCACAAAATTCCTCTGAAAGATTAATTAATACATGCAAATTATGCAAATTAGACCCATGCAAATATTTTATGAAGACAATTAAGGGAACCATTAATTACTGCTTTTTTTGCTTCAGTGAGATTCATTCATTTAATTTTAATTTCACTTTAACTGTTCTGATGTATAATCTTGCAGCTAAGAACTTTATCTTTCCTGGTGGGTCACTTAAACTTATAAATTTCATCAAGTGAGCAGCACCAGAATCTGAACAGATATTCTCTGAGCTATGTTCAATATCAAGAGAAAAGTCTGACACAATGCACTTCAAGACTCTGGGAAACTGAAAGAAAATGTGAGCTCATTCTTGGACAAGGTTCAACTGCTGAAAAAGCAATTAATTTGCTTTGGCTGTGCTAATATAGGGGAATTAGAAAGTGTGACACAAGACAAATAGAAATAATTAGTTCTCCAAAATGATGTTCTCATTAATATGGTTTGAACAGTAGAAATAAAAAAAAGGGTGGAAAAAACTCTTACCAATATTATTATGGTATCTCTTCATTCTGTCCCTAGCCACAAGAATCAGTATAATGCAGGGTTTTTTTTTTAACCTTTAAATATCTCTACAACATACAGTATATGTGTGTGTATTGCAAACTATTTGACAAATAAAAAGAATCTCAACTATATTATTGTTTAATCCACTTGCCATAATGTTTACCTGTGTCGTTTTGACAAAACATGACTACTTAGAACTAAATCCTACTGAGTTCAATGGCACTTATTCTCAGGAAAAGCTGTACAGGAATATGCAACAGGGTTTAAAATGTATCTGATCTCCCTCCTCCACCCCTTTACCATCATAACTATGCGGGTAAATTCAAACTTTAAACTTCAGCATTCATTACTTAAATTGATTTTTATGGGATATAGCAAGCTATAATATGTAATGTGCTTATAGTGTTGTTTCAAGCTGTAGAGGAAGCAGCATTATCCTATCAAAAGTTTCCCTAATGCCCTCTTTTATATTTGACAGCATAAAAGTTTTCCCCTTGCTGAGTCTTTAAACAGAGGGAAGTCAATTTTCTTCTACTTTTTATATTAATGCTTACAGCCACCCAAGACAGGTGAGAACATTCTATTGTAGCTAATAACAGAGAAGCTAGGCTACTTAGCTTAGAAATAAGCCATAGGGGGATTGTTGAAAACTCCAGTAGTCCAGATTTAATGACAGCATGGACGATCTATTTCCAGGCATGCTTTACATGGTCACCACCTGTTTTCAACAATCCTGACTTAGCAAGGTTCAGATACATGTACACACAGGGTGCCTCTAAAGTCCAATTTTAGGGAACTGAAAACATGTGAAGGTTTTGCCCTTAGACCTATTCGCACAAGGGCTTTTGGAACGCGTGAAGGATGCCCTGGCATGAAGCATTCACTCCTCTGTGTGGGCCCTCAACGTGTTCCAGGTGTAGAGTAGTTAATACTGCTCTACACCCGGCCCAGGGCATTTGGAGTCAGCCCGAGGTTGATCAGGGAAGGCAGCATTTGCATCCCTTCCTCCCTGACAGATACGGGCCCCGCCTCCGGCCGCCCCTACTGGGCAGGCTGGTCACGTAACTTCCCTGGGTTCCTGTGGGTTCTAGGGAACAGGATCGTGTCCCCTAGAGCCCGCAGGGACCCCCTTGGCACCCCCAACGGGGACGGGCCTAAACGGGAACACACGTGATTGCTGTGCGTACATTCCCATTTAGGCCTGTCCCCGGGGGGGGGGGGTGTACTCATGGGGGTCCCTGTAGGCTCTAGGAGACCCAATCTGGTCCCCTAGAACCGTGCCAGACCTGCCCTCCCCTGGGTCCGGCCAGACCCAATTGCAGACAGGCCTGGCAGTGGAGTCCCGCCCCCATCCTTGCCTTTTCAGGCTAGGACACTTGGGCAGGTAGGAACACTTCGCACACAGGCAGGTAGGAACATGTGGAGACACATTCCTTACCTGCCTACGTGTGAATGGGGAAAGCGTCCCCGAGTGTCGTAGCCTAAGCACACTACAGCCTAAGCACACTAAAGCCTCCGGTCTCTATTTGAGGCTTCCCACTAACAATTTGTAGCAGTTGTGGGAGACAGGGTAGTGGACTAGAAGGACTGCTGCCTGAGGCAGCAGGGCTTCTCTTATGTTCTTATGATGTCTACACCACACCTGTAAGTAGTCTTTCAACAGCATACATGAGTAGAGTATGAAGCACAGCTCAAAATGTTGGAAGAACAAATATATTTATATACAAAATACACTAATCTGTAGTAGCAAAATTATGCATTGAATGAATATATATATATAAAAGAAATAAATTTCTAAGGCTATATGCTACCAAGAATACATGGTTACACTGAAATACATAATATATTGTGAGTTCCAAATTCTCTTCAGATATCCACTTAGTTAGCAAATTAATACTGCAGTGAACAGTAATATTACATTATGAAAGTGTAAATATTATTTTTTAACTTGCTATTTGTTACATGAATACACCTCTTGTTGTCAAAATGTCCCTCCCTGTATGAGGCTCTGAACCACACATGTTCCTTTACGACAGGACCTCCATGCTATTGTATCTGCTCCAAATGCTAGTCTATTTCTCCATGCAAAATCCTGGCCAACTCTAGTATCAGTTAAGTAGGACTACCTTCCCTTGCCCAGACATGAATTGGCCGCTAAATATTTATTTATTATTCCAGGATATGAAACTCCAAAATCCACATTCTCAGTTTCTCCTCCCCCCAAACACTTGCTTTTCTTCCCACCTTTCTTTGCCTGGCCACTGTATCGCCTTCAATGTTTCAGGGTTTTTTTTGGGAGAGGGTGATGCTGTTGTTGAATTTGTGCAACGGCTGGCTAACCGTCTATAATAACCAGCCCAAGTGTCAGGCAAATTCTAACACCCTCATTTCCTCACATGTGAGTTTCAGGGTCCCTCCTCTCCTGAGGTTTTTGTTTTTGTTTTTTACAATTCAAACCATTGAATTCTCTATTGTTTCTGACCTTTTTATTAAAATATTCCTGTCCCTGATGGGTTCATAAAGAGGCATCCAACTCTTGCACATGTTATTGCCATTGTATTCTACATGTTGTAGAGGTGCCTTCAAAGCTCTTTGACCTCTTTTGACTTTAACAGCATAATAGTTTAGAACCCTGTGATGGATGAAGGACACGATATGCATAACTTTATCTGTGGAAATGCCTTCTTGATCCAATACTGCCACAAAGCAAGAGGAAGATAAATATCTTTAAGGCAAAGCTTGTGGATTCAAAAATATTTAAAAGCTTTATTTTTTTTTAAAGAAAAAACTTTCTGCAGTTACTTAGAGCTGTTTTTTAAAAAAATTCTTACTTGATTTTTTCTTCCAACCTTTATACAAATTTATTACTTTATACAAAATTGTTACTTATAAAAATGATTGCTATATGGTATTCAGCAGCACTGTAGCATCTATAAGAACTTTCACTTGTATGAAGCTCTGAACTACAATACCTTTACAGTACTTCTGAACCCATTGTGTGCTAGCAAAGAAGTATTTTGTTCTATTGAAAATTACAGAGTGGCAAAAGAAGAGAATTTAAAATTCCATTTTACTTTTATGCAATCCATTTTTTAAAAAAATTTATATCATCTTTCTGTCTCTAATGTTTAAAGGGAACAGAAAGACCCAAACTGACTGACCCCCTGTTTGACTCTATGGGCTGTCTATGTAGATTTAGAAAATTTGTGATTTTTTTCCTCTACAGCACCTCTGATCTGTCATTCTTCAGATCCTTCATTCAAGCTACTCACATTTTGTAGTAGTTTAAATCATAAAGAGGGTCCTGTGAGATTCTTGGCAGATCAGCTTCCTAAAAAGAAAACTCCATAATACAGCTAAGGTCCTTGTGGTACTTTCCATATATTGCTGGACAGTCAAGCACAGCCAGTACATTTGGAGTTATGACTGCCATAAACCAGTTGTAGATCTCCCCAGTGAATAATGGAACAGTGAAACTAATAAATACCTGTTTGCCTTCGCTTATTAGCAATTAATGCAACTGGATATTAAGGGAAGTATGGTATTCCTATAACAGCCCTGAGTCTCATTGTGTGCATTGTTATTATTTCAATTATGCTGTAATTATTTTTGGTATCACATGAGAAAGGGTGGATTTAAATTACTCGTAATATAGTAGGCAACAAAGAGTACCGGCACAGAAATATCTGCTCAAAAGTCTCTTTAATCTCCGACAGACTTGTACCCAATTAAGCGAGTAGAAGACTGCTGTCCATTTTCTAAACAAATATATTTTTAACTATATTTGGGAACACTGTGTTTGGGAAACATTTAACTGATTAATTATTTCTTGCACAAAAAGGGCATGAAGAAGATAGTGGATTCCTTTCATTTCAAAGGAACCAAGTCATAAAGGGAGAGGCAGACGGCATTATGTTAAACCTAAAGTATACAACTTTGTATGAAACTCCTTTCAAAGAAAGTGAAATGACTAAGAATGCTTTAACTCTGTCTTTAGTCTTGCTCTCCTGGGAGATGGATGGTAGGACTGTCTAGTTTAAAGGTGTAGCTAACAATAACCTATGAACACTATGAAACAATAGCCTATTTATAAGGTTACTGCCAGCAATCAATACTATCTTTTGTTTAACTTAATCAAAGTTGTCTTTAATTGATTAGCTTGGGTGAAAAGCTGCCAGAATTGGAGAGTGTGGTGCCTAGAGACAGGAAACAAATTTATTATTGTTAAGTTTCTTTAGACTGCAGTATAATTCCACTGTTTATTCTTCGCTAGGAAAAAAAATGCAGCATGTGAGGTAAAGTACATGATTAGTGCATGTTTTCCTACAATTTGGATATCAATTATACGAGACAGAATAAAACCGGAGAAACACTTCAAAGCCATAGACTACCCTGTTAGTTTTTGTGTTTCTAATCCTTTTTAAAAGATTACACTAAGCGAAATTATTCAGTAGAGCTTACAACCAGGTAAACAAAAAGTCCACTGCTAGAATATAAAATGCACAGCCTCCTATCCATTTATTGCCACATTCGTAGGACAATGCAAATTTTCCAAAAGGTGTTTAAAATAAGAAAGTTTTCACGTTCAACTACATCTGAAAACATGTGTCAGAATGAAATCTTTTAAAATGCTGAAACTGGATTACAAAAATGTAAGCAAATGTGTGCATAGGCAGGCTTATGACTTGTCTGTGGTAAAATACTACTTAGATTTAAGTGTCACCAAGCTATTTCTGTATGGGATTCTAATCAAGGGCATTAATGGTTTAGACTTCTGAGCCTCACTGATCCATTTGATAATACAAATCTGTGAGGCCCTGTCCCCAACACAAGGCCCTGATCATAATCACCATCCAGGCGGACCAGCAAGGCCCAATCCTGAACAAAAAACCCTCTATGATTGGGACTACTGATCTCTGTGGTGCACCAAAATGCACCCTGAAATTCATCCTAGAGTTTACAAGGCTAGGACCTTTTGTTCCTATCCCTTGGAGGTCTTGGTGTCTGGTCTAGAAGTGTGAGGCAACAGTGTGGGCTTGTCTGAACCAACACCATTATGCAGATAGTGCTGATCCCACCCACACTTTTTCATGGTCAAGAATCAGTGGTAGTATCCAGATTAACGGATTAAACGTGCTGTTATAACAAAATATGCAGCTTACCTGCTGCAAAGCCATGACACACCTTCTGGATTCAAGCAGCCTCCCCGCAGCTTTGTCACAGAAAGCTGTGATACTTGTGTGATGCATGTGGAGAGGTGCGCAACATGTGGGATAGGGCAGCCAATGGGAGCCAAACTGCAGGCTCAGCTCTCATTCACTGTTCTCGCCATCCTGTCCGAACTGGCGGGAACATTCAAATTTACCTGAAACTGTGGAGCGAGTGTTGATTATTCCACACTAGGTAAATTCAATAGTGGTGGCATAATGTGCCTCCACTATGCAGTATCAAGCATCAGGTGTGATGCCCATGCCCCAACTGTGCACTGGAATGTGCCGTATCTGTAAGTCCAGACTGGTGGGAACATTCAATTTCACCTGAAACTGCGGAGCGAGTGCTCATTGTTTCACAGTAGGTAAATTCACAGTAGCAGCGGCATACTGCAGCACAGCTACGCAGGATCAGGTATCAGGTGTGATGTCCAGACCACAGCTGCACATTCTGAGGGGCAGTTTTCCTAAGTCTGGGCACATTCCTTGAGCAGGGGCAGCAATGGCAGCTGGGAGTGTCTAGCATACCTGAGGAGGCTAATAGTAGCAGAGAAAGCGGTGAATGCAGCATCCATGTGGGCAATGTGCTCTTCCTCCATATTCAATGTACAATGAGGGTGCAGTTTTCTGCAGACACTCTACTTGCTCTATAAATTCAAGGCACCATAAAAGTGCTGTGCAGATTCTCCTGTATCTGGATGCAGCTGAAGAGCCCCTGTCTGACTTTTACAGGGAGTGTTTGCTACAGATCCGGCTGATAAGACTTAAATTACAAGGGCAGGATACCCAGTGCTGTGATTGAGAGTCCTTTGATGATAAAGTCTTGGCATTTTCATTAGTAAACTTCTTCCTTTTTCTTTTTTTGGAAGAAAGTATGGAATGGTCAAAATCCATTATACTGCTTGTTGCCTTTAAAACTGATAAATACATTTCACTATTCAGAACTGCAATCTGAATTCTGGGATTTTACAATATCAGACTTTACAATATCAGGAGCGTGAAACAAAGTGTAAATTTTCATGCTTAGCAAGGAGAAATCCATTTCTCTATGATAGGGACCCCCAGGCCATAAATAAAGGCCGTGCCCAAACAGGCTTTTCTGAATGTGTTGATCCTTGCTATGAGAACTGTTCTTAAACTTCCTAATACTGTACTGCAAACATATCGCTGCTGAGATAAGGGATGTAACACTACCAAGAACGGTGTATAGCGTTCATGGAAGAAAACATAATCTTTAGTTTTGCTCAACAGTGTTAGAAATACTAAATGTCCTGCCTATGGGAGGGCAGGTAACATGCTAATAAGGAAGTAGGTGAGCTATGAGCCATGACAACTGAGATAAACATGCCTTGTAGAATTACGCTGTATTGACACAAATGTAACCGTTCATGTTATTTGTGAACTATAACTATGTGTATAAGTACTTCTTTTCAATGTGGATGAAAAGAGACCAGTCTTTGGGAGCTACCACCTGGTTCCCTTACCACTAGCAATAAAGAGAGTTGTAGATCCCTTTCAGATTAGCAGAATAAATCTGCAGTTATAGGGAAAATCGCAGCTTACCTGCTGCAAAGCCACATCCCGCTGTCCAGACTACAGCAGCCACCCATAGCTTCCTCTTTGGTAGCCATGAGAGTTTGCGTTGGTGCACGCATCACATGGGTTGAGGCAGCCAATAGGAGTTGAGCTGCCCTCCCTGTTCTCATTGGCTCTTCTCACCGTTCTGCCCAGATTCGAAGTTTCTTAATACTGCTCTGCACGTGCTGTTAAATGAGCATTAACGTAAATGCGCAGTAGCTATGGGATAATGTGTCGGCGCTACAATCCCTTGATCGTGGCGTGTGACACCCCCACAGTGACTGTGCACTCCGCTGCTCAGTATTAACGAGCCTGGATACACCCGTAATGTGTCTTTTTGGCATGGCCGAGCATGAACCCAGAAATTGTGCTGCAGCATAACATGTATAACTGCTCTTGGGACCATTTTATGTTCATTTGTCATTGAAATTATAGGTGCTTTGACTGTATCTTCGTTCTGGTAACTTCCTGATTGGGCTACTGTAATGCACTCTACATTGGGCTACCCTTGAAGACAGTTCAGAAGCTGTGGCCAGCTGGTACTAATGGTTGGCAATAAATCACAACAGTCCTAAAAGAACTGTACTGGCTACCTATTTGTTACCATTCAAGGTATTAACATTAACTTATAAGACCTTACACAGCTTGGGTCCCAAATATCTAAAGGAACATCGCTTTCCATATAGACCTGCCTGTGCCCTATGATACGCTGGTGAGGTCTTCTTGCCGGTGCCTTCCCTCTCAGAAGTTAACGGAGTGGATGCACATAGGGGGATATTCTCAGTCTTAGCCCCAAGGCTATGGAACAGTCTTCCCTCTGAAATGTGTTAGACACCCTCATTGTGTACATTCAGGTGAATAGTGAAGGTGCACCTATGTACCCTTTGTTTGAGGGAATAGCATTCCCTCCCCTCCAGGCACAGATACTGGCTTCATCAATTTATCTGCTTTTAGAATAATTTTAGAATGAATGAATGAATGAATGAATGAATGAATGAATGAATAACAGTGCATGTGCTCAGTCTTCTGTTAGTTTGCTATCTGTTGTGTGATAGTAACTTACAGTATGTTTGAAGTTAAATTGATGTTTTGGTATAGTTTATTCTTGAATTGAAAAAAAAAATATCCTTTCTTTTATGGTCAGAGGGCTGAGTGATCACTTGCTACACCAAAATATCATTTTTAACCAACACTTATATCACAGGTATATAGGAATAGTGGAATAAAGCTCATTTTTTAACTAGCTAAAAATGCTAGCTAACTATGGGGTTCATAGGCTTCCCACAGGAATGGGGCCAACACTATACTGGTCCATTCCTTTTGATCCAGCAGATTTAAGAAAGTTTGTTCTACCATAGGCAGGATTTGGTGATCTCGGCACTGATCAAAATCATCCAAAAATTTTGCTGTGGAGCAGAGAAAAGTCACAAAGGTCTACCTTTTTCTCATGTCCAATCTGTGCCACAACATGTCCTTATTTTGTACCACTACAGGGAAACTCTGGGATTGAAAAAAAATGAAATGACCTTTATTGATTATTCATTTGACCATATGAAGTAAAAAGGAAATTCACTAATTTAACAAGTCACTGATTTGAATCTGAATCCATTAAGCCTGATCTCTTTTATAGGCATGTGCACAAAGGAAAGTCATGCTTTGGTTTGCCATCAAACTGAACACCCATTTATTTAGTTTGGCAGTGAAAAAAAATCATGTTTCTTTCTGAAATTGTTCAAAAGCATAACAATTTTTTTTAATTGAAAAGAAGCTCCTTTCAATGGCAAAAATACAGGGAATGCAAACTGTTTGCAAGCACCAGACTGGCCTCGTTTGATTTTCTAGATAACCGAACAACTGCATGTTCAGTTCAACGTGAACACTTGCAAAAATGAGCTAATCAATCAAATCTTCAAACATGAACCAGACTTTTCCCATCCCCACTCTTTTATTCTAGACACAGAGCACAAAACCACAAGTTCTGGTATTTATCTGATCATATCTTTTAAAATAAAGCATAAAATTGTAAAGCATCCAATTTTCTAAACAAATTGACTCGGCTTTGCTTACAGAGTTTTCACTGTAGCTGTGTGGACATATGGACTGTCACTATGCAAGCAGTGTGAATGAAATACTTAATAATCCAATCCAAATGAACACCCACAGTCCTTCTCTCAATCCCTTAGAGATTTGCAAAGACTATCAGCTCCTGGGTTATATTTCTGCACTAAATTTTCAGTTTTCAAAATCCATCAGTTATCATAACTGCAGCAATATTTCTGTAAAACTAGAATTTCACAGCCAGTGTATTAATTTATTTATTCACAAATTCATTCATTAAATAGGTATTTCAGAGAGGTAAGCTTTCAGATTTAACACAAGTACATTGTAGAAGAATTGAACACAAACAAATGCTCATTTACTCAGACTATTATACTCATTAGACTTGTTTAATAATAGATTAAAAGGATTGCAAATCCGTTTAGAAAACAATTCAGTTTACTCTTTCAGTCAAGTGCCTGACAATTTATTTGAGCAACTGTTATGCCAGCTAGTGACAGCTCCTTCCAAAGTTTGCTTTTTAACCTTGAAAGCTTTTGATAGGTTGGGGCTAAAACATCATCTTTCCTTCTTGTCCCAGGAATAACTACTAAATTTATTGATTTCCATATAGGCATAAAGCTTCCACTGAATCAGGATATTCATTTTTAAAAGTCTGAGTTATCAACCATTAATCAAGAATCTTTTCAGTACTCTGCATCAATGCCTTGAGTCTTTAACAATGACACACATTATTTTTCTTGACAGCTGTTTCATAAACATAAAATTCTTTGCCTATAGACTTTTCAGAGGTAAGCAGATTATAGTTTTTATTTGGGAAGACCTTAATTGCATGGATAATCTACACAGAAGCATCTAACAGCTGCATATACCAGAAATATTCCCCAGCTCATAAGCATTCAGAATGCAACCACGGAGTTGTGAACATCTAAGGGTTTTTCTGCACTTATCTGTCCAGATCATGATTAGCTGGTGTGGATCAGGAAATCACCTCTGGTCTGGATTAATGAAAACTTGTGGCTTTTCTGCACTGGCCCTTAATTCTACATTGGCCCCAACCATTGCTGGTACTCTCCATCCACATAGGACCCTTAATCCATATTAAGGGGCCCTTGTTATGGATCATCAGGAGACCTCAGTAGCAAGATCTACTGGTGGACAGATGCTGGTTATAAAGTGTTATGAACTAGTGAGGGATCCATTTTGGGGGTCTACGAAAACATGCTAGTGACTCTAAAGTCCATTTCCTCTCCCTGTTGTTTCTGAGTTTAGACCTCTGGAATCCTGAATGTTATGCAAGTTTTGGAGCTGTTATACCACCATGCTAGCCCAGATTCACTGGTTTGGATCATCAGCTGTCTGCACCGTGTGGCTTTCCAGTCTAGCTACAGCCAAGAACTGACCTTGGAACCCCCGCAGCATGCCTTAAAATGGAACATGGAGGTGTGCACAAGGGACGTGCACAAAGGTTCGTCAGGTTTGCAATTTGTACAAATTTAAACATTCACATTCAAATCGGATATTGGCTACGTTTGAACGTGAAGCAAATGCTTTTATTCATTTGTTCAAAGCTTTGTTGCATTCGCAAAGGTGGCGAGTTGGCAAATCGGCTGCCCAGTCACATCTGCAGTAGATTCAGAGCAGATTGACAGCAGATTCAAAGTAGATCCAGAACAGATTCAGAACGAATTCGGAGGTGTAACTGGTGGCAGGGATTCAAAGTGGATTCAACAACCATCCACAGCGGATTCAAATTCTAGCATATTCAGTGGCTCTATGCCACTTCACATCCTTCTCATTCAATGTGTGAACATCCTTAGTGTGCACTGTGGTGCAAGTGGAGTACACTAGCAGCGTGCAAACAAAATGTGCTCTGAAGAGAACTATCCTGACATCCAGATCAAACGTAAGTGCAGAAAGGCCCTAAAATAACCTTTCTGTGGATTATTTGGGATTATTCTTATTAATCGCTTGTCTTCTGCAAGACTATAAATATTTCCTCAAATATCTAGATTGTGTTCTCTAAAGACCACTTGCTCTCTCCACTACTTTCTGGGCTACAATGTTCTTTCTTCTTCTTTTAATTCAGTTAAGCAGACCCTTTTCAGCTAGGTTGACATTTCCAATTTTCCTGATTCTCACTTAACTCTATCAGCATTTCAACTGAGGGTAAAATAATAATGTACGTATTATGAATTGAAATGACAGTACTTAAGATTCTTCAACACTGTTTAGCCTGTAGTGTCAAAAATCCAGAACCACTTGAAAACTATAATAGTTATTTATGGCAACTGGCCCATGGGAAAATTATGCTTCTATTAAATGTACAGATTGCTGAGTTATTTATTTCTTTACAAGATTTATACAGAACAGATTTCAGAAGAAACAAATGTTACAAATAAAAATAAATAGCTTATAGTTTATTTATTAAACATGTAGCTTTTTAAAAGATATCAGTGATGGGACTGCTATTAGAAACTATATCAACACCCCTAGAAAGCTCCAATAACAATATTAGAATCCTTGCTGGATCAGTACAAAAGCCTGTCTAGTCAATTCTGCTTCTCATACTGGCCAACAAGATGCTCATTAGATATATGGTGCACCAAGTAACGTCCTTTGTACCCAATGAATCCTAATGAAGTAACGATGCCTGCAACTGAAGGGTTCCTTCTTAACTCTGTACTAGTCCTAATTCTCAATGACAGTTATAAGCACTAACAAGTTTAATCACCATGAACAGATAAGCTATCTTCAACTTGTCATGAAGGACAAAGACCTGCTCACATGTTCTAGAAATCTCCAATATTGATTTTCTGTCCCATAGTTAACAAAGAGGATTAGCAGAGAAGCCAGACTAGAATATCCAAGCTGAGCAGGAAGCAGAAGCTCATCATCTGTAGAGAGGCCTTGGACTTGATCAATGTATTAAACTTCAGATGGTTGGTTCATCTGTCCTGGGTGTTGTCAGTTGTTACTAGCTTAGTATGTTTAACACAAACTTTAAAGCACTAAAGAGTTGTTGGCCAGAATAGCTTCGGGAATGTTTTCTCTCACATTAACCTCCCTGTTCTTTAAGATCTATTGGGGAGAAAATCCTCTTTCATTTTGACAAGCTGCCCTAACACACTCAATATTTCAGAATCAAAAGATTAATGACTCTTGGTAAATAGGCAGCTGTCCTATCAGCACTCTGATTTATGTCTAGCCAAAAGAAATAGCATATATGTCCCATTATTTCCATGCTGAATATATTTATGACAGAGAGGCCATATAAGTTGCTTTCTATCTAACCTTCTAGATTACATTCGCCTAGAGGAAAAATGAGACCATTCTCAAATCTATCTGATTTGGTTTGAGATCTCCAAATTATCTGCTGCTGCCAAAAGCGAAGAAGAATTTGTATCTTAGTAATATCTAGTAAGGAGGTCACAGATACCACTCATCAAAATGTGAGATCCTGTAAAAAAAGCTCAGTGTTGAATTCATAAATGATTTCCCCACTGTCTCCTTCTTTCTCACAACAACCCTGTGAGATAGGTTACCTAAGAGCTACCATATGAAAAAGAGGGAAATTTAAGCAGGCATTGCTTGCAATGTAAGCAAGACGAGTTCTATTTTTTGTTGTTGTTCTTTTGTACATCTGCTAAAGGGTCAGGAATTCTGCCCTCTTTTCAATATGGCAATCCTATAACTGTCCAATATAAGCAAGTAATTATTATCCCTGAGTAAGAATTTATTTATTTCAGGTAGGTATAACCCTCCCTTTTTCCTAAGGTCCCAGGAAAGGTCACAACATTTAATAAGAACAATAAAAGTGAAATACATAAAGCATACTTAAAACATAAACCTCTCTCCCTAGCAAGATAACATTCAGAAGAAGCTTGCCATCAGAGACATGGGTCAAGAGGGATGCTTTACCCATGCACCAAAAACTATATAGCATTGTTCCTTGGCATAACTTTAGTAGCAAACTCTTCCAATGCCTGGGGGCCAACACAGAAAAGGCATCCCATATGTCACCCTACCTCATATTTCTGAAGAGGTGGAACTACAAACAGAGCCTCTTTTTGTGATCTAAGTATCTGGGCAAGTCTACAAGGGAGAAGGCACTTTTTCAGATATTCAGGGTCCAAGCCTTTTAGAACTTTGTATGTTAACATCAGCACCCTGAATTGGGCCTGTAGCCAATGGACTTCCAGTAATAATCTTCCAAGCCTGATGGATGTGCATTTGTCTAGAACTCCCACCAGCAGTTGAGTTGGTGCCTTCTGCATTAGTGGGGTTGGATGCTGGATGCACTAGTGTCTACATTCAGTGTTCTCAGTAGACTTGCTTAGAACTGCTAAAAAGAACTGCTGTTCCTGGGCCATCGTTGCAAATGACCAGTCATCTTTGGTTTATCATTCAAACTCTTTAAGACCAGTCAAACCTTGTGTTTTTTAAGTCCTTGTCTTGCCTGCCTTCTTGGTATTTCGGCCAACCAGCTGAATTTCTTATGTTAGCAAATTCTTTCTGACTTCTGGTCCTGGATAACTTCTAACCCACCTTTCCCTATCTCCTTGAATCTTTGACTGCTATGAGCCTCTAATCTGCCTGGTTCAGGATGATTTCTGCACATGTTACTGAGAATCGTTGCTCTTCGTTTTGGTTCTTATATTTAACATGACTGATTTTTTCTGATATCAGTCCAGGAATAGATCAATATTAGTCCCAAGTAATCTTGGTCTTTACTACTTCTCTGTTGACTCAGACCTTTCTCACTGTCCGTGATAAAAGATTGTCCTAGGGACTATCCGAGCACATTGAAACGTCACTGGCTAGCAATCAAGCTGCAGTGAAAATCAGAAGAGCTTCTTACTAGCTTACTTCCCTACTTAGATGTCTCCTTTTCAGTTTGCTCCCTTGCTGTTTTCCCTGGTTTGTATCATTACTACTTGTCTCTATCATGTTTTCCTGGCTTACTCTGAAGGCCTTCTGAGTGTCTTGGCCAAGTCCCTCCCTGAACCTGCAAGTGACCATCTTGTTACCACCAGAGTTTCTCTGCAACACAGTTCCCATTAAAATTACTGAAATAAATTATTCTGGTCATTTTGGGACTAGGGATGTCCAAATATGGGCTACAAACATTTGTTAAACTCTTGTCTGAGCCAGTTTGGTAAGCCATTGATAAGAGTGGCTGGTTATTCATTCATTCATTCATTCATTCATTCATTCATTCATTCATTCATTCATTCATTCATTCATTTATTTATTTATTTATTTATTTATTTATTTATTTATTTATTTATTTATTTATTTATTTATTTATTTATTTATATTTACATTTCTGTCCCACCTTATACCCTAAGATCTCAGGGTGGGTAACAGCATTTACTTATGAGCTATAATTTAGCAAGCTCAGAGGGCTGCCTGTTGAACTAAGTTATAGGTCCCCTCTTTTTTGGACCAAAACCAAATGTTTTCTTCTGAAAGGGGTGCAAAGAAAACCAAATGCATATAATTACCCACTTTTATGCCATTCACTTATTTTTAAAAATGTAACTGCATTAACCAAAGATTAAGTTTCACTGCGTTAAATTAAGGACTTATGAAATTTGCAAAATCAAGAAATGAGACTGAATGATGGTTTATTATTATTATTATTATTATTAATTATTATCATCATCATCATCATTATCATCTTAAGACTGTCATATTGCTACTGGTTTATTGAGTTCATACCTCACAAAATAATTCATGGCATCCCTTGTGTTGAGTTTCCTGATATGTTTCTCTTCTGTTTTTGACAAATAAGCAAATGTGTTGCTTATTATCTTTTTGAATATTTTCCTGTGGTATAATGGCACGTTCAACACCTTAGAGGAGTTGGAAAATGAGATTCAATAACACAGAAAAAGACAGCAAATGATACTTTTAGAGTGATTGACTTTAAAATGCAAACGAAAGGCATCTGAGAGAGATTACTTCAGCTAATCATTTTAGGCCTGTCTTTGAAGAATGTACCTTCATTTAAAATTGAAAATAAATGCTATCTTTTTGCTGTTCAGTATTCATGTCAGCATATTTAGCATATTGGCTACCAGAGATAGTATAAAATAATGCAATCTCTAGAATTTGCTCTTTATTAATTTCAGTATTTACTGTATATGTATCTATTTATCTGCTAAAATATAAATAAGGAGCTCTGAGATATTTCCAAATATTGCTGCTACTATACCAACAATTATGTATAAGTACCTATTAATTAAATAGCACTCAGAAATGTTTATCTGGGTACAGTCTTACACTGCTTTATTTCCTAGATTCTGTTTCTGGAAAATACTGACTACTTCATGTAATTGCAAGTAATTTACTAATTGTCAAGATGTAATGTTCCTATCTCGAAGATCAGCTACCTCATTAAGGCAGATTATATATCTTTATTGAAAAAGATTCTTACATAGATGTTACTGCAGACACAAAAGTATAAAAACATATTCCACTGACTGCAATTCTAACACTTTAATTATTTTTTGTTAATTGTGTTATACAAACAAAAATGATCTGCTAATTCAAAGGAAATCTATCACTGAAAATGGATTCTGTCTTATTAAAAAAAAAACCTGGGTGAACTTGACCTTGTATGAACTTGTTTTGATGTGGCCCAGATGGTAGGTTGCATGCTTGAATAGCAGGCTAGAGAAGAGGAAAAACTAATATAGTAAGATCTAGATTTATAGCCTTTTGCAAATTCCTACCTTGTATTGTCCTTTCAGCATCTGTTCTGCCCCCACTGCGGTCAGCTTCTATCTCTGGGGTCAGAGAGTCTAAAAGCATAGAAAGGTAAGTCAGATACATATTTCATTTGAGTCTTAAAGCGTTCTTTTTACAACCTGTTACTCCAATCCTGAATTACAATACAATCAACCTTTGCCCTGTTTTTAATGAACATTGAATGGATGCCAGCACAGTATTTTTTTTTTTTTGTCAAATTTGATAAATGAGGGATAGATGCTTAAACATGGGCAAAAACAGTGACATGTATCTCAAGGAAAGAAATTAATGCAATTTTCTTAATGACTAAACAAAAATCAAAACAAGGAGAGAAAAAAATTGGACAAAGCAACGTTGGTTTGATTTCCATACTTCAGGAGCCAACTGAAACCCATCGCTTGAATCTGCATTAATAATACAGTCACACAAACAAAAAAAGATTCTTACCATTTAGGACCCTGAGATTATCTGTGGAAGCTGACTGTTTCAGTGTCTGTTCTGCCTGTTCTCGCCGCTTGCTCTCAAATTCAAGTGCTTCTTGCAGTTTCCTCTTGGCTTTCTTTTCCTTCTTTAACCGTTTCTGAATTATTGCTGTTGCAGAAAAACCCCATTACTATTTATTTTATATTATTTAAAATGTTATTAACTAAGACAATATTTAACGTAGAGTATTGCTTACCATATATTAATACTTAAAACCAAATTATTTTTTATATTCAGAGTTCCACTCTAGCAGGGACGGTTTTAATGAGGTCTAGCTTCACAAATCATGCTGTTATGTGAAAGTTCGAATGGCAAGTTAGTGTCCAAACAGAGGCACTGGATCAACTGCTTGAGACTGGTGTTTATGGCTTACAAGAAGTTTTGATCAGCAAAGAAGACTGTGTGACAGACAGACAGACCCTGCCAAACGTTTTATGGATAGATAAAGAAAAGAAATATTGTGCAGCTGTAACTCAGTGGTAAGAGAAAAATGGCAGGAAAGTGAAGGGTTTCTAGTTCAATCCTCAGCTTCTCACCAGTTGTATGCAAGGGCAAATCTTTTCTGCATCTTTGCTGAGAAAACTGCCTATGTAGTCAACCAGGAGCCAACCAAGACTACCTATCACCCAACCACAGCACTGTATTCCAGTGCTAACACATTTTCACATTACAATGTTCTTTGCGGCTTGCCTGTTCATTCATGGTGATGCTTAAGCTTTGGAGAAAGCTGGCCTTACCCCTACAAGCATCCCAGTTTACCATGATTGTCCATCCATTAAAAGTATGAGATGAACAAACTGCATGATCTTTCAGAAATCCTTCAGTGAGCCAGTTTGGTCTAGTGGTTAGGGAGCCGGACTCTTATCTGGGAATACCGGGTTCGATTCTGCCCTCCCCCACGAAGCCAGCTGGGTGACCTTGGGCTAGTCACAGCTCTCTTCTGAACTCTCACAGGCCTACCTACCTCACAGAGTGTCCGGTGTGGGGAGAAGAACAGAAAGCTTTGACAGCCACTTTGAATCCCCTTAAATGGGTGAGAAAAGTGGGGTAGAAAAGCCAACCCTTCTTCTTCTTGATCTGTGACATGTTTATATTCTGTCCAAGGCACTTAGTCTAATCCTGTTAGGTTTCTGCTTTCCACCTTTTTCCCTCCTCTGAACAGCTATCATTTGCTGCCATTCTTGCCCTTTGTTGGCCTCCTTCTAGCAGGTAGAAGGCGAATGTACATCATACTGACACATTCAGCAAGACAATGCTCATTGTCAAGTCAAACATGAGACAGATGATTGCATAGAAATAGAAATGAGGTTTGCAAAGAAGGGTTCCTTTTAAATATATATATCGATTCAAAGATCCTCATGACAGAATACCATTTTAAAACAAAACTGCACAAAAAGGAATGTAATTCCTCCCATACCATTTGCAGTTCCAGTGGCACAGTTGTTATATTTTCAACAATGATGGGACAAAGATCTTACAGCTTTATGGCTTAATGTTTTATTGTAACTATGCCATAAACAACTGTAATGAACACAAAGAAAGTGCAGGTTACTTTTTGAATTATGTGTTGTAGACAGGGCAGAGGATTATTTCACAGCTGTGGAAAGTAACACTTCACTAGGCATTTGCTCACTTAAAAATACGGTGTGAGTTTTACTACAATCATTGCAGACTCTACAGTCAAAGCCATCTCTAATTAGAGTATAGAAGTGGAAATTAAAGGGAATAAGACAGGTAAACATGTCATGTGGCATAACTTGTAAGAAAATTGAGCATATATCTGCTCCTCTATAAAGCTCCTGCATTATTCAAAGCATAAAAAGTTTTATTACTAGTTCATTAACTCAGTTCACTTACAGTCTTGACACATCAACTCTAAGCACATTTTCCTAGAAGTAAGTTTCACAGGTTGTAAGATGGTACTAGAATGTCAAACTATCTTAAGATATTCTATGGACAATTCTTTCAAAAATTCATCAGGTGGTTGCCATGGTGAGGAGTGCCTACTCCCAACTACGTCTGGTGCATCAACTGAAGCTTTTTTTTTTTTGGAAAGAGATCAGTTGGTCACAGTTACCCATGTTCTAGTAACCTCTAGACTGGACTACTGTAATGCCCTCTACATGGGGCTCACCCTGAAGATAGTTCGGAAGCTGCAGCTAGTGCAAAACGCAGCCGCCAGAGTGCTAACCAAAACAGCTAGTGGGACGCACAACAAACCGGTCTTAAAAGGGTTGCACTGGATGCCAATTCACTACTGAGCTCAATTCAAGGTGTTAACTCTGACTTATAAGGCCCTAAAAGACCTGTGTCCCAAATATCTAAAGGAATGCCTTCTCCCATACCAACCTGCCCATGCCTTAAGATCTGGAAATGAGGTCCTCCTGGTTGTCCCAACGTCTTCAGTAGTGAAATGGGTGGGCACCAGGGAAAGGGCCTTTTTGGTAATGGTCCCCAGATTATGGAATAGTCTCCCCTTGTGCTGTGTCACTCCCCTTCTCTGTATATATTCAGGAAAGCGGTGAAGACGAACGCCTTTGCCCTGGCCTTTGGCTAATGTGATTATATTTCCCCCCTACTACAGACACTGTTATTTTAATATTTAGGATTGTTTTACTTATGCTGAATCTTTTAAGTGTTTTTAATGTATATTATCGGTTTTAATATATGCTGATTTGTAATCTGTTGTTTTAAAGGTTGCTACCCGCCCTGAGACCTTTGGGTATAGGGTGGGATAGAAATATAAATAATAAATAAATCTTAATATTCACAACAGATGGTTCAATTGTGCTGTTTTTGGTGAGTGAATCTGTTTTGCTTTTTAATTTCCTCACCCTATACCAGATCCCATTCTCAGTTCTCCTCTCCACATCCTTTCCTAGTAGGATTTATGTATCTCTTCAAACTGTACACGCTGACAAATTTCAGCAAGCAGACTTCAACAACTGCAGTACTTCTACACACAGGCTAAACCCATGTTTCTCCTGGGATTTTACTGGAAACGAGACATGTACTTTTAACACTCCCAGTATAGTCCCTGGCTATGGAGGCAATATCCTGTAACATTGCTATTATAGAATATTGGCAATGATGCCAGACTTTCTGTGATAATGATTGCTTACGTCTTTCTGCTGGCTCCTTCCATGACTGTTCCTCTTGGAAATGATTGAATGTCAGCCAAATGTGTGAAGAAATAAACAAAGGAAAGTGGGGACGAACTTGGCTGGCTCCGAGGTATTTGCAAGAGGAACAATCACAGAAGGAGCTAGCAGAAGGGGATGTGTGTCTGCAGTTGCCTCTTGTGGCAGGAGCAGAGATAAGCATTCACGGCCTCTACAAAAGTGTGTTTTGAGTATCAGTCCAGCAGAACTCCAGAATAAGATGACAAGCTACCCAGCTGCCTTATCATGCTTAGATACCCAGCCATAATAAGTGCTACTTCTGTGTGGGACAAGATAGGTGGCACAAGAAGCTATCCTGTTTACACGTAACAGCCATATTGACCAAATATGGGCGAACACATTATCCCGCCTCTTCCTATGCTGTCTCAAGCCTCCCACAAGTATAATTGCTTCCCAGTTGGCCAGGGTCGGTGCTTGCGCATAGAGTGTCCTGAAGCCAGGTGCCGCCCTGGCCAATTGAGAGGCACGCACGACGCAGGCACAAAGGAAACCAGGACTACGCAGCCAGAATCGGGCTGGCTGCATTAAGGTAAGGAGGGGATCGCGGTCGGTTGCCCCAGGGTGGGCTAGGGGGGTTTAGGTGAAGCTCCCCCTGGCTCCAGAAGCGGTGATTTAACAGATACGTTAAACAGTAGATTTTCTGAAATCTACATAATATTTAATCTAGGACTTCAGAGGAACACCACTGAGTCCCAGTGATGGTGTTCCTTATTCCTTATTTAATTCTAAAATCAAGAAACACTCTTGACTAAGCTTCCTATAAGATCAAAATACACTCTAGATATAAGCTCAGTAGAAACATAGGAAAACTTTCCTACATTTATTTTCTGAGAGTTTTTTTTTTTAAAGAACTGATATAATACTTCTTGGCTGTACTTTGTTATCTATATGCAAGAGTCTTACCAAGTCTACAGATTTTGTAGCAGCAGACGCAGAACAACAACAACATCAAAAAGTTTGGGAAGAACCTGGCTTGGCCAGTAAGGGTGCAGAAAAGTCTTCCTGCTTCTGTTGACTGTCTGATAGTACCAGGAGGCACAAAAGAGACCTAGTCAATTTGTAATTAACACAGGAAAGTGATTAATTTTCAGATGTCCAGTGAACATCTGGGTAATTAATCCACTTTTTCTGAATCCATTATAAATCTTCCTAGGGATGTCAATCTGCTCATCATTAGCTTCATGTAGATTACATAGCCCCACTTGTGGTGTCATAATTCGAAACCTACTTTAGGTCTCCAGCTACTTGGAACTACTACTCCATGTCTTAGTGCAGCAATAAAATAGTAGTATGTGATATTCACATGTGTATTTCTAAAAGTAGCTTCAGTATCTTGAACATGTAGCTAAATCAAATTGGCCTCCTATTATGCTGTCTGAAATGGTGATAATGCCTTTTGTTCTCATTACACTGTCACAGCAAGACTGTGGGGAAGACAAGGAAGACAACTAAATACAGAGAGAACACTGGAAATATGTATTCTATGGAAGTGTATGGAAGCCATCTTTTTGCTAATATATACTATATATTCTGGCGTAGAAGACTACTTTTTAACCCATGAAAAACTTCTCAAAAGTCAGGGGTTGTCTTATACGCCGGGTGTCGTCTTCTTATACGGCGAGTATAGCCCAAACTCTATATTTTAACTGGAAAGTTGGGGGTCGTCTTACATGCCCAGTCATCTTATATGCCGGAATATACGGTATATATATTTTTGGATACCAGTTGTATATTGTGTTATTTCTGACAGTTTTTGGTAAAGCACATCATGCAAATACCTCCACAAAGTTGAAATAATCTATGAGCAACTCTTAAAAAGTTCAGGTTTTTAGCTAACTGTCATTACCTCTGTTCTTCTGTTCCACAGCCAGCTGTTTTTCAAGTGTTTCCCTCAGTTCTCTTTCCCTGAACAGCTCCATTTTCAGCTCAGTCTTTTCCAGTTGCACTTGCTTTTCTTGAGCTCGAGCATTGTCTATGGCAACCTTTAACAGGCCCTAGAGGAAGACAAGGATTGAAAAAGTTGATTTTTGTGGACTCCTATCTTAATTTTTTGTTTTCTAACGAGTGTTATTCGACAGTGGCTTATATTTGCAAAATAAAGGCATAGAATGCCAAAATTGAAAATTTCATATCATTCAAGACAATAATTTTAACTGAATAGAAATTATGTTTTATTTCATAGCTGTGAGAATATGTTTAACTGAATAGAAATTATATAGTATTGCTTTTTGGCTTGTTATCACTACCAGTAACCACCAGGGGGTGCTGATGTGGCAACTGTGCATTGCAATGAGGAAATGTGACCTTTAGTACCCCTTGTACCATTTATTCGGTAGACCACAAACACAACATCAGTGGGATGTGTTCATGTATGAGAGGAAAATGCCTTAAATTTTTTTGCTGTGCTTTGCCAGCTTTGAAACTCCCTTGCATGTTTTCCTCTTATATCCAAGTAAAAGGTAAAGCGCAGACAATGTAATCTGAAGAATAATTTGGCCCCAAACTGTAAATCAAACACTGTATGCATCTTTCAAATGTTTGTTAGCAAGGATCAGCTGGCATCTCTATCCACCCCACCACACCCGGTACTGAAACCACTATAAAAATGTACAACTAAAATTCAGGTGAAAATACGCCCTTGTCCTGCTCTTCGTTTTCCCTACTCCCATTGCAATGTAATTCTTAACACTGATCCACTAATTCTGATTTGTGTTACATTTATTTACAAAATAATATTAAAAATATTAAAATTACACAGGAGTAATTACACAGGAGACTAGGGATGTGCAAGAATATTCAAAACATTCAAAATTTAATTGAATTCGTTCGAATTTGAATGTCTATACATTCATTTTTTAACATTCGAATGAATTCAAATGTTTTGAATCATTCATGTGAATTATTCAGACATTTATATGTGTATGGATATATACACATTACATACATATCCGTACACATCTTATTTGTATCCATACGTATTTGCACGGATACATACGGGTCAAAAACGGGATGTGTCTGGATGTGTACAGACACATACAAATGTTGTCGACATTTGTATCTTCAAATACAAATTGAAAATTTGTACAAATAGATACGGGTGTATTTGAATCAGATGTGAATTTGAATACATTCTTTTTTTTCTCTATGTAATGTAAACAAACAAACAAACAAACAAATATTTGTTTGAATTCAAACATTTGACTATTCCTTCAAATCAAATCCAAAAATTGCATTTGCACACACCTCTTCTTGAGACTGGCTGGGTGCTTCTAAAGGCCATTTGCAGGCTTTCAAGATCAGGAATCTGCTTCAGATACCCAGAAGGAATTGGTGGACCATTGTGTGCGACAGAATGCTGAGATAGGCAATGGGCTGATCCTGAAAGGCTTCTCTTATGTTCTTATCCTTTTCCACAAATCAATTACGTTTTGTGTTATAGGGTTCCATTGAATGGCTTTGCTTTTACACTTAGCTTGAGCTACAGGCAATATATACATTTAATAAACATCTAATGAGTCTTAAGTTGTTGTTGATGATGATGATGTGTTGTTCTTATTATTATGTTTTTATCCTGCCATATATCTGACGATCTCAAGGCAAGCTCCAAAACATTTGTTTGAATGAGTTAAAACATTTGAATGTGCAGATACATATATATTACATATGTATCCTGTACGAATCTTACACATATCTGTATGCTTTTGCACTGATAGTACAAGACAAAAACAGAATGCATACGGGATAAAATGGGATGTATACAAAATGTGTACAGATACGTATAAGACATACGAATGTTGTTGACATTCATATCTTCAAATATGAATGTTGTCAACGTGCATATTTTCAGATTCGAATCTAACATTCAAACAAATAGATTCAAATGTATTCCTGAATAGGTATGTACACGAATGTTTTAAACATTCGAAATTCGATTGAATTCGTTCAAATGTGGACATTCAAATTCGAATAGAATGTAACAACCTATTGGGATTCAATCCACATTTTATTAATTAACTAGGAAGAAAAAGGAACCTAAGGATATTAGGAGGTCAAGGCACAAGAAAGAACTAGTTTAAGATGTTTAAATAGGAAGCAAATCCACAAATAACTGATCCTCCAATCTGCACATGAAGTCAATCCACTGTGGTTAAATTTTCAAACAAATTGTACACAGGACACATTGTGGAACTGCTTACTTTTTCAATTTCAGGGCTGTTTCTCTTACTGCATCCAGAGCTATTTATGTTATTGAATCTAAGACAACATCTACACAGGTGCCTAAAATGCTGCCAAGGAACCAGGGCCTGGCCATCCAGTACAAAGTGTGCTTATCATTATTTCCTTGAAATTAATGAGAGGCTACTTCAGACAAGAGAAGTCACTTCCTCCCCTGAAGGTGATGAACAATGGGGAAGGAAGAAACTTCAGAGGCAAAATCCCACCCAGAATTGTCACATGGAGAATAAGAATGGTTGACCTTCTGGTCCTCTGGATCCTTTTGGTGAGCCAGTCTGGTCTAATGGTTAAGGAGCAAGACTCTTCTCTGGGAATACTGGGTTTGATTACACCCTCCTACATGAAGCCAGCTGGGCGACCTTGGGCTAGTCACAGCTCTCTTGAGTTCTCGCAGCCCCACCTACCTCACAGGGTGTTCTGTTGTGGGGAGAAGAATAGAAAGCTTTGTCAGCCACTTGAATGGGTGAGAAAAGCAGGATAGAAAAGCCAACTCTTCTTCTTCCTCCATGAAGCCAGCTGGGTGACCTTGGGCTAGTCACAGCTTGCTTCTGAGCTCTCACAGCCCCACCCACCTCACAGGGTGTCTGTTGTGGGGAGAAGAACAGGAGGTTTGTCAGCTGCTTTGAGTCCCCTTAAATGGGTGAGAAAAGTGGGATAGAAAAGCCAGTTCTTCTTCTCTACTGAAGTTGTAAGTGCCATGCAGCAGCATTCTTAGCACCAAGGCAAGTTGCTTCTTCAGTGGCTCCCAACCTTCCATCTTGGATCCTGCCCCTTCCTATTTTCATGCGGATGCAGCCTAATAAAGCAGTAGCTGCATTCTAAATAGCTCATCGTGTGACAAAGCTCTTCTAGGTATGGGTGATCCCATTCAATTGGGTTGTTAGTGCCTTCTGGTGCACTGTGTATGTTCATTCACTGAAGCTTTATAAATAATGAATTCTGACCTGTTTATGCAGATCCTTTTCATTTGTAGATGTCACTAAATAACCACAAAAACAATTGTAAGGCATAGCAGATAACTGATCCTCCAATAAGGATATCTCCTTATCCAGCAGAGTCATTATCAATATGTTGCCTGGTTATTGGTGGTGGAGGGCTTGGAATGTTCCATGAATCCTTAGCAAAGCTCCCCCCCCTTCCTTCCTTTATGGTATATCCATTTCCACACATTCCCCCATCTCCTTCATAAATTACACTTATCATACCAATTTGTTTTATCAGCTCACACAGTGTTTCCTTCTGCTGCTTTCCCAAGAAAGTCTTTGCTAAACATTCTTCCAGATTTTACACAAGTTATAGTGAAGATATTAGAAGTTCTTAGGCATTAAGCTTTCACTGCGCACTATTTTTTTTTAAAAAACCTTACTTTAGGTCTAATAAAAATAGAACCTGATGTGTTCACAGATCACAGTAAATAAAGAATTTGATTATGCAAAATAAAACTGAGTGCAGTATCACTGCAATGACAAAAGTATATCATACAAAGAAAGAAGGAAGGAAGGAGGAAAGGAAAGGAAGAAGAAGAAAGAAAGAAAGAAAGAAAGAAAGAAAGAAAGAAAGAAAGAAAGAAAGAAAGAAAGAAAGAAAGAAAGAAAGAAAGAAAGAAAGAAAGAAAGAAAAAGAAAGAATTTGCAAATGAAAAACAAGGAATGAAAATAAACATCCTAAATTATAAAAATGGATAGAAATTATTTTTTAAAATGTTAATTTATATAAACATCCCACAAGACTTTTCAAACACTTTTTTTAGTACAAGAATTAAATTGATCTTTGGAAATATGTTTTCATATATAACATTTTCAAAATATGTCATCTTACTGCCTTTACTAGTCACCCAGCTGGCACAGGTTTTACATTAGCAACAGACGACTGTGCAATTTGTTATCTAATTTCCCTATAGCATAGGTGACACTTTGCTTTCAACACAATGGAGAAATAGATTACCCCAGACTAAATGCTGCAAATGTTGAATGTGGGAGAACCAGCTCTTTAGGTAAACTCTGAGATCACAGTTTCATGGAATATGATCTTATAAAATGTCTGTTGTAGGAAAGTGTTGGAAAATGTTAAAAGCTCACAAGCAGATCTCCTTTATGTTTAGACGATCTCTTCTTGTTGAACAATAAAATCTAGCTGCTATGGCAACTGCCATCTTTACTCTATCAGCAACATTCATGTACATGTTTCTTCTTCATCAGAAACAAACAATTAGTAACAAATGAAAGAGATCATTACATCAAGTGCCCTTTTAGATCACCCCAATTAAAACTTTAGTTTAGCTGTATTTTAATTCTAACATACCAAATTCTAATTTTCTGCTCTGATTGCTCTTGTTGACTTATCTTTGAAAGATGTACTCTCAGCGCAAAGCCTAGAGATTTATTTAGCAAGATGCCAGTGCTGGCACCACTTAACGTGTTGATTGGTTGTATTATCAGTAGCAATGGAAAATAAATTACTATTAAACTATTATTGTCCTTGGCTGACAAAACACAATATTTGCTGTTCTTTAAATATGAAACAATCATGGATAAACATGGAGAATAATGTTAACTGCAATGCTGATGGGTGTAATTTTATGTTAAGCACCTTTGTAAAGTGTGAAGCTGCTAAGAGCATGTTACATTTTCACTGGGCTTCAGCACCATCTCTTTTTCCTCCACTGTATTCCCTGAACATATTTTTGAAACACTTTTTTGTAATGTTGTTAATGGTAATGCACCATCTACTGCTACTCATTAGGTCTGAAAAAATATTAGCATTTTTGGCTCTGAAACCCACTAGGGACTATTTATAACCTATGGAAAATGAACTTCTCATTTTTAGAAGTTATATCAGGCACATCACCAGGCCTAAATTTTGCACTCGGAGCCAAATGAATATCAGGAAAAAATGTTACTGCTGCCAAAAAAGAATCCTAATGTGATGTACTTGGAAAGAACAGGGATTAGTCAATCATGTTGCATGTAATAGCATGTGGAAAAGGTTGCATAATGCAACCTGTAAGATTATATATTCCTTGAGTCATGAAATCTCCTTAGGAACGTTAAAGGTTTCATGAGACACAAAGGTATCAAAGGTATGCTACTGCAACAATCCTCTTCTGTGATATCCAAACAATTCAGAATACTGTACAAGCCAGAACGCTTACTCATAATGAAGTCAAATTACTTAGCTCTCATTGATTTCAACTGCATAGCTGGATACAAAAGTTTTGCACAGCATGATATGAGAAAAAAACCATAATTGACACCAGTGACTTCAACACCTTAACTGTTCAGGAATTAGGTCTCTGTGCTTAACAGACAAGCAGTAAATTTGTAGTTTTCTCAATTATTGTGGTTACTTATTTATACTTCTAGCCCACCCTACCATCTCATGAATGCTCAAAAACTGAAACATAAACATGGAGTTAAAATAGAAACCTCTAAAACATTCAAAAATAAAAATGCAGGGCACAACAAATGGTGTAATTTTCCTGACCTAAACCACTTATTTTATTGCTCTAGGCAACTTACTGAACCAAACAATATTTTCTGTAAATTTGCTAGGTGATGAATGATGTACTGTTTTCATTCATTCATTCATTCATTCATTCATTCATTCATTCATTCATTCATTCAGTCAGTCAGTCAGTCAGTCAGTCAGTCAGTCAGTCAGTCATTTCTAGAGTTGGATAGGGAAGCTGAAGAAAATACCTTAAACTACCTTATTTGCTTACTGGTACTGATATGCATTAAGTAAAAATCAAATTGAACCAAGCTTTGTAAGTTTGGTTAAATCTAGTACCAGGCTGAATAAGATTGACCCAGTTTGAATCAAACCTTGAACTGTTTGCAAACTGTTCGATCATTTAACAAATCTAAAAGCACAATAAAATGTATTTTAAAAACTCTCTCTAAAAGGCCAGATAAGGGTTGAACAGAACCAGTTCAAATCAAACTGGGTGGTTCAAGCTGTTCAATGAATTCAATAAATTGTACCAACCTCACTTGAATTGGGGGGGGGGATAGTTTGGTTTGATTAGAACTGTGTCAAACCACTCAGTTCAATTAGAATCTGATTAAACCCAAAATTGATTTGGACATCTTTACCTACTTGTAAATATCCATATTTACTTTTCAGGAAAGTAAGGGTGTTTCGGCCCTTAAAACCCCATTAAGCACACAATAAGGACACACATGGCGTACATGTGCAAGGTACTTTCCGCACAGCAGAACAGATTGGGGCCCCTTCCAAATATCCATATTTACTTTTTAGGAAAGTAAGGGTGTTTCCGCCCTTAAAACCCCATTAAGCACACAATAAGGACACACATGGCGTACGTGTGCAAGGTACTTTCCGCACAGCAGAACAGATTGGGGCCCCTTCAAGGATGCTGCTTCCTCACAGCCTCGAGCAAGATCCGTCTCCACTGGGGTCTAGAGGCAGCCAAAACCGGTTTCCGGGAAGACCTGAAAAATTAGGTCTTCAAACTGTTCCTGCGTGATTGAGCACATGCTGCTGATTGGTGGGGAAATGAGCGGTGACTGACGGCTGAGTGCTCAATCATGCAGCTCCTTGGGCTGCAGAGAAGCGTGATTCTTCTGGATATCGGTGCTGCGGTGTCCGCACAGCAAACATATGAAGTGTTCCTCGCTATCTGTGCTTCCCATGCGAGGGTGGAACTGTTAGACCTCGTTTGGATCCATCCCTTTTTCAGACGGATCTTCCCAAGGGCAGATTTCAGAAATCTGGATTTCTTTAATCTGCATTTCAAGCGGTAAGTGTGGAAACACCCTAAATATCGATCGCATATCTATTAATGCATCAATATCTGATCTTGCTGGAGTAACCTTCTTAAAAGTTTGAAACATTAGACCTCATCTGAATGGACATGAAGGTTATAAATAAACTGAACATTATGGCTGAAGAGTAGGTTCAGTTATATAACACTGCATGCTACGTTTCCCTAACAAATCTCACAGTTCAATTTAGCTTTACATTCTCCCCCCACCTCAGAATAAGCAATGCATTTTATATGATGTTCTGATTATGATGAGAGAACTGCAGTTAAGCACTTCCTTGAAGAAGCCACAAATGCCTGGGGGAAAGAAGCATGTAGTGAATGAATACAGCAGTGAAAGCAAGCTGCCCCAGGCTGGAAAGAGGAACTGTCATTGCTATATGTTCTTCTTTATCATAAGATGAAAGACAGCACAATGGTCTACAGAAATAGCAATGCAATGGCATTTAAATGCTACATACTTTTATAGACAGCTGTGCAACAGAGACACCATGTTCTCTCAAGCTTTCAGCAAGAGCTGAGATTTCCTTCAAAGTTGATTAGTAAGGAAGGAAGCAAAAGCAACTTTCACCAAGTAAACTGTAAAATGTTTTATTTTCAAAGACACTGTGATACAGAAGTTTAGGGTTTTGACTTGGAAGTTCTGAGTTCCAAATTTATTTGTTGTGAGTGTGGTCAGGTTGCCTCATCTTCAATTAATTTGAACCCACTAATGGAACCCAGCAGCTTGACATGGAGTGAAAGATGGACTAGAAACGATAGGAATTCAGTTAAAGGGTTTAAGAAGGAGATGAAAAGGGAAAGGAGAAAATAAGTATTTATCAACAAAAGATAAAATAAACATATTAAACTGAATTATTGCACTGGGCAAACTCTAGTGACAGATATCTATAATTAGTGTCTCTTCTGCAACATTCACATTTCTTTGAAACATTTGCTTATTGTGATTCACTGTAAACTCCAAGGTGGTACACAGCCGATAAACTTTGGAGGTGGTTGAAGGATGACCAACAAGTATAGGGGTATAATGTCATGTTTTATGCTTTTGAATCAGGATGATCAATACTAACATCTAAAAAGGTGACATCTAAAGAGGAAGATTTGATCTAAACAGGAGGCGTCAGAAGAAAAGACAATTAAAGCAGCCATCATTAGAAAGTGAGAGGTAGGACAGGGATGACTAGGATGTGTGGTACCAAAGATGTGTAGATTTGTTATTGGCTGGGCACTAATGATGATGTCTTAGAATCATAGAATCATATGAGTTGGAAGGGACCTCTAGGGTCACCGAGTCACCGAGTCCAACCTCTGCTCAATGTAGGATTTCCTAAAGCAACCCAGACAGATGTAGGTCCAGCCTCTGCTTGGAGGCCTCGAGTGAAGAACTCACAACATCCTGTAGCAACTTATTCCATTGACTGATAGCCCTCACTGTCAGGAAGTTTTTCCTAATATCTAATCTGTATTGACACCCTTGAAGTTTCATACCATTGTTTCTAGTCCTCCCATCTTCTGCAAGTGAGAATAGGGACAATCCCTCTGCACTGAGACAGTCCTTGAAGACCGCTATCATGTCTCCTCTCAGTCTTTTCTTCTGTAGACTAAACATTCCTAGACCTTTCAACCTTCATTCCATCCAACTACCGTACATCAAACAGTAAAAAACGCTAGGCTTCTCAAATTCAGTGTTTTTTATTGAAAAACTTAACTGAGGTAATGATTAGACAGACTGATAAAAGCTATGGTGGCTTGCTGTTAAAGTGGCAGGGCCTGACACCATGGTTCATTGTTACTCCAGCAATGGAGTGTGCCGCATGGAATTTTATAGCTATGCAATGCACTATATAGCCACACATGATCCAATTGATCCATTGGTGTTCTGACGAGGAACATGCCATGAATGCTTCAACCAGATAATTGTGTCTTGCCTGTAGGATGAGGTATAAATACTTAAATTAAAAATTAAATTATTAAATTAAATTAAAGCTCTATGTTCACCCTGATCAGACCAGGGTTAAACAATGCTGCCACACAGCCATAGTACTGCATGTGATCTCCATCTAGGAAAACAGTGATGTGGATTATCATTTTCCTTAAAACTGAAAATTTTAGTTTATATTACAAAGCAAGGGACAACAGACATTTTTATAAGTTGTATTGTGTACCACTTCAAGATGCCTTTTTATTCCCCACAACAAACTGATCCAAGTGGAGTAAACTTCAGAAGCTGCTTGCCAGCTAACAGCTAACCAAAGCATCTACCATGTTTCAAGGCAGTTTAGCACAGAAGCGCTTCTCTGCTAAACTGCCTCTAAACATTGTAGTGGCTTTGGTTAGCTTTTTAGCTGGCAAACTTCAGAAACTGCTTGCTGGAGATCAGAGAGCAGGGGTGAAATAAGGGTTGCGGGAAGAGGTTCGTGGGACAGCAAGGGCCAGGTGACCCTCCTAATGGCTGCATCTTTACCTGTCAAACTGGAGCGATCAGTTCTTTTATGGTTTCCTGGTGATCGGATCGCAGAGAGAAGAGGCTCATTTCTGTTTCTGTCTGATCACTGTTTAAAAATGGCCAGCCGTTGCAATTGGGGAAGGGACGTTGGGTGGCATTTCCCCACACTCGCTACAGTGGCTGGCACAGGGGTTGGTCATGTCAACCTAGTTAATATCAGGAGAGAGGGGGCAGAGAGAAAATGTTTCCCCAAGCAGGGGTTTAGTGTGGTTTACATGGGGACAGGCATATTCAGCTTGAGCCCGCACCTTCATCAATCGCATGGGGATGGATCAATTCAGTCTCGGCTCCGTATTCGGACTAAATTTTATCCAATTCGGATTAAATGGAGTGCATGGGGATGCTGCCTTAGATGTCACTGACTAATATTTTTCACTGCCGACTTTGAGGGAGAATGGAATACTACATATGTAACTTTCATCTACTTGTATGAAAAAAGGGGAACAGAAAATGGAAAAATGGAATGGTTAATTTATCATCTTAAAATCCAGCACTCTTAGAACAAAATAATACTTTTTCATTAGTAGAGAGTATTTTCCTTAGTAGGTGCACTTTTTAATTAAGTTATGCTGGTGGCAGTTCCCTGTCACTCTGCCACATATCATTGTGTGGGTAGCATTACTGAAGAAACAGCTGTTCGGGGCCCATGTGATGGGCTCTGGGAGGTACCTGTCACTTGAAGAGCAGGACACTGGTCCTCTGTGGCAACTGTGTGGTAATGTCTTGAGAATGTGCAATCCCAGACTCCATTTCCCTAAAAGTTCCATGTCTTTGTGATGGAGAATGGGCAGCAGAAACGCCTAGGGGTCAAGTGTGTGTGTTTCTGAAACAAGAATAAGGCCATCCAATCATGATTTAGGAGATGCTCTGGAATTTAAAGTGGAATTTAGTTGAAAAGACTGTCAATTCACTTTGGAACCTTGTGATTATACTTGGAATCAAAAAGAGTTAAACTTCCCGCTTTGTTTCTGTTACATTTCCAAGTTTACACTGATACTTCAAAATCCTGCCCTCCCCTTGCTCAGTCAATAACAGGGGATGGGAACAGTAGGAATTTTCAGGGATAGCTCCCTCTCTGTCCCTTCCCATCTTCTCTATAGGATCCTCTAGCTTTTGTCCAAGTGTCTTCCCTTTTATCTATCTCCTGACAGATGTCCTTCATTTTGTTTCTTTGCAAGGCACCATGGGAGCTTGCTGAAAGGTAAAGCCCCGTAGTAGACTAATTTGATTTATTTTTATTTTTTGCATTGCTTACATTTGTAAAAATACTCCCTTAATGATGTAAAATATATTATAGAATATTTTCATACTTGTGCACTGTTGGCATTCACAGCAGCTAGTATTTTAAATTCTCTTTTCACTCTCTTTGACGTTACCAGTAATTCAAAATCATTTCATATTCAGATTGTTTCATTGCCAAACTCACACATGGATGTACACCCACCATCATAAATACGCAGGCAGTAAGATAGAATAGATCTATATATGCAACTACTTGTAACTTTCCTCCCTCATTAGCATTCTGCTGAAGAGAATGTCATTCCCATAAATGTTTGCGGAAGGCAGATAAAGAAGGTAGTGAATACAGTCAATATTAAATTGCTGCTTTTGTTTGATCTAATACGTGCAAATTATTCTGCAATATTCATATCTTGTTGCAGTACAGGAAACTCCCAAGTGCAGATGAAATCATTGTTTTGTTTTTATACATGACTTCATTTTGCACATTTCTAAACTGAATAACCAATTTGTATATAAAAAAGAATAGATTTATATATTGAAATCTGTTTTCACACAGAGCTGAGATCAAGTAACACACTGGGTTATTTATTACAATGCTTTAATAAATAGGAAAGCAGATAGAAAATTAAGTATGCACAGAGTTTTTTCACTTTATGATGCCTTTAAACTAATAATCAGTTTATTATTGGATTACATTCAAAATATGTGCAAATTATTATGAAAAATATTAACTGTAACTGCATGGTTAGCTGTCTAAGGAATGTAAGATATTAATGTAAAATGATGTATAATATCATTCGATAGTATGAGAAAATGATTTTCCCTTTCACTTTATATTAATATAAAGATTCAGTTCTCTTGCTGAAGGGGTAATCTGTGACAGTTTTCTGTCCTATACAGAAACTCTCTTCATACCAATACCACACCAGAAGCTTATTTCTGAATCTAAACTAGTTGTCTCAGAAAAAGAATCACTGTGGCAAAATGGAGGTGGATTGTGTCAGCACCCATTCCAGCTGTTTCAGCTGAGAACTTTCCTAAATGAATTCTTGTTCATGCTTATAGAATGTTTATTATAGAAAAATAAAACATATCACAGAAATCTTTCAATGTTTGACATGATAGCTTTCTATATAAAAGTGGCATATCTGTTGAAGTGTTCCCTCAGGTAAACTTTGCTTCACCTGTAGGCTAAACTGCCTCCCAGACACAGCTTTCCCATATAAATTACAACTTTGATATATTTCAACCTTCATGTCCTTAACTTACAGCCCCATCAATTAAAATGTGGCCTCACTGATTAAAATGAACTTTCATTGATAATCTTCTAAAGTTTTAGCTGATTAGTCTGTGATTAAATCTTGCAGCCCTAGTTTAGATAAAGATATAATTTTTTCTAGCTTTACTACTGATAAATGGACAGATGTAGACATGCAGAAACTACATCATTAACCATGGTAGATGCATTGAATAATATTACATCCCATGATTTAGTGATGCAAGAAAACACATGGCTTCAAACAGCATCTATGCAGGGTTAAACAAATGTTTAATGTGTGCATCCTGGTCTAATTAAATTATGCATGATTCTTACATCTGAGCTGGAAAAATATTATCCAATGAATCATTCAAACCAGAATTAAAAAACCATGGTTTGATTTCAGTTTCAATGTTTGGATTTGAATATTCATTGAAACTTTTGAGTTTTTGCTTCAGTAAATTGAGATTATGGCTAGGATCTGCCCCAGTCTTGGGGTGTTTTTCCACTGCACTCTTTTAATCCGGATCTAAGAAGATCCGGATCTAAGGAATGGGTACTTCCCTTAATCTGGATCTAGTAGAAGTACCCAATGTGTTTCCATGGGTGGTTAGCGCCCAACAGCAATGGGTGCTAGCCTGCCTGCTGTGGAAACACTGGGGCACCCATTTGCAAATCCCAATCTACCCAATTCTAGTGGAAACAGGCTCCCTATAATCTGGATTTTATGGCTGAAGACCCCATTGTAGACCCCATTAATGGGGTCTACAGAAAATCTGGATTAAAGGCTGAGATGTACCCATATGATCCGAATTTCCCAAGCTGTGGTGGAAACAGATGTATTTCTAACGGGGTCTGTAGTGGAAATTGGGTCATCCGGCTCTCAGCCAAATGGGTCCTTAATGGGTGCTTCAATGGGTACTTACCGCCAGCGGAAAAACACCCTTGCACAAAAAAGTCAGGAATAAACCAGAATTTGTCATCAGATCAGGAGGTCAGATACAAAACACAGTATGGTGTTGAAGTTCCCCACTTTCTGTCACTGATCCTCACTGCGTGTTCATTCATGTTCAAGGCAGAATGACATTTATCTGAGGTGATTCCTAAACAAGTATGTTCCATATCTCCTTGTGAAAAGGCCTGTTTTCTACCTACCGCACCCTCTTCCCAGCAGGCTGTCTATCAGTATGACTGGGCAAAGCAAACATAGTTAAGATCTGGTTTTATCACATGGAAAGTTATGGGTAAGGAGAAAGATGTTAACACTAAAATCCATGATTTCCTGATCCTAGAAGCCATAGAAGACTAAGACTTCACCCAGACATTGTTTTTTTTTTATTCTGCCATATTTGAATATCCCAGAATAAAGCATGGATATTCAATAATACCATGCTTTATTCTGGAATATTCAAATATAACAGAATAAGGGTGCCTCCAAATATGCCCCTTGCCCCACCTTAAATGGGAAGCTCCTTCTCAGAATCCAAACTGGAAGATCAAAAGCTTTGCATTTAAGGTGGAGCTGCTTCCCATCAGGCAGATGGGAAGTTGCCACCAGCAGTAGGAATGCAGGAAATGCGGGTAAGTGCGCTCCTACTGCAGGGGATAGAAGCAGCAAACTTGCTTCGCTGCTTCTGTCCCTCTCTGGAGGCACCTTAAGTGAATGATGTCTGGATACAGTCTAAAAAAAGCCATTCCGTGCATTTTTACTTAGAAATTAGTCCTAGTGAATTTGACTCCTTGCATGTGTCTACAGGCTATTGCCCGAGTGTGGTCCAAAAGTTAGCCTCTACAATCAATGCATTGTAGCTGAACTTAAACCTTTCTTTAAATTAATGTGCCTCCAAATAGCTAGGAGAAAACTAGCTTTACATAATGTGAGAACATAAGAAAAACCCTCCTGGATTAGGCTTCAGCTGGATATACAACCCAAATACAGCATCTAGGCATTCATTCTAATTGCAATTTATATACATGTCGGTTCAGCCCCCTCACTGCCTCCTCTGACACATGTAGCTAGAATTGGGTGTTGCAGCCAGTGGTGTGAGAACATTCCCACTTTGAAGCCTTCTTGCTCTGTATAATGTTTTTCCTCCTCACTGCAAAAATATGTTAAGCAACACTAACCTATCGTTTTTGATGCACCTCCATCTAGGCAAACCTGCGTATTACTTAACATGTTTAATAACTGTATTAATTTTCTCAACGTATCTCTCACCACTGTTCCAAATAAAATCCTGATACTGTGAACAGATTTTAACATTATAGTAGATTGGATCAGTCTTGGATGTGCTCATCAACTGTTTTTGTAGAGGGTTTTGGTAAAGTGTACCATTTGATGACTTTTAGATAGGAAGAACATCTCAGGATGAGGCAGGATTCTTTCTGATTGGCTGTTGGTGCACTTCACATAGAAACTTGGGTTATCAAAAACTATATCTGCCATACACAAGTTCAGTATACGTGTAGGGATCCCTCACTGCTTAATCTCTAATATGCTACTCAAAACACAGAGAAAGACTGCAGTATGTACAATAGACGAGCTGACTGCTGCCTTGGAAATCTGCAGAAAATGTGGTAATGTCCTTTGAAGTCTATTCTTTGAAGATAGTGCTGGAATGAGCTTATTCATAACCGAAGTGCTTTTCTTATTAATACCTTTTATATTAAGGCATATTTTCCATAGATTAACATGTCATTTCCACCTTGGCATTGATACAGTCTTAAAAAAATGATATATTTCAGCAGATTTTCTCAATTTGGCTCCATCAGAGAATTTAAACAGATCTTTATTGTGTAATAGAAATAATATCTTAGATAAAATGTTGTGCCACTTTCATCTTTCTTTGTATCAGTACAGCGTTATAAGACATGTTTTATGTACTACATTTAAATGATTTTATAAAGTAATTTGACTATGATGGTATCTTTAATACTGTACTTTAAATGGCTCCAAAGAATTTCACACAGTCTTATGAACTAGTTAAAGCACAGCTGATTGTATTTGTGCCAATAATTCAGTGATTGTACTCATTTAGGCTGATCTACGAAGAAGACGTACCTGGATGTTAGTCAGAAGGGTTTCTATGGAGGACAATCCATCAGGAAAAAGAAAAGGAGACGGAAAACCTGGAGGTAGCGGCTGCCCATGCCCAGTTAGCGAAAGTTTGTCAAGGCTGTCTCTTGCGGTTGGTGTGGAGAGCGGAGCCTCATCTGTATGTGATTGAAACAAAAATATAGAACAAGTTACGCTTGTCTGTTTTTATTAGACCTCAGTAATGGCTTCCCTAGTGGTTTCCAGAACATTTATTGCAAATTGGTTCCTGCTATCAGGAGAAAATGCTTTCTGCTGAATTTTCTTTAATGAAAAAGCTGTGGAGATACAACAAGATAACATTAATGAGTAACTTTATAAGCCTTTTAAATGCAGTCTCTAATGAGACTGAGTTTACAGTGCCATAGAATCTTTTTAAAACAAATATTATCTCACATATACTTGTGATAATATATTTAGGCTGACTTTATGGGTACCTTCCCAATTATCTCATTTTAGTCTGTGCATTCTTAGATTGACAGTGGAATATTTCCTATTTCATAGTATGATACGTATCTTATATTGGAGAAATATGTTTCATGTGAAGATGATTCTCAATTAGTTAACCCATAATCAACCATCTCCTTGATTTTGGAATGATATGCAAAAATAAACATCTGTGTATAAACTACATTTCTGGGATGAGTGAATACCTATATATACTGTATATATTAAAAAAGAAATTATGCAAAAAGTCCCATGTCCATTGGCAATACGTTATCAGTGCTTGTGCACTGCAGTTCTACAAGTCTGAAAAAAATGCTCTGTATCGGAGTGGGGGTGGGTTCATTCTAGGTATTCCTCCCCACTTTCTACAACTGCCAGCCATCTGTTTCTTGAGTCATACCTTATGTTGCTGCTACTATACATGACGGTGTCTCCAATTCTCAACTGAATGATGGAATTGAATTATGGTTAAACCTACTGCCCTTTTCAAACATAACAATTTCTGCAACCCAGATTTGATCGTAAGAAGACTGGCATTTGTAAATTATAACACTGGAATTAGTGGCTCAGTTATTAATTACTTCTGCCACAAACACGGCTGTTCACTGAGTCTATTTGCATGGCATCATAAGACATTTATTTCAAGAATATTTGTTTCACTTCTTAATGTACAGTAACACTGAAGGACCACAACAATTTGTATGTAGATACCACTTCACAGGTATTAAAACAATTCATATATTAAGCCAATAGAGTTATGGAGATGTAAAGGAAGAAATTCACCAGGGCTCCTCAGCAATTCTATCTTTCCTTGGAATTGCTGAGGAGTTGTGGTACATTTCTTTTTGTAGTAGAAGGGGAAAAAATCTACAGTTAAGAGGAGGCGAAACCTTGGCTAGAGATCTAGACATGCAGCAGCAGAAAATCTCATTATTTTTGATGGGTCTGGACTGATATGGTGTATATTAGACTGGATCACAGGAGGTTTAGTTCTAAAAAGTCATAAACCTTCATCTGCCCTGATACGATAACAAATTGGGTCTCCCATGTCCAGAAAGGTGAAGAATAAAATAAAAGCAGGGGATGGTGTACATATCTTAGCTACCAGGATCTAGAATGAGATGAATTTTACATCAAAGAATATTTGCCCCTACATCACAGTCTTCATAGGACTGATCGTGGCCTCGTTCATCTCTTTAAATCAGGCTGCCTGGTTCACTGCTTTTGATGATGACACGGAGCTACTTCTCAAAATGTTTCTATACCACCACATTCCCCACTGGACAGATTATTTATTTATTTATTTATTTATTTATTTATTTATTTATTTATTTATTTATTTATTTATTTATTTGTTTGTTTGTTTGTTTGTTTGTTTGTATTTCTATCCCGCCCTATACCCGAAGGTCTCTGGGTGGGTTACAATATTATATTAATCTTAAACATGTCCCTGCCCTCAGGCTTACAATCTAAAGATTATGATAAAGACTTTTGATTGGTTATCTGTAAAAAAAAAAATGATTCCTTGGTTATTAGTTTCTAGATCTATTCATATAATAAAAGTGAAAACATCTGTCACACTTTCTGAAGGCTGTACTTTGTGATGGAATATGAAGTCTTTTTTTTTTTTAAAAAAATCATTATTAATTGTGCAGTAACAGCATTGTATATTCATGATTGGCTTCTGCCTTTCTCCCTTCCAGCACCGTGTTACAGATGATTCGCAAAAGAGATGGTTACGGGTAAGAGACTAAGGCTTCCCCCAGACATCACACCAGTTCAGACAGGATGGCGAGAACAACTAACGAGAGCTGAAACTGCAGCTCAGCTCCCACTGGCTGACCCATCCCACGTGATATACATTTCACCCCATGTGACCACACGGTCCGGTCTCAGCTCTTACAGCTAATGGGGAGGAAACTGTAATTTGGACACTGGGATGTGGCAGTTTTCTTAGAACGGGAAGGGGCCTTACTTAATCTGCTATATTTGGTTATTTTGGAATATGCATATTTTATTCTGGAATATCCAAATGTAGTGAAACAAATAAGTGATGTCTCGACACTTCCTAGCACACACACGGAAATGTGAGGCCATCTACCCATGTGAAAGGCAGTTTGGAAAGGGGTTATGTTTGGACATAATAAAAGAGGTACCTCATAGAGACAGTGTGTGGCCCTCGCATTTCCAAGCCCTTCTTAAATCCATCTTTTCTAGCATAGAATGTCCGTGAGAGAGGGAGGGAGGGACAGACAGACATGTGAACAATCCCACCCAAGGCTCTGGATTTTTAAACATCCCCTACTCATGTTGTTCTATTGTATTCCTTCAGAAGAAGACTGCACAACTTGTGTGAAACATTTACAATATATCAAGCAGTGTATAATTTTTGTAGAACTAGATAGGATAATGACACTAAATGCCCGGATTCAAAAATTTTCTGGGTTCACACTGGCATGGGCACACTAATGAAAAAAAAAAATTGTAACCTGTAATTCTCACTGACACAATATTCATCTAGCACAGTATTTTGGACTAGCATTTTGTGGTAAGGATAATAGGCCCCATAAATTCTGGTACTTTTCTTAAAGCCAGCTTCAAGTCATGGGTTAGAAAAATGGCTTCAATCTATTTACAACTATAATTCTTGATTTGCACATAATAAAAAATTAGTATCATCACATTAACAACAATTTATACCACCTGATAACCAAACAGAGAAGAGGAGAGACTTTAATAATGCAAACTTTTATATTGTGTTCAAGCCTTTAAGCTAGTCAATAATTATTGGTGAACGGATGCAGTTCTTGATGGCTTTGACCACATACACATGATAGAACATCCCTGTGACCCATCATACAAACTTGCCTGATGCCATTGGGCCTGCAAGCCACCTCTAAAGCATGAAATCAGTCTTTTAAGGTATGCTGTGCATGGAGGCTGAAAAAAAGGATCTAAGGGTAAATTGTGTCCTTGTTTGCTACCATCTCTGATGCACAGATCACTGGAGGTGACTGGGACCTGTCTACCTGGTATGATTAAGTGTCAGACCAAGCATGGTAGACTTTAGGGGCCACTTCTGATCCAATACAGAGACTGGGAGTCACTGGCCTTGGAAACAGCATACCTCCCACTTCCACAGCTGAAGTGGGACCTCCCACCTCTGAAACAACATGTTTAATGGACTTCTAGATGCATCCTTTCTTGCAGCCTTTGTTCTCATCTACAGCAAAAATAGCTTACGCATTCCAAAAACAGGAAAAAAATTGCATTCATTCCATACAGTGACAAAACATGATTTATTGATAAACAGTGGCTATGATAAAAGACACTGTAAGAACAAGAGACCTGAACTCAAGCTGAACTTGTTTTAATGAATGTTTAATTTAATGAAAAATAATCTGACATAAAGCAACTTTGTTTTCTTGATGTCCCATGTGAAATAAACTTTGAATGTGAATGTATTTTGAAACAAAATAAATCTACATATCATACAGGAAGAATGGACTTTTGTGGATATGAGATAAGCTATGATTAGGGGTACATGAGGGATATTTTTTAAATGAATCTCTCTCTCTCTCTCTCTCTCTCTCTCACACACACACACACACACACACTCACACACACCAACTAAATCACAACCAGAGATTGCTGTAGTTTAATGATATGGTTCCTGCAACTGACTTAAACATTTATCAGGGAACATATAACAATACTGTTATTAGATGTGTTTCTAGCATGCTTTTAACACTATATTTAAAAATAAGTGCATGATCTTTTACCTAAGCCTGCCTTTTTTAAGGTTAAACTGATCCAAAAGTGGCAACAGCAATTTCTGTCTTGACTGCTTAAGAACATTTATTCTCAGAAAAGTAACTACAGTGGAAAATCAACAAGACCTGCACTCGTACACGGGAAAAGTGCTACAGAGTAGTGGCATGTAGCCCTTGTGTTTTCATCCCCTCTTTAATCCATTTTTTCTAGCCTAGAAAGTTTATGAGGGAGGAGGGGCAGATGGGCATGTAAATGGTCCCATCTGCTGTACACTTGATACTTGATATGGTCAAGTGACTAATCAATAAAGTTTATTCTATTCTGGTCCCATCTGCAAATCATCTCTAACCTACCTGCAGTGTGTGTGTGTAGTTAGTTAGTTAGTTAGTTAGTTAGTTAGTTAGTTAGTTAGTCAGTCAGTCAGTCAGTCAGTCAGTCAGTCATATCCCACCTTTTTCCCAGACAGGGACTCAAGGTGGCATGTATAATTAAACAGCAATACTATATAAAATTAAAACTACCCATATATATATATATGGGTAGTTTTAATTTTATAAACAAGGAAAAAAAGGAAAAAAAAACATTATAATACCATAAGAGTATATAAAACACCAAAATTGACCACAACTGACACTAAAAACAGGTTACCAGTTGACTATTTAGTTAAAAGCTTTTCAAAATAAAAATGTACTGCATGTGAATGATAATTATGGGGCTTTCCCCACAGCAGTTAAGATCAGGGAGGGAGGCCAGCACTTGCATTGTGAATGGTGGCCCACCCAATCTTCACCAAGACCTACTGGGGTGAAGTGTCTGCTCCACCAAAGCAACAGCAATCGGGCGACGTGGTGCACAACTGTGCAGCTCCAACCACCCCTGCTCCCTCCCCCACCCCCAGAGCCTTCACACAGAAGTAATGCAAAGACTGCATGCAGGATTGTATTAGAAGTGCCATGGACACTCCTAGTGAAGTTGTGGATCAGGACAGCCATGCACAGTCAGAGCCACTCTGGGACAGCATCTCTGAAGTGTGCAAATGCATGTTTGTCAGGGTATGCATGGCCATCCCTGAGGCCCAAGTGTGAAAAGGCCCAAAGTTAGATATTTCAACAATATATACCAAGAACAGGCAAAATTAAGGATGGATTTACCATTTCTACAAGGGCAAGCTCTTCAAACAAACTTCAAATGCACATAGAACTGATGATGTTTGCTCTTAAGAACATCGGGAAATAAATACAGTGACCTGGATGGTCCCTTATTCTCAGTTCCTTGACAATAATACAGCAGAAATCTAGAGAAAAGCTAGTGGAGAACTTTGGCAGGAGAATTTCTCCTTATAGTAGCATACATCATGAATTGTTTAGTAATGCCTTCTGTAAATAGAAGAACTCTTCTGGATTTCATCTTTTTTTTTTCCTTGCACAACAATCTTGTGATAAACAAAATGACAGAACAAAGTAAATACAGTAGATCTATAAGCCTGATCAACTGCTGCTGTGTAATTTCAAGGGCATTACTAACCTCTCTGCTTAGTATTCTATACCTTTAAATTGAACTCATATGAGTTAGCCCCTCTAAAATATGCAGCTCTTCTTAGTAAAGGATTGTGTCTGCTAAGTCTTTAAAACAAAAAGTCCTGGCTACCTTTATATAAGTTAATGAATAAGTAATTCAATTTTATTCCTTTTGTGCTACTGAAACAACATGTAGATAGGATATCATTCATCTGCATAGTGAGTTAAAATTAGGACCTCTACTGTATGCTTACTCTTCCATAAGAGAAAGTCTACTTCTGTTTGCACTGTTTAGGTTGTCTCCTTCAGCAGAGGGCATTTTGTGGTTAGCTGTTCTGCTAAAGCATTGGTTGGATAAAGGGGGGTAGCTTGGAGTGTCCCCCTCTTAGGACAAAAGCAAGGGAATGGAACATTTAGAATGGAGGTAGCACACTTAGGCCCAGGTGGCTGACTCCCTTTCTCACAATTTCCTCATCAGATAGTGAAGGGATGCCCCATTTCCCTTTGAATACCAGGCTAGCCAGCAAGCGTACTCCTCAGCCTCATCCAAAATTAAATGTGAATCAATACACACTGGCTAATTTTCTGAGGACTGGCCAGATACCTGTATGCTGTATTTAGTAACTCTTGCTTTACTGTCGGGCAGTCCTTCCTCATGGATTCATTACTTGCATTGATACATGTACCAGTGCCCTCAGAGATGCAAAGAGTTGCTGCTATGCAAGAAGGCCTTTTCTATGGTGGTCTCTATATTTTGAAACAAGTCCTTCAGCTGAGATTCACCAGCTGCCAATACTATATGGTATTTAGCACCTAGTTAAAAACACAACTATTCTCCTTGACTTTTTGTGGTTACCTATCCTGTAGTCCTACCATGGGTGGCAGGAAGGACTGTACTTTATAATGAATTGTATTGTTTAACTGTTACAAATTTTATCTTTTTATTATTGTGATCTGCCCTGGGACTTGGGTGAAGGGGTGGGATATGAACGAATGAACGAACGGACGAACATATAAATGAATGAATGATGAGCAAGCTTCTTGAACAGGGTTCTGTCCCACAATTTTTTCCATGTACAAGAAGAAATGTGCAGTAAATATCAATCATTTTTAGCCTGACCATTTTTATTTTAAAAATGCACAAATGGGAATACAGTATATTCTAGCATATAAGACTACTTTTTAACCCAGGATAATCTTCTCAAAAGTCAGGGATCTTCTTATACGCCCCAGGTGCCATCTTATCCCAAACTCTCTATTTTAGCTGGAAAAGTTGGGGGTCATCTTATATACCTGGTCATCTTATACACTGGAATATATGGGTAAGTAATTTGTGATGAATGAACCAAATAGCAAAAAGTATTATTAGAATGATCACTTGATACATCCATTTTCCTGCCCTTTATACTGGTAATGAAACAGAGCACTGAGCATCAAGTCAGTAAGTTATAAGGATGAAGAGAACCAAGATGTGTGAATATCAAAAGAACAGTTCACATAGGTCTGCTATGAATCCGAAGAGAAGAACTCTTACTAGAAGAGAGCTATTTCTTACAATTCCACCAGCTTTCATAATATCAAGCTTCTCAGAATTTGTAATTTTGTCAAATGTTCACTGATACAGATTAATATTTGCTTCTGGTAGATTCAACCAGAAATATTACTGTCTATGAACTCAAGTGTCATTTTTCCTATCTCGTCAGTTTTAATTAAACAGCTGAGATTTCACATGACAGATAAGAAATACCATACTTTTAAAAACTGGAAGTATCTTAAATAGAAAGTCTGTGAGATCTGCTTCATTATGAAAATTAGTATTTGCCCCAAAACAAAGCCCAAGGGAAAGTATTTTTCTAGTAGAACAGCTGGTCCTTTTCAAACTTTAGTTGTTAAAAGCAATATTAAAGTGTGAAAATTATTTTATAGTAAAAGATACTTTGCTTGTTTTTATAAGTCAGACATTTGTTTCAAATCTCAGGAGATAAATAATCACAATAGGTACTTCAGAGTTTTAGATGACCTGCTAAGCAGCAAAGAACTAATTTTACATAGTGCATTATAGGAGTAAAAAAGTATTTTCATATACAAAGAACATAAGTCACTGTATTCCTTTGACATTTGGTAATTCTTGGTGTGATGTGACACATTGTAAGGATCACCTCCTGGGCTCACTGGAGGCCCAAGGGACAGATGATAACAAAATGTAACTTATCAGTTCTCCAAGCCTTTGATTGTGTGCTTTTTTCACAGACAGAAAATCAGCACTCTTGGGTCAACTTATTATTAAAGTTGGATGAGGCAGGAAGAACCAGAGCCAATCCCAGGCTGCCATGATCACTTGACCAATCAGGAAATCCAGCAGACAAACTCCAATAAGTGGCAAGTACATATTGTGAAGGAAGCATCGTTTTCAGAAAAAGCAAATGGAAGGAAAGGGTGCAGACAACCAGTGGCAGCAACACCAGCACCAACTACGTGGGGCAGAGGAGAAAAAGCAAGCTGGAGAAAGCAGTTACAAATAGCCAACAGCAGTAATCCTTGCTAGCAGCTGGTTGGAGAACATTGGCTGCTGCTGTTTGTCTTGGAAAGGAGCTGAGCTGAGGTTTTTAGAAATGCAATCTGTAAATTAAGTTTGGATTACTTACTTTTTATGTGATCTCAGCTAGGTCACTCCATGCCCAAAAAAAAGCCCTGTGTGATCACACCCTCTGTCTTAATTAGCAAAAGGCCAAAAGGGAGAGGGAAGCGGGAAACCTCAACACAATACCATGTGTTGTGGATATTTGGAGATATTTATCCAATCACAATTATGTCTAGCCTTGTCCCAGAGATACCTTGAATTAGTATGCAATTTAATGATGCACATAAGACCCATTCATGGCCACTAGAATTATTTAATTAATTAATTTCCATTTCTATCCTACCCCATACCTGAAGGCCCTGGGCAGGTGACAATGAATCAACCAAAATTTAAAAAACATATTAAAAAACAAGATACAATTAAAACATATTAAAAACAAGATAAAGGTTAAGACAAGATGCATAGTTAAAAGCTCCAATTTAGCCCTGTCCCCATGGAATTTAAAGTGTGCCAGGACACTCCTTTTGCCTCTGAGCGTCCCCATTCCGGGCTTTACAAGGCGCTTAGGGAGCTTAGCAAAGTGAGACACCCGCGATAAAATACGTGCACTTTAAAGAAGAGTTTCAGCGCTCTTTCGGCGATTCGCGGGTTTTGCTCGCTATATCTGCCTTGAGGACGCTCTGTGGCAAAAGGGGCGGGAATTGCTTGCTTGCACACACAGCCAAAAAGCATTCACACATCTGAGAAATGCAGCAGGTTCGCTTCCTTTCCTTTGTAAAAAGAGCCAGAATTGCTCAGAATGGCAACATTGTTTTCAAGTGAAGCCTTAAAAGAGAATGAGCAAAGGATCGCGCTCCCGATCCTCCAGCCGCTGACTTTACCGGGGCAGAAAATCCTTTTGTAACAGAGAACAAAGTGAAAGTAACTGCTGAAAGTGAATGAAACTGACAGAATGAGCGCTCATCTGCTTTGCTGGGGGGGAGCAGTTTCAAGAGACGGAGATCTGGCTATGTTTCCTTTTAATAAGAGAGGGGGCGGGGGGGGGGGGGAAATGCCTGGAAAGAGAAAACTGCTACCACGGGGACGGAAAGTCCGTTTAGATCGCGGCTGCCAGGGGGACGCTTATTCCGGAAGTGGAGGAGACTTTTAAAGTCAGCTATAACAGAGTGACTGCAGAGGAAGTTGAGAGGGGCTAATAAGTCTTTTGGGGACAGGGCCTTTATGTGCATTAAGTGGTGTATTAATGGGTGTTTTTCCACTGTCACTAGAAGTACCCATTAAGTACCCATTAATAGGTACAAAAATGCCATTTATTACCCATTAATGGGTACAGTACTTAATGGGTACTTCTAGTGACAGTGGGAAAACACCCAATAATAACTAATTAATAATAACTACAATCAAGGGAAGAATAAATCAATCTTGGCGAAAGGAAAAAGGTAAAAAGATATGCCTTTACAACCTTCCTAAAAGATAACAAGGAAGGGGCAAGAATGGATGCCTAGGCAACACCTACGGATTGGAGAGACAGGTAGGATGCCTCCAAAGGGTATTTCTGGGAGTTGAGAGCAGGTGAATATTTCACTCCTGTCTTCTGTTTGAGAATCCTCAGAGGTCCAGGTTTCTGGACTAGGTTCAATTCCCACCCTCTCCCTGGAAGTAAGCAAAGGCAAACCACTTCTGTATCTCTGCAAAGAAAACTGCATAAGAGGACCCATGGAGGTGTCCATGCAGTCAGCCAGAAGTCAGGCACAATTCAGTGGTACCTAATAGCAAAAGCAGCAGCAGCATCAAACAAATCATTGTATTATCTGTGTAAATAAGCTGAAATTTAATTCACAGAGTAAATTGCCCTAGTGTGGTGATAGATTTTTTGAATTCAGCCTTGGGGCTGTGTCAAAGAGATGAATCACTGACAAATTTTTCTGCAGTTTTCTGCACTTCTTTGTACACCTTAGGATACCTTAGGAGAACAAAAACATTTGCTTTTTTTCTGCAATGGGGTATACTGGTCTTAGATGAAATTCTTCCATGCAAACATATTCCATGGAGCAGTATACAAAAGCTCCCCTCTCCCCTGCACCTTGGGTTCTTAAGCACAATCTTGTCATCAATATTTCTTTGGGGGGGGAAAGCATTTTAGACACACTTTTACAGGAATATTCTGGTATCAAGGATCAAGCTCAGTACAGAATTTCCCAATAATCCTCATTTTCTAATACGTAAGTTACAGACAGGTAGAAAGGTCCACCCATCACATATGGTGAGGGTGCACTCTGCATGCCTATTTCCTCTCCTCATGAGTTCCATATGGTAAGCAGAAATAGGATATGAACATATGGCAAAAAGATCTGTATATGGCGTTTTTCCTTCAATTAATATTTTATCTTCCTAGCTATCCACAGGAGCAATCACATTTGGATTTACTGAAAAACGTGGGGTGAGATTACATACTCAAAAATATGTGTAAACATGTCAATACAGAACACATGAGAAGTGCAATAAGAAGTTTACAGAGCTTATTTTATAAACTCTTGTTAGCAGCATCTGTAGCATTAATATACTGAAAAAGAGATGGGAAGGAAAAAAGCATTTCATAGAAGAAAGGCTGTACAAATCAGATTATAATAGAAGTAACTTGAGCATTTATTTTGTAGTCATGCATTACTAAAACCAGCTTTCTGTAATTATCTCCACTGAACAAGGCCGCAGAAGTGCCATTGGCTACTGTTGAATAAGCAGACTGATGATATATGGATGCAATCAGACACACTTAAAGTGGTGTCTCTTCCGAGAAGTGGAGGTGCGGACACCAAAAAATTTACACCTGCATGTGCCTTGCTGTGTCATGAAACCTGGAAATGGCCTCCTTTCATCATACAGGTACAATAACACCCAGGGCAACTCTTTAGGTTACATTGGGTGGGAACAAAAGGCAGCCAGTTGTATTATGGAAACAAATATGGCTGGCCAGTAACCAATCAGAGACCTAGAAATACTTGCTTTTAAAAAGGCATTGCCAGACTTTGAAATGCAGGAAGAACAATTAGTAGAAATATGAGGCAAGATTGTTGTTTTTACTGTCTGAATATGTGATTTGGTTTTGTCTCCTTTGTGGCAGCTACAAAAGGAGCACATTTTCTAAAAGGGGTGATTGAAAAAAGGCCCTGTCTGATCACATCCTAAATAAAAGGATTAGGGAAAGGCTGGTCAGGCTGGACTGAGAGTTGCCAGAGATGGTGTAACAGTCTGTTTTATTATGTATACCCAGTCTGTACCACCGTCACCACAAGAAATAAACAATTTTCAAAATGTTAATTCCATGCATTGCAATTTTTTTTAAAGGCGGATATAGGAAGACAAATTTTGAATGGAAAATTTCTTTGTGATAGGAAAACGAATTACATTAGTCTATTAGCTAAAAAATATTTAAACTGCTAAAAAAAAAACTACATTGTTTCAAGTTTGGGGGAATGATATTGATCATTTCATGATCCAGAAGCAGTAAAGAGTGCATATAAATCCTGTATTAAATCCAACAAATGAAACAGATCATCAGTTAGAACTGAAGGAAAGCTTTTTTTTATGTAAGCTCCTGTACTTCCCCCATACCTCTTTACAAACACACACACAAAGATTGTGAATGTAAATTATAATTCATATTCATAGCAATTACTATTAAATACATTCTTTGTCTTTCTGCTTGTTAGTCTATCTAGGTTTTGCTGTCATTTTAAAGTAATTTGGAGCCCTCAGGACTTTGTCTCTTGGCAAAGATATGAGCAATTTATGGGACCATGTTTATGAAAATCATTTAAAAAGTCAAATTTGATATTTACATGAGGAAACAACTCTGTATGAAAACACTGATAGTTTCTCTTCACAAGACTTAGATTATTTGAATCCTCATGCATTTTGTTCCTCCCTGCCCCTCCGCCCCAGTCCCCGTTTTTGGTATTAACTTCTTCCACAAACAATTTGTTTAAATGAATATTCAAATAGCACACAAAACAGTGGGTGCTAATGACAGATAACATAAATAGTTCAAAGTGAGTTTATAAACAGGTGTTCTAATTATTTATTTCCATAATTAGTTCAAAATTTCTGATCCTGTAAACAAGATCACATTTTTCTCTGCCCCCAATGTTCCCCAAAGATTTCATAGTCAGTGTTCACAAAAATTAGTAATTTAAATTTGAAAATGTATTTTTTGAAACAATTCACTGCTATGGGTTTAAAGCACTTGATATTTTTTTAAAGCAATACTATAATCAAACAGCAGATGATGAAGGGGATAATGACCAGAAGTATCCGTGCCATGGCAAATCACCTTCCTTTTGAAACAGACATGGCTTTCAGTAGCAGTTCCCTTCACTGGCTACCTTTGAACCAGAGGTGATCCACTGGAAGCCAACCCATGATTTGAGAGAGAAAGGGCAGATTAACAAGGAGACAGTTGCTCTTCCATTCCAAGAACTGTTGTGAAGTGTGTTGTGTGTCCACTCCTTCTGTTGCCCTATCGCAGCTCCCTGTTTCTTCATCCTTATAGGGTTGCACAGCTACAGTTTGAAATACAATAGCACATGTTTATAAATAATGCCTGCCTGGCTGCCCATCCTCCCTAATTATATATGTAACAGGTAGACTCTTGAACAGAGCTGAATTGAAGTACGCATGTATCCACATGTATGTTCACAGTCACAGCAAAGGACTTCACTGTAGGGGTGTAAGAACTGAATATACAAGAAAGAAGAATAAGAAAAAGAAGAGGAGTTGGCTTTTCCATCCCTCTTTTCTCACCCATTTAAGGAGACTCAAAGAGGCTCACAAAGCTTTTCTGTTCTTCTCCCCACAACAGAACACCCTGTGAGGTACGTGGGGATGTGAGAGCTCAGAAGAGAGCTGTGACTAGCCCAAGGTCACCCAGCTGGCTGCATGGGGGAGGGCAGAATCGAACCCGGTATTCCCAGATAAAATTCTGGTTCCCTAACCACTAGACCAAAGGCTTTTCCTGAAGTCACGAGAGTCACAGGAGAAAGCTGCTGTCAACAATTCAGGGACTGAATTCCCTATGTAATTCAGACTCAAAATACACATGGTACTACAACTTCCAATTAAAAGCCAAATATACTGAAAACTTAATTGGCTACTGCATTTGTTCAAGATGGGATCAGAGGTAATGAAGGAATGAGAAGTTAAGGAAAACATACAAGTGAGTTTAGCTTTATTTATATGCATTTTCAAAAATCTATAAAAAAAATAGCTGCAAGTCTATGCATGTGTAGCTGATAGGCACAGTATCCTATTACAAGTCTCTGAGGCTTGGTGTGTATATTTTCATGACAAATCCCAGTTAAAAAATAGTTAAGTGCTCTCAGTATATGTTCTCATGAGAATAATAGAACAGTTTTGGCAAAAACCTACAAAAGTAATAGACTGTATTAAATAGTTTTTCTTTTTGTTTGTTTGTTTTACCTGAATGTGTATCTCAGACAAAAGATAGTCCTGCAGAAATCTATGAAAATAATATTCCCTGTGATTCTTTGCTTGAAGTCTGGATTTGTATTTGAAATCCTATGAAGGTCATAGGGTGAAAGCTTCCAACAATATCTTGAAATCTTCTGGGACCAAATCCCATTATGTGGAGTTCAGTGAAGGGGGTAAACAGTACCATAAAGAAATACAAATTGCACTTATTTCCCATTTAGCCAATGTCACTAAAGTTCACCATTTAGAATTCCAACCAGTTAGAACTTCTTCATGGAGGTCAAGTATCTTGTGAACCATGTCATCTCATTGATGACATCATATCCCATCCATCAATTCTTCCAAGAGCACACTTGCCATCTGCTCGGCACAGTATAATAACTTACTAGATATATTTGCAGGGTAACAACCTGTACAATGACACCGTTATCTTAATGCTGGCACATATATAGAGATAAGAGTTGTTCTTTTTTACCACTGTTCTTTATGCTCCATTCTTTGGAAGGTATATTTTCTTATATTATCATTATATATTGATTGAAATTGAAACATCTCATTTATTGCAAGAGTGGCAGAAAGAATATATATGTGTGTGTGTGTACATATATAAATATATATATGTATATTTCTTATCTATGTTTGTTTTTCTACTTAAATTATTAGACCAGTGATTCATGATGTAACTAATGGATGTAACATGTCAGTCTTTCCAATAAATGGTTCAGATGTTTGTTGATTTCTCTAATATCACAAATATGTACAGAGAGTCTGAGTTTGGAAGATAGAGATCTTTAAGAATATTCAAGCAACTCTGTAAGAAATTATTGTACATTTTAAAGTACCAATCTGTTGGGTCATTGTATAACCTCTCTCTTTTAATGCAATTCAAAGGCCCAAATTAGAAGGAAAAATAGAGAAGAATAAATAGAATGAGATGAAATTACAAGCAAGACATTCTGATACATTGACATCAACAGGGTTGGAATCAAATGGCGCAAACCACTGAACAAATTAATAATTGTAATACCGATAAATGACAAAGACAAAATAATATACAGAACATGTTTATCATGCCTCAGCAGAGCACAGACATTAGATGGAAAGCACATCAAGTTGGGATCTATTGTGCTTCTTATAAATCTTCTGGAAGTGAACTATGTGAGGATGATGCCCCCCAAAATCTGTAGATCACCTACTGGAGGCTACATGCTGGATAAGTGAGGGCCAGTCTAATTCACCCTAAGTATCTTTTTAAAAAAAGCTTTCCAGGAAAAGGGCAATATTTGTTTTGAATTATTGAGAAATTTATCCTCTGTTCATTCCTTTGGCTTGTCATTTATTCCAGCTTACACTGTGATCAACATTGTACTAAAATAAAGTCAAGTACAACAGCCGCTCTCTGCCCATCAAAACTCACAGACGTCTGCCAAGCACTTGTAACAGCTGGTGTTACATTAATTAGTTTAAACTATTTATTTCATCCATCTCCAGAGCAGATTGAGCAAAAACATTAGAGATTATTCTAGCATCTGTAAGTGCCCTGCAAACATTAACCAACCTAAGTTAGAATATTAGTCGTTAGCTTAAAATATATGTGATTTAGGACTCTCTGCAGTCACAATAATAAATAAATAATTTTGGATGTTACTGCAGGGCTAAAGTACGTTTTATTCACAGAATTTTTGCACACCCACATTCTTTGTTACGCAGAATATTACCCCAAAAATGCTATAAGAAGTCCTGGCAGTGTAGATCATTAACAATAAACAATATCATGTGAGCAACTCAGTGGATTAGTCTCTAGTTTTATGCCTAGTCTTGGACTCAAGCCCTAACTACAGTGATCAAAAGAGTGCTAGAAAACTGCCATTAAAAAAAAAATCCATTAAAATTATTTCTGCCTTCAGCTATGTTTTAGCAGATATGAATCGTCACTCTGCAGGGATAATTCTCTAACTTCGCGGTATCCTTTATTTCTCCTTTTTAAAAAAAATTAAAGCAATGAAATAATGAAGGTGATGCTACACCCACTGACGTCAAACCATCTGCCGACTGCTGAACAGTGCCTGTTTGCACTTCACTTTGTGGGATGGTATTAAAAATACAATCAGAAACATGGCTGCTGTACACACTAATGCCTTTGTGATCCCCAGCTGACTTCAGGGCACTCATGGTGTGGGTGGTCCATTTGTCATAGCAATGACTGTGACAACTTCTACCATGCACCTGGCTGTTGCCTTGGTGATCACAACACACTATGTGACCGGGCAGTCACCCTGTCATGCTCCCACACAGCATGCGGACAAACTCAGTCCTGAATGAGCTCAGGTTAGCATTCTGTTTTTGCGGGGAGACAGTTCACAGGGAGGGGGATGGCGTGAGAGTGGCCTGCCCTTTACATTCCTGCCAGATACTGTATTCCCATGGCAACTAGGATGGCTGTTTAGCCTTTCTGGGGCCTGGCCTTGAGAACTAGGAGACAAAGTTCTTAGGCCTCTTAGAGTTCTGCAAATTGCTGTTGTTCACTATCAGCTTAATAAATTGAAGCTTTCTCTACCATACGTCTGTTGATGCTTGAATCCTTTGCGCGGCTGTTCTGGCAGGGAAGTGGGTGCAAACGCTGCATGCAGGAGTGACCCTGAGCATACTAGACATTTTCACTTCACTAGAGCTACAGAGGATCAGGGTGTTCCAGGATGCTCCTTGCTTGCACTGGGACAGAGGCGGTGGTACAGCATGCAACCAGAACATACTGGAGTGCCCGAGTCTACGCTGCAAGTGAAAGTACAACAGGTTCTCAGTGACTAGAGTGATCATAAACTAAAGAGGAGCAGCAGCAGTAAAAGAACAGTGGCCTGCACGGGATAGCGCAGGCAGAAGCACTGGCAGATCATCCTCGATCTGAGAACCAGGACTCCAGACATCACTGTTGAACACCCAAACAGAAGGTACTACCTGCAGTTTCCTTTAACTAGCATTATGATCCCTAGTAGTTCTCTTCAGAGCCTTACCAGTCTGTATGCCAATCATAGGGGCCCCACCCAATGATGGTATGCTCCATCTGGGTTAGATGGAGCAGGATCCAAATCAAGATTAAACAGGACTACCAGCATACTAGCCTAGGACAATACATCTGTTTAATCAAAAGGCATGGCTCCCCTTTCCAGACTACTGGGAAATCTTGAGGCTATAAACTTTCATTCCTTTAGTTCTTCAGAGCTTTTGGAGTCTGGCCCTGAAACTCATGCAAGCTTTCGGCCAAGTGTCGGGATGGTCTGAAGTAAATGGCACTGTGTCAGACCATGCTCCACACCAGAATGTCTCACAGGTACAACTCAACCGGGCCAGAAAATGGTGAAAGAATAATACAGGTAGTTATTTAATGACTGGACAAACTACAAAGAAAAACCTGGAAAGAAAAACCTTGCTAAATTGCAATAAACAGACATGCACATAAACATAATACTTGGTAATTTTTGCATTTTCTTTGGCTGCAATGCAAGCCAAGCTAGTCTATATCATGATTTATCAGAACATTTGACTCATGCCTGGTCATCAAACGGAATCACAAATGGTCTAAGGTCCACTGATGGTGTAAGTGCATGTAATTATTGCATAGTCTATTGCCATATTCACAAAATGCTGCAGCAAGTCAGATCAATAACCAGAGTGTTCTGATCAATGATACCACTTAATAATTAAAAAGAAGCCTTTAAAGTGGATGGTAAGCCTGTGTTCAGATAATCTTTACAAAAGCAAAAGGTGTCCTCTCCCAAGACATGTGAGTGAAACAACTGCGTATGTCTGCTATCCACATCCCATTGCCAGGGATACCAGTGCTGGCTGCTGTACCACTTTAGGTTTCTATTGGATGCCCTTTCCTGGCACAGCGATGGAATGCTCAGCTGCATTTACAGCCATAAATCATGCTGCATGGCCATAAAATGCTGGATTGCACCGGCCTAGCAATGGGATGGTGTGACAGGACCCAAGAGGGCCCTGTCGCATCAATGAAAGGCCACTGCTGCCTCTACCATCCTGTCTGATCAGGGGCCCCATTAACTAATGCATTTTCACATCAAATAAATATAAAACTAATACATCACAAGACGGAAGTGATCCATAGGAGCATGGAAAACTGCCTTATGCTCAACCCAGAACATCACCCTTTTTTTCTCCTACTTTTTGAAAGCAAACATTTTACCACTGAACCTCAACTACAAAGTTTATGAAAAAAGAATACTACTGGATTCATGAGATGTATTTATTTCATTTCATTTGTATCCCACTCTTCACTCAAAAGGTCCCAAGAGAGGCATAACACTAAATTATATATACTGATATGAACAGAATAACATTTGCTTAAAATATAAGCCTTCCATTTTTAGCAGGACTATGTTAAGAAAAAGCTAAGCATCAAAGGTGTGGGTGAAGAAGTATGCATTAACCATGTGCCAAAAACCATATAACATAGGTGGATCTCTAGAGACAAGCCACTACAAAGCATGAAAGCTACAACATAAGTGGTCCTCTCACATACACTCGTATGGGTAGAAGGCCCCTCCTTCTGATCTTAATGGTCAGGCAGGTCAAGATGGAAAGAGGCTTTTCTTCATATATTCAGGGGCCAAAACATTTAGGGCTATATATATCAGAAACAAAACCTTGAATTGGTCTTGATAAAGAATAGGTAACCAGTGTAGATCTTTCAAGACTGGTATGATATACTTCTGGCCAGAAATTCCCATCAGTAGTTGAACTGTTGCATCCTACACTAGTTCTAGCTTTTATCCTTATATAGAACATATTAGGTCGCGTCCCCATGCACTCTGTTTAGTGCGGATTGGACTATTTTTAGTCCAGATGCAGGGCCGAATTTGAATTGAGCTGTCCCCAAGCATTTGCTTATAACACAGGCTCAATTCAAATACGGGTGTCCCTATGCAAACCACACTAAACTCCTGCATGGAAGAACAGCATCTTTTTCTCTCCGCCCCCTCTCTCTCGATAGGAAGCCAGGCTGACATCACTAATCCCTGTGCCGCCTGCTTTGATAGCTGGGATAATAATATGATAATAATAAAAATAATACTTAAAAGCCAGATCGTTCTGCAAAGCTGCTTTGGACTTTATAGTGCATGAGCTTTATAGTACAGTAATCTAGTCTGGAGGTTACCAGAGCATGGATTGCTGTTGTCCCTATGCAGGAAAGACCAAAGTGGTGAATCAGTTAGAGAAGATGTAAGTACTCCTAGTTACCACTGTCTCTTGAGCCTCAAGTGACAATGATGAATCCAGGAGCACCCCCAGATCATGCACCCATTCTTTCTGTGACAAAACAACCCCATTCCTCTAATTTTCTGGATTTAGGATCTCTTGACATACAATACCTCCGACTCACCAGGATTCAGAATCAACTTATTGGTCCTCATCTAGCCTATTACTGCCTCCAGGCAAGGTTCAAGCACCTCCACTGCCTCTCCTGACTCTAGGGAAGTTTGCACTTTGCTTCCCATCCATAGGAAGCAAAGGGCGAACTTGGCCATGTGTGCACTAAGGCATCCTCACCAGTGCGTGATTAGTGCATGTGAACTCTTTCAGAATCAGTTTCTAGTCTATCAAAGAAAGCAAATACATGGATCTTCTGGTTATAGTATGATTCACTATATGGATGTGTATTTGTTTTTAATTCTAGTAATTATATATATGTGTGTGTAAGACAGAAAGTGTTTTTACATTTATAGACACACAAAAAGAAAATACTATATGCTAATTACATGCTTTGGTTCAATTTTTAATCCTTTGGGGGAAAAAAAATAGGATTTCTTTTTCCAGGTCTGAGGCCAAAGATCTCTATATGTATTCAAAGGCAGGATTCACACCGTTCTGTTAGATCATGCCACCAGTATGCCAAGAATGGGACAACCATGCTAACCCTGTGCCTGTTCCTCCTGAGAGTGGAATTTGTTTCTAGGAGTAGAGATGATGATGGTCCAGAGTGGAGTCTCTTGACATTTCCCCCAGCTCTTAAAATGGCCCACTTCCAGCACCATTCCGGTAGCCTAGCAAAATGTCCTCAGTGTGCAACTACAGCAATGAACTTTCATTCTGAAGTCCCAGTGTTAGGCCAAGCTGGGAGAAGTTTTATTCATCTTCATCAAGTGATACACTGGAACTAGCCAAAGATGTACTCCAGATTCCAGGAAACAAATTCCATTATTATTATTAAACACAGTCAGTCCTTCCTTCCTTCCTTCCTTCCTTCCTTCCTTCCTTCCTTCCTTCCTTCCTTCCTTCCTTCCTTCCTTCCTTCCTTCCTTCCTTCCTTCCTCCCAATCCATTCTACTAGACTATTATGACAACTGAAGATCTTTGGAGCTATATGTTTCTATATTGATGACGCCACTATTATAAGCAGCGATCACGCAAGGTGAACACTACAAAGTTTTTGGTCGATCAAAACACCTTCATTCAGTTTCCCCATTGCTTCACTGCTATTGGTCCTTCCTTACTGGTAGGTATTCACTTTTTAAGAGAATGAGGATTCTGTAATCTGTAGATATTAAAACTTCAGGGTGCCAAGATCAAACACAAGCTTAAGTTCTGTTAGACATGCTAAGAACCACAAAATTTAGCTCAAATGTAAGCAGCACTTTTAATTGTTCTTCAACTTTTATGTTATATATGAGGAAGAACACAGAGATAAGGGAAGATTCATTACATATTTGTAGCCTTACCGTTTTTCATACCAGATTACATCAACACAAATAAACTTCTACCCCCTACCCGAGTCAACTTCATTTATCTTAGTCAAACTCAGGATCCATGAAAAAAAAAAACCCTCTTGTTTATTGTATATTCTTTCCTCAGTATGTACAATTTTAAAAACACCTTCTAAAACTATTATCTGGATCATCATGAAAAAAATCATGGAAAGCTTTACCGTGTTCATTCCACCCCGCTCCTGAACAGCTTTAATATTCATCATAGTTGTCATTTAAATGGTTAAGTATATTAGGGCAACCAGCCAATGTATGTTTTTCCCCCCTCACTGTTTTTTTTCTACACATATATTTTGTTTTACGCAATAGGAAAGTTAATTGTTAAACTTTGTCACAGAACCCTTTGTTCTTACTGAAGTCACTTTGCTCGTTTCAGTAAGGACACCAAATCCTAAAAGCTGGCAAGAATGCATATGTTTATTTCACCATTGCTCTGCAATTACTGAATGCCACTTAATTATAGCAACAGATGCTCGAGTGTAGGAACCAGAAAAATCAAACGCCTCATTTCCAGGTTATTTTTTTCCATTGCTTCTGCCAACAGCAGATGTGTGAGCCCCTTGTGCTCTGGCGTAAATACTTATCAAATCCTAACAGGTCACCTATGTCACAAACAACATTTCAGATGCAACTGTTTCACCTGATAATAGGCTCTGAAAATAAAACTGTGAGCTGTAAATACAATGTATTCGGAATGAAATGCCATAATGTGAAATTGCTTTTTCTCTAGCTACATAAGAAGTCCTTGACAGTTTTTGGCAGTGATAAATCACCCTCCCATTAATTGTCTCCTCTCTCATTGTGAGGTGAGCTGCTAAAAGGGGCAGTCAACAAAAATGACTTAAAGGACAAATTTTGGCAAAAAAGACAATGAAGAAATCTGTCATTGCTCTGTCTCCTGTAAACTGTCACGGTGCAATCAAAATATATGTAACTGAAGTGTTTATGTCTTTTTTAGAAAGGTTATAGGATGATACATTTAAAGATAAAGCATAGGAATAAGAGAAGCTGATACCGATAGCTTTTAAAATATACCAGTTTCCTGCATACCACCATATTGCTCTCTCATCTATTTCTAGTGAATTTGTTGGGGATAAAATTAACCCAAAATTCTTGTTATCTGATTCTTGTTATATATTGTTATCTAAAAAAGAAAGAAAAAAATGATGCAAACACACACTCACAAAGGCATTTTTTGACATGTTTAGGTAACAATGTTTAGTATGATATATTAAATATGAACATTCAAATCCCAGAATCTCATTTAAAGAAGTTCAAATATTAGTTCAGTTTCCAAGGGGAAATATACAAAGTACTTTGAAGAACCACATCCAACTGTAAGATTAAGTTATTGTAATGAAATCTGGTGTTTACATTCAAGACACATTTCAACATCTCGAGTTCAAACAATAATTGAACAACCCAACTGGTTTAGGTTGGCAAACATGTTACAATACTTATACTTGCATACAGTACTTCTGGAGAAGTTATGTGAAAACTGAAGAATCTAAACACACTGCGACGTACACAAAATCTAAACCTGAGTTATTCTAACTAAAAGTGAGTTCATAAAGTTCATAAACACATATTCACAAAGTTTTGTTTGCCAGTTCTGTACCAATACATAAACTGAGAGGAAATACATTTAATTAGTTTATATGCAATGTCTATTCCTTCAGGGAAGTACATATAATGGTTATGTTGCATACATGTTTAAGTATACATTACATTTATGCACAAATTAACAAAAATGTATTCTTTTGCATTTCATGTATTTCTATGGAAAATAAAACAAACAAATGTTGAACCAAAATTATTAGCAATATACGAAGAAAAGTATTGGGGGTATAATCAAACACATGCACAGAAATAATAAATATATCTGTTCCTAGCACACAGCTACACAAAATACATTTCTGAGCAACCAGTTATGATAAACTTAGCCTAGACTTTTGTTGAAAAGATTCAATTGATTATTGGTATAAGTCAACCAACAGACAGCTTTTCTTTTCTTTTTTCTTTTAAAAAAAGGGCATGCCGTTTCCATTTTTCAGAAGTTAATCTAAGAAACTAGGAGATGGGGGAAACTCAGTGCAAAGTCTCGTGCATATAAATATAGTCCAGACCAGAAAATCCAAGTAAAAAGTATAAGCAGACATCAAATAAAAGGGGAAAATAAACAAAAACCTGGAAACTTTCAAAGTATTTTAATTAGCCCTTGCTCTTTATTCAGTTATATATCACTTAAATGCATATAAATGCACTCTGTGTACTCTTTTTTAATGTCCCTTAGATGTCAAAGATGGATAAGAATAGAGGGATTGAAGTTTTTCTGTTTTGCTTTTTTGGTGATGAGCCAGTTTGGGAGCTTGCTGTGAGCATATGGAGATAGCATATTTGCAAGTCCATCTCTGGAGGATTGCAAAAGGCCCTTAGCTTGTGAAAAACAGCAATGTTATTTTTTTTAACGTTCCCTATATTTAGAGATTAAATCGCTCACTGCACAAACCCATTTGGAGCAGGCGAGAAGGTGAAAAGGATAATCAGTACAGTCACTGGTCCGTGTTTCCTAAACGCTTTTGAAAACATTACTGTGCGCAGGCATAAAATTAGCGGCAGGACCTTAAAAAGGCTGGCATTTAGCATGACTTTTTGGAAAGTGACACCCTCATTTTTTTCTTGTAGGATATCATTAAATTTCAATCGCCCTATGGCAGTGCCTTTCCATTAATAACCAATTCACTGTGTCACTTTGGCTCTCCTTTGAAATAATGAGCCTTTGCCTCGCTTTAATAAATTTAAACATATTCTCAAGGCCAGAGAAGATAGGAAACCGCAGATGGGCTGAGAAAAACACGATTCATAAATCCTTAACTGCCTGAGATCGTTGAGAGCAAAACAAAGTAACACTCGTAAAATATTAAACAATCCCAGCTGTATGAGTGAAGCTTCATTAACAAAAATGGACTATTTACTGCTTCTATAGAGCCTGAGAGAGGAAGGACTGTAAGAAATAATCTTTAGAAAAACACCGTGAACCTCCTTTTGATGCTCAGATGATGGAATGACAGACACACTTTATTTAGCAAACCTGTGTGGAAAGTTGTTTGCTTATTTTGCAGAAAATTAATGCTTTTATTGGTATTAATCCTACCAGTTGTGCTTCTGGTGGGGAAATGAATACATTCATCCATAAGAAACTGCTGCAACTGTTCTCTTGAAGTGGAGGCAACCAAACTCTTTCAGTGATTATAAGCTAAACATGACAAACTCTATTTAAATCATTGGGAGACTTCTGCCACAGTCTAAGGAAAGACTGCAGTATGAATAATGGCAAGGAAATCAAGCAGTGTCAGTTGCCCTTGCAAGGCAAACTGGATAGTTCATTGCAGATTTTGCTGCCCCCTCCTCCCCTCAACATACTAATAATATACAAACTGGTTTGTTGGCGTCTATTTTTGATGCATTGAAAAATACTCTCATCGTGCATTAGTACTTACTTGAGGGATGTCAATGGCCTATTCAAGCAGGCTTAATTTTAATAACTGACTAATGGGAGTAGCTATAGCTCAGTGATAGGATATTCACTTCGCATGCAAAACATCTCCGGTTTAATCCTTCACATGTCAGCTGAAAAGGGCAATGAAAACCACTTCTCTGTCTTTGCCAAGAAAACTGTACAGCTTTGGCCATGAATGCGACTCATGGGCATCTTTATTTAAATAACTAATAACAATACAATTATCTAATAAGAAAATTTTATAACCGTGCTGTCAATTCTCCAAGCTAAATTCCTCTGGGGACCACAGCTTCTATCGAAGTACAGGAACCAATAGAACCAACTCTTTTTCCCTTGTTTGCCACCAGTCATATTACAGCAACCAAATCCCCTATATTTCAGGTCTTGCATTTAAACACAAGTTAAGAGAAAAATAAACAAAAACAAACAAAAACTTCCAGTGTGCGTGGAGCAGAAATCCTATTGTGAATGAAGCAGTTTGAGGAAGAAAGGAAGGAAGGAAGGAAGGAGTTACACAGGTTTATAATGGCTGTATACTATCTCAAGCAAGTCCTCTGTATCATGGTGGTCCAGCTATGGCTTTAATCCCCAAATGGTAATGATAACCACTTATTGACCCTTGAAAGCATATACAGCCAACATGACTAGTTATTTTTATTGGTTACTAATAAATCTATAGCACAGACCGTAGAAATAGTGACAAGATAATGCAATATGTTCCAAAATTAAGTACGTTCTGTTATGGATCATAAAAACTAGCCCAAAAAACAAAACAAAACCCAAAAGCTCTCTCTTCTTCCCAACAGCATTTGTTCTCCATGACAGTAATAAAGAAGGTGATGATGGTATTGACTATTGGCTGTTTAGCATTATTAGGTAGTAAAAGTATTGCAGTGCAAAATACGCACTAGCACCTGGTGAGAAGGTGCAGGAAAAGAGTCTACCAAAAATTTACTGAAAGGCCTTATGCGTTGAAGATTAGTTTGTTGATCTCCGAGGTTTCAGTCAGGCCCCTGTAAGTCCCTTTTCTTGGCAAGCCATCCATGTCTAAATATATATGAGGCCCACGGAAGTGCCATCTTCTCATGATTCCCCAATGCATTCTCCCCTTCCCTTTCCATTTCAGAAGAAAGGCTTTTGTGCATTATAAAAACCAGACAACACAGACTTCATATTACAGCTTTTCTATGCTTTCCCTCGAGAGGTGGCCAAAGTGATGGCCTTCCAGATCATGCTCAGCTACAACTTGGATGAGGACAGCTGGAAACACTTCAACAATCCTTCCATTTCAGCACTGGGAAGCCATTGGTGCACCAAAGTGAGAAGAACCAGTGAAGGAATTGAAAAAATATATTAACCTACGAGTGCCTTAAAATCTGAGACTTAAGGGGGAAGATGCTCTCTATGGACCCTCCATATTGCGTACCCTATCCTATGATATACATTAAGTACTATCATTTGAGGGGGGGGTTGCTGCAGGTAGTTAAGATATAACTTTTCATATAGCCCTTAAAATACAATGTTTCTGCCGTTTAGACTGTTCAAAGTAGTGGTTGCATTGCTATTAAATTATGGGGAGGGGTTTTTTAAATATAATTTTTATAATTTGCTTCTTATTCACCTTGGTGGTGTTTGATCTGGGACTCAGGTGAGCTAAAAAACATAATGCATTAGAAGTAATAACAATTTCAATAATAACAGTCTCCCCCTCGAAGTGTGTCATGCCCCTTCCTTATATATATATTTAAGAAGGCAGTAACGACACACCTCTTTGCCCTGGCCTTTGGATGAGTGATTATACTCTCCCCCCCCCCCTTACAGCAACTATTAATGCAATATGGATTGTATTGTTTTAAATTTGTTGAATTTTAAATCTGTATCTTGTTTTAATGTGTATCTTGTTTTTAATCTGTTAGTTAATCTGTTCTTACTAGCCCAGAGACCTTGGAGTGTGGGGCAGGATAGAAATGTAACCAAATAAATAAATAAACAGAAAATGGACATATGTAGGCTTTCATGGCCAGATTCAATCTCATTTGTAGAAGTTTTTGGGCTGTTATGCTGTGTTGCAGGTTCTTCAGCTGAGAACCTAAGATTTCGGATATAGCTGCAATATCCATCTTCAGAGGTCTTTGCTCTTCGTCAAGTCAAGGGTGACTGGTGTCTTACTAGATCTTGTTTCTCTTCTTAAAGATGTCTGCTGGTGGTTTGTCAGATCTTTCCTTATTTGAGTTGCGAATCAATGGTCTTTCCGTGGCTGCACCCTGTTAGTATTGTTTCCTTTGACTGGAAGTATTAATAGCGGGTCATTGAGGCTAACTTGTTTACTATGTACAGGTGTAATCCCTGGGGATGAGTGACTAGTGGCTTTTGTATTTGCAGAACTCAGGTGTGAATCTCTGTTTTGCTTGCTTCTATACAAAGGTTTCCAGATGCTGCTGAGAAACAGGCCTTGGTCCCTGTTGAAGTTGTGGGGGTGTTGTATTTCAGTGGCCTCTCTGGTAGCCAGTTCCTGTAATCCCTTTACTTTGGCTATGGTTTCTGTTTGTTCAAATAAGATTGTGTGGTTTTCTGACCATGCATGTTCCACTGTTGCTGATTTGTCCATCTGCATGAGATGCACAGAATAACTATAACTTATGGTGGGGTTTAAAAAAAATGGCAGTTCAACCTTTGCCTGATGTTGGAGTTGGAGCTGTAGCTGATAGCTTGAGCAGCTTCATTTGGGACTATTGATGGAGTGGGGAAGGGTAGGATCAAACAGCTGCTATTTAGTGCACTAGAAGGCCAAGGCAATGGCAAAGGCTAAGGACATTACCTGTTGCAGGCCCAGTTGGATGGGGGTTTTAAACTGTTTTTGTACTGTTTAATTGTTTTTAACAGGTTTTATAGCAGGGACTATATTATTATATTGTTATTGACTAAGAGGGCTTTCTTAAGCAGATGAACCATATATATGAGAGGGAAAACAGAAACAAGTTGTGTGGGGCCCATGTTAATTTTAATAGAGGAGGAGGAGGAGAGTTGGTTTTTATATCCCACTTTTCTCATCCATTCAAGGGCACTCAAAGTGGCTGACAACGCTTTCTATTCTTCTCCCCACAACAGGTGAGCCTGTGAGGCCTCAGAAGAAAGCTGTGACTAGCCCAAGGTCACCAGGCTGGCTTCAGGGAATAGTTCAGAATAAAACTTGGTATTCCCAGATAAGAGCCTGGCACCCATAAGACCAAACTCAAAAGGGAAGCTCTGGCAATACAAGACAGAGAAGAAGGGTTTCAGTAAGGAGAGTTAGACATATTAAGACTAGCAGTCTCTGAGTAATGGATATCTGCCAGCCTCTCCACTGGCTTGATGGTGTTGCTGTTAAATGCCAAGACAATTGAAAAGTAGTTCACTCATCCATCACTTATTTGTGTATGAAACAACTGTAGGTGAATGCAGTAATGGTCTGGATTGAACTGAATTTTATTTATGGTCACAGACCAAAATTAAAATATAAAATACAATTTCTTACCACATTTCAAATTAGCATATAAAAATAAGTTTAAAAAAGAGTTTTGCTGTGCAATAGCAAAATGGTAAGGTTTAAAATAGCATAATAGTGTCATTTAAAATACAATATTTCTAATTTTTCCGCAGTCCTATCTGTTAGGTATAGTTATTAATTTAATTGCTCACAGACAGAACTAAGCTACACCCAGAGTGTTCTGATTGTCTTGTAATAAATATTTCAGACAATAATCTTCTTGTGTTGCTAGAATTTGAGATCTGATAGGGGTGATAAAAGTTTTGTTTTATTATTATTTATTTCACTTATATTGCTATTCAGCCCTATACCCAAAGATCTCAGGGCATAACAACACTTAAAATCAGACATATATTAAAACAGCACAGTATATACTAAATAAGGATGTGCATGAATATTTTTTTGTATTCGATTTGTACTGAATCAAATGCAAGAAAATTCATATTCGTTCGAATAAATCCCTTCAAATGTAAGAATCAAATTTAATACAAAGGTCCCATACAAAGTCAATATGAGTATTAAGAGACGAATCCCATACAAATCTATAATGAAGCTCTGTATGAATGTATTGAAACATTCAATTTGAATTCACAAGCCATTCTTTGCATGAGCCAACATTCAATTTGAATTTGAATGTCCAAATTCAGCCAAATTTGGGGCTCAAGTCATTTAGGACCTTATAAGTTAAGGTTAACTCCTTGAATTGGGCTCAGCAGTGAATCAGCAGTCCGTGCATGATGTACGTCAAGCCGGCTGGCCCAGCCACTGCTTTCTGCACCAGCTGCATCTCTGTCAAAAAAGGGCTTCAACTGATGCAGCAGCCAGTTGGGAACAGGCACTCTTGGCCACTGCCCCCACCTGAGCTTCAAGCATCAGCACAGAGTCCAAGTGCACCCTCAAATTTTGTACCTGTCCCTTCCAGGGCATTATGATCCCATCGAGAACAGGGTGTCTCCCACTTACATGGACCCAAGAATCTGTGACACACAGCACCTCTGTCTTGTCTGGATTCAGCTTCGATGTATTGGTTCACATCCAGCCCATTGCTGCCTCCAGGCCCTGACAAACACTTAAACTGCTTCTCCTGATTCAGATGACACAGGGAGATAGAGCTAGGTGTCATCTGCATATTGATGGCATCTTACTCCAAGGGTGTTTTTCCACTGTCACTAGAAGTACCCCCCCCAAAAAAAAGGGTACTTAATGGGTACTTCTAGTGACAGTGGAAAAACACCCCAAATCTCCTGATGACCTCTCCCAGCGTCACGTGGCTCCTCATAGACACAACAGCGTAATATTGTATGAGATGCAACATCTATCTGGGTAAGGCCTGGACGTGGCCCAATAAATTGAAACTTAATTGGTAGAGGTATTGTGTCTAATGGGGCTTCAGCTGCAGGAAGCTGATGGGGTTGATTTTCTGCAGAAAGGAAAGGTATAGAAAAGGCAAGCATTTAGCCACTGGCTACCAAGAGGTAAAGCCCAACAACTTATTACTAACTTTGCTCACAGGAAAATAACATAACTACCAGAAAGAGAATTCATGCTGCCAGTTAATATTTCACAGGAATAACAGTCACAAGTGCCCCGGCCCCAGATATATTTTTTCACCTAGCACCTCAGGTAGCTCTGGCCACATCTGACCAATGTAAACCTTCCTTAACCTAAGAAGCTTTCTGATGACAACTTGAGGCCTTCAGCCAGCAAGTGTTTTGGAAATTACAGACTTGGGATAAATTTATCATTCTGCACCCAACTACTGTTTCAATCAACCATCCTGGTCATAACATAAGAACATAAGAGGACCCCTGCTGGATCAGGCCACAGCCCATCTAGTCCAGCATCCTGTTGCACACCGTGGCCAACCAATTGCCCACGGGCATCTCAAGCAGAGACAAGGGCAAATCTTCCCCTGCTCTCGAATCCCAGCAAATGGTCTTAGAAGCATCCTGCTTGTCCACACAGCTGAACAATGTACTTAGGCATCCATTCCAGTAGCCATTGATACATCTGTCATCCATAAATTTTCTAACCCTTCCTTAAAGCCATCTAGGCTGGTAGCTGTTGCCACCTCTTCTGGCAGCAAATTCCATAGACTAATGACCCTGTGGGTGAAGGAATGTTTCTCCTTGTCTGATCCAACTCTCCTACCCATCAGCTTCACAGAATGCCCCCTGGTTCTAGTGTTGTGTGATAGAGAAAAGAAATTTTCTCTATCCACCTTTTCTATACCATGCATGATTTTATATACTTCAATCAGGTCCCCTCTTAAATGCCGTCTTTCCAGACTGAAAAGGCCTAGACATTGCAGACCAGTGGTCAACACTAGAAGATTTCAGTCTGGCTCGAAAATTAGATGTTAATTCTATTTCTAATACAATTTTAAACAAAGCAAAGGACAGGACTAAATTTCCTGATTATTTATTAAATGCTTTAGATCCCTTGGCCTTTTCAGCAAAAAGTTTGTCTACATCTCCCTTCTCCCTAACTCTCCCACCACCACACACACATACACAAGGAGCCTTTTATCAGCTAATATGTGAAACAATTGTAATGTGGAGCATGTAAGCAGTCTTCGCCACTGGGCCCTCATAAATCTTGCCAGTTCTCAGTGAACAACACCAAATATTTGCAGCTGAGGAACATTTGGTCTGCTTTAAATTAACATATCTCAGCAGTCAGAAGTCATTAAGCTTTGCCAATGATTTGAAACCATTTTTCCATTTCAAAAGCGACACCCCCCTTTTTTTTCTTTCTGGATGAAGAAGGTGGCAACGAACAAAAGCAATAGAAAAGAAAATAGGTTACTAATGAAAAAAATGACGAAAAGATTTCATACTGCCTTTAGTAAACTTCTTATTTAGAATAGCTTTAAAGTACAGCATACTTATGTACTTTAGTACAGCATATACGATCAAAGAATGAAGTTGGTTTATATTAATATCTAAAACCAACTGTGTGATGCTAAAAGCTACAAAATTGTAAGTTTATTTTGGTTGTTCCTTTACCAATATCCACTGAAATAGTGCATTACTGAAATCTTTATGTAATTTGAGTAAAGCTTAACCTTCACAACCAAGGATTTTTTTGTGGATGTACTATATTCAGGATTGGAAAATATAAGGTGCCATATGAGTTTGTTTGCATATGAGTCAATGCAGGAAATGCAACTGCAGGATTTTTTTTCTAAAAAAGTATTTATTACTACATTATTTTCTATGGCTGAAAAGTCAAGTTTTTCTTTAAGCTGAATGATTGCTTAGTACTTCTGATATACTATAGTCCTGCAAAAGCACTTGGCCTTCATGTTAGCCTTTAAAAACAAATTCCAGTTTAATATTTATCCTGAAGTTCGTGGCAATTGTGGGATCCATATTCCAATTATCCCATATAATTGTCCCATTATATAAATCTTAGCACAAATTAATATTTATCATTAAATTATTTAAATTTGATAGGAAGATTCTGATGATGGTCAGGTAAGTTATAGGGTTTCAGCAGCTAACAGAGAAACAGAAGGATTGGAGAAATGGTCATAAAAACAAGGACTTGATAACTTCAAGAGCAGCCAAACACTATAGCAGAAATACTCCACCCACAATGCATAGACAGACTGGATCAGAGATTTCAAATTGCAGAGAGCAATCACCCTGTGGTTTTTATTCTTAAGGCATATACATACCTCTAAACATGCCCAGCTGTGCTGCACTGAAGCAAGTTCAAAAGAGGTAGTTCTTAGATCACCGGTGTGCTAATAGTATTCCTGGGATTATGCTAAATTTTGGACAACAATGAGAACATAAAGAAACTCAAGATATGTTCCTGAGATTTTTCCCCACCTATACTGCTAGAATTCTTGAAAAGAATGCTGATTCCCTGAACATTTTCCACTTGTATCTCATTCTCAGATGCATTAGAAAAAGCTAGATTTATCAACAGAGTATCACTGTAATTCTCAGTTAATCAGATTCGTTTTACAAGTACTTTTTAAAGTCAAGATTGCTGTGAATATGTAAGTAATGTATTCACATGCTACCTTTTAATTCTAATATAGTTTGTATTTTATAACAATCTTTCTGAAAGGCTCTTCAGAAGACAAGTAGATTTCACGACAAGCAGCACTTAAAAAGGAATTAAACAGTGCTTAGAATTTTACTACCTAAACATAGAAAGAGTGTCTTGCATATGGAAGCACTGAAATCAAGAGGTTTTACAGAGATAATATGCTAAAGCAAAAGTATCGCACATAAATAAGATCAATGAATTTTAGTTTGTGTTCCTGTAAGGACAGCACAATGTACAGATAAATCATTTGCAGATAGCCTCTGTCCTGGATGGACACAAACCATAACACTGAGGCTGGTATTTGTAACACTGTGTAAGGCAAGATGTCCTATTCATTCATTCAAACTGATGTCGTACCAGTCCTGGTCACACCTAGACAGTCATCGGGACATCCTTGCTTGGGCCGTATCAGTCACACCTTCCTCCGCAATTGATCTGAGCCTCCTCCATGGAACTCTTGGATCTCCACCCCTTTTGCTGCATCAAATCTATTTCCTTTCTTATTGGATGCCATTGTGTCACTCAAGGGAGGTGAGGATGTGTGTTTGCAGATCTTTTTTAGCCTCCTCCTCCACTTCCACAGGATGGAAGCGATGAAGCAAGTTTGCTCCTTCTGTCCTCCACAATAGGAGTGTGGCATTCTCCCCACCACTACAATCAGTGAAGAAAAAAGATGCCGAATAACCAGCATCTTTTTACTGCATGCTTACCGGTATTTACTGCACTCCTACTGCCAGCAATGGAGCTTCCCATTTGGCCAATGGGAAGCAGCTGTGACAGAAATTTGAAGCTTATGCTCCTCTAGTTTGGAGGCCTGGAAGTAGCTCCACCTTAAACATGAAGTTTCCAATCCTCCAGGTTGGGGGACCAGAAGGAGCTTCACATTTAAGGTGAAGCAAGGCGGTATATCTGGAAGCACTATATCAATTGTTTCTACTATATCAATTCTGTTTTGCATCCTACAAAAAACCAATTTTAATGATGTGGAATTCCAGTCTCATCATTACAGGACCTATGAGAGGAAACATTTTCCTACCTTTGGACTTTTATTTTAATTTGAAGTTTTACATAGAAGCATTCCTTTAGACCTTTTTGCTGTTGGTTACCACTGAATGATGGCTGACTTCATGGGCACCTCCAGGCAGTTTTCTTGGCAGAGATATAGAAGTGGTTTACCACTGCCTACCTCCTGAGAGAGGCTGGGGATCAAACAGAAAACCCTCTGTTTTCTAAGCAGTTTGCTCTACCACTAAGCTATAACCACTCCCTTATATCCCCTTCTAGTGAGCCATTTAGTCTAGTGGTTAGTGCGTTGGACTCTTATCTGGGAATACCAGGTTTGATTCCACCCTTCCCCATGAAGCCAACTGCGTGACCTTGGGCTCGTCACAGCTCTCTTCTGAGCTCTCACAGCTCCACCCACCTCACAGGGTGTTCTGTTGTAGGGAGAAGAGAAAGCTTTGTCAGCCGCTTTGAAAAGCCAACTTCTTCTTCTTCTAAGCTATATAGGTCTGCTGTCAAAAACTGATTTCAGTGCAGCAAATCCAAGTACAGCTGCATAGCCAGGGCATGGGCTAGAAACAGGAACATTTGAAAATTTCTGCACAGAATCAATATGCCTGGGGCCACTTTTGCACAGGAGCAGGAAAAAGGAAAAAGGAAGAGAGCTGCAGAAGATCAACAGATTGCGATGCCTTAATTTAGATATTTATTGTGGGGAGGTGGGGAAGAGAAAGCCTTTTGGCTTCAAGAGCATTTCATGTTTCTTACATATTAAGATGTTTGCAGCAGTCCTGAAATGTTGACATACCATTTAACATTGAACCAGTACTTTCTGAATATTCCGTAGGGCACTTACAATTATTATTATACCTTTGTATAAGATCAGGAAAGACAGCAGGGTTTTTTTTTTTCAGCAAACATTTTATAGGGACCCCACTCACACATAGGTAAACGAATCCATACACGCACACTCATGCAGACTAGGTCAGGAAATTAGACATCTTATCTTTGGGTCCGTTAAAAAGGACCAATAACCTCAGCCTCCAGTATTCAGTGTGATAACTGCCTTTACAAAATGAATTTTTGACTTTTTCACAGCTTAGCTACAACTAGACAGTATCAGTAGAGCTGCATTTCCCTGCAATATGATAGAAAGTAAAAGATTTCAACATCTGACAGAAGAAAATGAACAGCTGATAAACAATCTTTGAAATGTTCTCTCGCTTCAACACATGCCTTTGATAACGATTTGCATTTTTATTATTGTTGACTTTCATGATGGGCTTGGTGGTCAGCTAAACATACAATAACTTGAAATAAAACTAATTATAAGTCCACTACTACACCATTCTAAAGATGAGGGAAACAAACAAATCAAAGGAAAAAGAGAGCAGTTGGTAGGGTGGGGGTGCATGTAAAATTTGAAATGCATATCATAGGTATTATTTGGTTTACAAAACCATAAAAAGGATAGTATTTCAGTTACAAAAGACACTATCTCATGTTATCAGTGAAGATGGATTTGTAGTTTTAGAGTTCCAATATCTAAAGCTAAGGACTTCATCTTCTTTTTTTACTGCTATGGCTACAGTAAATGCAGATAATCATTTTAAAAATTACTTACTGTATGATTCTACAAGTCCTTGGAAAAACACTTTTCTGTTGCGTAGAAGGACCTTATTTCTAGCCAACTCTTCACAAGGATGGCAGTCTTCATACATTTTAATTATTCTTGGCCACCCCTCTTTCACAGAATAATTATATGGGAAGAAAAGACTAGTGTGGAATGGATATTTTATTTCATACTTCAACACTGGAATGGATATTTTATTTTGTATTTCAGACTTGGGCTTTGTGCCTGGTTCTGGCTAAATGACTAACTTATAGCTTTGAATTATATAGTAACTGGATCAGGAATAACTTTAAATTATCCACAGCAATTACAATGGCAGAGAGAACATTAGCGAACTTCAGAGCAACAGAATGTTACCGAGAAAGATGAAAAATTAGAATCTGCACAGAAACCTGTAGACTTGAGGTGTTTCATCCTTACAACATGTCACTCATGGAAACAGAGATACTCATTGGTATGGATAACACAATTTAACCCAGAACAGTTATTGCCTCTACGCATATGTTAAGTTCACTCTTGGCGAATATAAGGTTGTTTCTACATGCACCTTGTAGAGCCAGCCCAGCAAGAATGGCCCAGCCTGGAGCCATTCTGACAGAAGGAATTGCTCCAAAGTCCGAGATAGGCCTTCCACATTTGGAAGGCTGCTCTTCTACAGGACCCGTGCTGGTTTCAGAGATTACTTACAGGTTCATCAAGCACTATGAACTGAACTTCCCAGCCTCATTTCCCCCCAGGGATGTATTTTGGCAATTTGGTGCCCCACCAAAATATGTCCCCTTGTTAAACTAGAACAAGGAGGTGTATGCCCTTCTGCACATCTCCTCTGGCTGGTCTAGCTGTCCCTCAAATGTACATTCACAATCTTGACTCTGTATCCCCAGATTTGTAGGTCATACATATTTCACAAGGTAGCTGTATTTTGGCACACTCTACTGTAGGTTTGTCAACTTTCTCCAACTTTGGGAAGATGAGTCCAGATGTTTCCATGCTGCATGGCGTTAGCACACTGTTCGGGTTCCCCCTGGCCTGTATCAGCTCCCAAAGCAAACACAAGGCAGGTGTGTGCACATATGCCCTCTTGTGGGTATGCATGGCTGTTGCAATAATTAATTTTCTAGATGAAAATTAAGGTACACCATTCTATATTTATATTTCAAAGCCAAGTTTAGTCCCTGAAGCTGTTTTCAGATGCGACAGATGTTCCTTTGAGCAGTAGAAAGGTGGCACATTGCTTGGTCTTCAAACAGTAGCTCAAGCCCCCTTATATTTAGTAAAGATGTAAAACAGACTATGTTTTACTTGTTTTATTTACTTACTGTCCAAGATTAAATTATCTTGTAACTCAGTCCTGTGAGGGCATTTATACAAGGCAAATATAGAATTTCAAAGAAGTAGCTGTGTTAGTCTTGATCAATATAAAAAAGGGGGGATCTAATACCACCTTAAAGATTAACAGATATAAGAAGTTGTGACATGGCTTTCACAGGCAACTCTACTTCATCAGATGCATGAAGAAGAAGAAGAGTTGGCTTTTCTACCCCACTTTTCTCACCCATTTAAGGGGAGTCAAAGTGGCTGACAAAGCTTTCTGTTCTTCTCCCCAGAACACCCTGTGAGGTAGGTGGGGCTGTGAGAACTCAGAAGAGAGCTGTGACTAGCCCAAGGTCACCCAGCTGGCTTCATGGGGGAAGGTGGAATCAAACCCGGTATTTGCAGATAAGAGTTCAGCTCCCTAACCACTCGGCACATTTTAATCCCATATTTTGATGGGGAGCAGTATGCCCAATGCCATAGGAATGACCCCCTATCCAATGAGGACTGTGTGTCTGGGGCAACAAATGGGTATACACTGGATGGGTGTGGCCTACTGGGTCTCCTCCCTGTGCAATCAAAGTTAATTAGTAAATAAAACTGGACTAACTTATTATGATTCAGTTGCACTGCGGATAGACTCAATAGCAGGATCAACTATATCAATAGCATTTTCTGGTCAGTATTTAAGACATGCATGGATATGAAGAGACGTCAGTTAAAGGTGTGTGAAACTTTTCAGGGAAGTATATTGACTAAAATAAAGGTATAGTTCACATAGATGTTTTTAAAAATAAACTTCCAAGAACTGAATGCTAATGATCCTCTCTTCAATCCAAGGGTGTTTTTTCCAGCACAGCCCTTAGATCCGGATCTAAGAAGATCCGGATCTAAGGAATGGGTACATTTCTTAATCTGGATCTAGTAGATCCGGATTAAGGGAAGCACTCAATATGTTTCCATGGGAGGTGTAGCACCCATTAGCAATGGGTGCTTAATCCCCTGCCGTGGAAACACTTTTGCACCCATGTGGGGAATCCGGATTGACCCCCAAGGGGTTGGTCCATCACTCCAGGTGTCTCTGGTGATGGGGGGGGGGGGAAATCTCCAAAGTCCCAGCTTCGGAGTGATTTTGGAGTCATTTCGAAATCATTTCAAAATGACTCAGAAGACCCTCCGAAGAGATCACCAAGAGCTTCGGAGAGGCTCCAGAGCTGTCAGCACAGTCCATGCGCTATTACCGCAGACTGCATGGACTCCGCTCCGCTGTCTCTCCGAAGAGATCGGCAGAGACTTCGAAGCTGCTCTGGAGTCCCTTCGGAGCGCCTCTGAAGTCTGCGCTGATCTCATTGGAGAGACCGGTGGCGAGACTCCAGTGCAAAAATGGGTACTTTTTGACAGTGGAAAACACCCCCAAAGTTCAAATCTGCCATTAATATTTTAAAAATCTCAGTGTCAATAATATATAATAGAATAGAATAATAACATTATTTTAAAATTTCAACAGAAATCCTCCTCCGCCTCAGTTTAATTATAATTATTCTGTAAATCAGTTGTCTTCAGGAAGAATAAACCTATCTACTGGACCCATCACATATTCAGGCTGCATCCAGCCAGGAGGTAAACTTCAGAGGTATTGCAGAGCAGTTCTCAACCTGAGAGACAGATTTTACAATGCTCCACAGTAGCTGCAATATTAAAGCCTGATGCTCCAAAGTATGTGTGTGTGGGGAATCCTACTTACATGACATTTGCTGCGGAATATTCCATTTCTCCGCATTTTCAAGGGTGTTTAGGCCAACTGCATGGGAACCCATGAGAGTTCACCTTCACCCAAGAAGCAGCAGACCTATCAGAAATAGGGTTATGCACGATTGTAATTTTTGATATTCAAATCAAATAGAATAATCGAATGTCCGAATCTGTACGAATAGAGAAAACAATGAACGCATTAAAATTTGAACTGATTCAAATACATTCATATCTATTCGTACAAATATTCAATACAAATTTGATGATACGAATTTCAACATTTATATATATATCCATATGCATCTGTATGCATCCTGTTTCTATCACGTACGCATCCTGTTTTCATCCTGAATGGATCCATATGGATCCGTACAGATACGAATAAGATGTGTACAGATATGTATGTAATGTGTACATATCCATACACATACGAATGTCCAAATTATTTGAACAAATGATTTGAAATATTCGAATGACCGAATTTGGCAGAATCCAATTGAATAATGAATATTTCAAATATTCTTGCACATCCCTAATCAGAAAGAGAGGGACTGAGCAGGTGGATGGAAGAACCCTCCCAGATGGTTTGGAGGATTAAAGAATTTGGAGATGATCTTTCCTCCCTTCAGAAAGACTTTGCTGTGAAGTAAAGATAACTCTGCATTTTTAATATCCTGTATAGAGGCACCCTCAGACACACATTAGCTTATGTATTGCTTCATAAGAAAAAAACAGCTGATTAGAGCACTCAAATGACAATGTGTTTGTTGATGAACTAAATAATTCAGATAGCAAACACAGAGCCGGAAAAATAGATTATCTTATATTCCTGACACACTATGTTTATCTTACACAAGGCATTTTACAAAGTCACCATTAAAACATGCATGTTTATCACCTTTAGTCCAAAATGGTTAATGCCCAACAAATATCTGAAAACACCAAGAGTTTAAATTTGCTTTCATATTGAACCACCGAGCTGAATACTTTTTCCCTTCCTAGTAATAGTTATGCTCATCGTTTTCTACCTTCTCTCACTTAAAATACCAGGAAATTGAATCTGTGACTTTTATGCAAAATGACGGGCTTCAAACTCAGCCATGGTGCCTCAGAAGTCTGTGCCCTAATTTTTGGAAGTGAATAAAATCAATTTATAGTATGTAAAGTATGAAACATGCCTTGCACCAGAAATTGTGGATATTTATAAGCATTTTATAGTGTATCAGAAATTTCAAATGTATTGCAGGGGAAAAAATCATGTTGTCGTAGTACAAAAATCACCAGGAACAAAAAAGGGAACATACCACATGCACTGGAAAAGCATTGGAGATCTTCTGTATTTGGTTATCATAACCCAAAGAGCATAACCTTTCTAACAAGGACAGTGATTTAATGGTGCAAGAAAACAGGGTGTGTTTTTGGTTTTTGTTTTTTTGCTTATGGCAACTGTGGTGTTTTCCTGGTCTTTCCTGTCCTCCAAGAAAGGTCCTTCTGGCCTTCTACTTTACCTTGGCTACTGACCCTTCCCACTCTCTAAACATTTTTTTAAAAAACTTTCAAATAAGAAATATTAGGAACCATATTTGATAAAAGTCACCTACCTCTCTTCATCCAGAATCAGTGGGTCTGGAATAATCTGGCTCACAGTTCCAGATTGCAGGAAGGCATGGGTGGGATCATCACCATCTGCACTGACAATGCTAGTCTGGATTAGTTTATTCCACAGCTTCAAAGCTCTTACAAATTTCGCAGCCAAATCCCCGTACCTAGTTCCTAGTTTCAGGGCCTGGGGGCTGATTTTTAGGATGAAAAAGTACCATCTGGTGATTCTGAACATAGGAGGAAGCAATCTTCACACCTCCCATGTTTCGGATCTGGGCCCAGCCTCCATGACCTTCATTAGCAACTGGAAATGGAGACCTACACCTGAATTATATGGGTTCTTAATCCAGATTAAGGAACCATGCATAAAGGTCCCAGATACCATAACCAGCTTCTACTTGATGACAGGCCATCTCCTGCCAGTCACAGTGCTTCCTTGTAACTCCTAGCTTTCTTATTAACAACTTTCTTCCACTGGAAACTGCTGTAAGTAAAATTATTTGTGTTCTCTCCAAATCAGATTTTCTCATTTGGTTTACTGCCCCACTCAAGGTCCTAAAAACAAATTCAAAGCTCATCTGTTAAAATGTTGTGCCTGACTGTGATTAGATGTTGTAAGAAAAAAAAAGTAATCATCTTTTGGTGAGCATCCCTTCTTGTGGCAGGGAAAAATATTCAGCTTGGTGGTTCAATATGAAAGCAAAATTAAACTCTTGGTGTGCTCAAATATTTGTTGGGCATTAACCATGTTTTCTAGCTGGCTGGGTTCTTCTCTCGACTGAGTTTCTTTCCTTCTGACCAAAGGGCTTCCGTTACTTTGTACAGTGCTGGGGTGAGAGGGTTTCTATGTTACATGAGGCAGTTTCAAATCAAATGCAAGAAAATTCATATTCATTCAATAGATCTCCTTCAAATGTGGTAGGATTCAATTTGATACGAATATGAATATGATATGAATGTTCAATACGAATCCCCTATGAATCCTCTCTGAAAGTGTCAAATCCACCCTGGATCCACTTTAAATCTTCTCTCAATCCACTTCAAACCCACTCTGGATCTTTTTCAGATGTGACAGTGCAGCCACTTTCCCACCTCCCCAGGTTCACAAATGTAACAAAGCTTTGTACAAATGTTCCAATGCATTCGGTTTGAATTCAAATGTCAATCTTTGAATGTCCCAACATTTGATTTGAATATGAATGCCCAAATTCAGACAAAATTTGAATGTTATGAATATTCATGCACATCCCTCTGATGCAGTTCTTTGCCTGCTTACAACCCCTTAACTTTCTGAGGGTAGATATATCAAAGGCTCCTAGAATTGATACCTTGGTACTGCTTCTAGGTTGGAGAGACAGGCAAGATGCCTCTAAAGGCCATTGGCAGGCATTCAAGAGCATGTATAGCTTTTGTCTTTGTCTTCTGCTTGAGAATGCCCAGAAACAATCGGTGGCACACTGTGTGAGATAGGATTCTAGACTAGATGGGCTGTGGCCCAATCCAACTAATATTCTTATGTTCTTCTTATGTTTTCCTATGTGAGAGAGAGGAAGAGAGAAGAGATGGAGAGCTGTAGAGATGCACACATTTTCTTAAAAGTTTGACGAGGTCTGCATTTCTCCTTAAATGTTATGAATCAGTTGTATCCTGTCAAAGCACTGATGCTACTTAGAGATATGAGTTAACACTGGACCTAAGATTCATCCAAACATAATTTACTCATTCCGTATTATTTGGATAATCTAGAACAAAGCATAGATAATCTGGAAAAAATATGTCTGGATCTGCTTTATTCTGAATCATCCAAATAATAACGAACAAGTAAGCGATATCTGGATGAAGCTCTACTCAGTAACCATATGCTGATACAGTTGGATATAACATCTGATTGTTTTTCCTTTTTGCGTTCAGGGTTTATTTAGGGATTCTTGTTTGCAAAAAAAAAAATTGCTTGGTATATAGGAAATACTTGGATAATAGGCAAGATTAGCTTTTACGCTAATAAGGCTATAACATTAAACTCATTTTAAGTGTTTCCAATTCATTCTTGAATTAATTTAAATGTTAAATATTGATAACATTTACGTGTTTAGTTATAGTCATTTACAGATCACTAAAGATCTTTGGTAAATTTCTCTTTTTGAGAACTGTATCTTTGTGCTTTGGGGTTAGAGAAAAAACTCACATTTGTGTCTTATAAAAGAATATAGTAAACAAAGCATTTTTCAAACTCATAGAATACAGACTGATTTTTTTAAAAAGTTCCATTGTGTAACACTGCTTAGGCATTTAAGTCCCAGGTGGGCCACTTCTGCTTTGCCTGAGGGTTACATTCAAGGGCTTCATTGTATTAGCCGTGGCCAAAGTAGTTATAGGTACCAAACTCCTACCACTGTTCCTGTGAGGTGATAGAGGGGGTGAGGAAGTGATACTTGGCCCTTTCTGTAATGGAAGAGATTCCAAATTTTAGACTAAAAAGGCCATGCAGGCAGGCTGGTATACTTGGCAACACTTCTAGAAGCAGCACTGAAAGTGGTACTGGAAGATGGCGTACCTCCAAAACTTGCCCTCCTAGTAACAGTGAAAGCCAGGAAACTCTTCCTTAGAGGAATCTTTGCCAGCTTCAAAGTGGGCAGCTGGATTGGGACACGACAGGCTACTCCTGGGCCTGACACAATCATTACTCACATGTGCTATGTGGGCCAGAAAAGATAAGATAATGTGGAGGAGGAGGAAGAGGAGAAGAGTTTGCTTTTCTGTCATACTTTTCTCACTCATTTAAGGGGACTCAGAACAGCTGACAAAGCTTTCTATTCTTCTCCCCAGCACAGACACCCTGTGAGGTGTGTGGGGCTGCGAGAGCTCAGAAGAGAGCTGTGACTAGCCCAAGTTCACCCAGCTGGCTTCGTGGGGGAGGGTGGAATCAAACCCGGTATTCCCAGATAAGAGTCTATCTCCCTAACCACTAGACCAAACCGGAAAGGGCTAGTGTGGCCAAAGTTTGGAGTATTAAATAAAAAGAGTGTTTGCAAGGTGACAGAAAAGGAAGCTTCCCTAAGAAGAAGAGCTCTGCAAGTGCTCCCTCCGGCTTCTCTCTGCTGTCTAGCCTCCACCTATGTGTAAGTGTAAGTGTGTCTGTACATGCACAGGTATGTATGTGAAAAGCCATTTCTCTTTACCAATGGGCAGTGACTAGGCAAACCTCCACTGTTCTCCTAACTCAACCTCTACTCTGACATGACTCACGTAACTGGCTTTGCGCTATGTACTTCCAAAGAAACAAGTTCAATGTACAAAGTAACATCCATCAGATGAATTCTATCCCTGCAGAGTATTGAGAATTAAAAACACACAAGTACAGAACATATCTTTCTTACCGAGTAATTCATTTTTATGTGAGACTTAACGTTATTGCTGCTATGTACAAGAAATACGTTATTTTGCCTATCTCCTTCTGTATCACAGCCAAGGTCATGATGAAGAAACTAGCTGAGCTGGCCCACTCTGTAAAACTGGGCCTTCTGGAGTTTCTTTAAAAAATACAGGAAATACTATGTACTTAGTAAAAAACCAAGTCATTTGTGTAATATCAGGGCAACAGGATCAAGTGTTCTGCTGCACCTGTTTTCACTGCACTGGCAGAATGTTGTAAAGCAAACAGCAGATTTCAGGGTCAGATTACAAATTGGACTAGACTCTTTGCTATGGTGCAGCTTTGTTTAACCTTTTCTGCTTTCCCCCCATTTTAAAAAATGACTTCAGGAGGAATTGCATGAGAAAGAAAGAAAGTTGGTTAAGAAGACTGTAATATCTGTAGGAAAAAAAAGATTCCCCCCCCCTTTAATCTATGATGAGATAATTATTCACCCAGTCCAACTTTACACCTTCACAGAACTAGAGTCTCAAAGGATTGTCTTGCAGATTATAGGCTGCTTCCAACAGTGTGATCTGAGCACATGCTGAAATGAAAAACTTCTATACCTAAAAGGAGAAAGTAAATTTCTGTGTCACACTACAAATTGAATGATGCTCTTTATAAGATGTTTGTCCTTTATTCTTTTCTTTTAAAAGGATGGCATCATTTTATTGGACTTGGTGGCAGAAAGGAAGGTCACAAACTAAGTTATTATTATTCTGTGTTCCAAATAAAGTCCTTGTCCTAACTTATATGGCCAATTACCATGTGTAACATTGATTTGCTTCTTTTCTTCCCATTGTGACCAGGAAAACCCAAACTATAGTGTGTACAAATAAATCTAAGGCTGCTTCCAGATGGCGGCTGAATAACTTGCTAGCAAGGGATGACACAGAATATTGATTCCCTTACTATTTTCCCTTGATAGCAAGACAAGACCATGACTGGTGCTGTGGTTGCATGTTTTGAATTATGTGCATTTCTGGGCATCCAGGATCCGGGCATCCAGAGTGTCTGAATGTGCTTGGCATCACTTCTGCACGTATGTGGATACCTGTTCTGGAAGCATAGCTAAGGAGGACTAGCATTCTGTCCTCAAATGTGCTGTGTAAAACTTTTCTTATTATTTTACTGAATTTGATTTGACTTATTAGTCATAATAAGCTTGCACCCATAAATGTACAGAAGTAGCACATAACTTAAGCACACCCATGGCAATATGATTTGTCTATAGATTTCGAAGTGAAAAATTGTATACAGTGGTGTGTTGGAAGGGAGGGAGAAGGGAGAGCAAATCACTATGGTACCTCCCCCAAATACTTTGCTTGTTCAAAATGGCTGTTTTGAATCAGTGTAATGGAAGCAGCTAAATTGCAGCAAAGGGCATGAGATGCCTTCATAAACTTCTTGGAATTTACTTCTCATTACCTTATTGCCTGAAAAATCATGGTGTAGTTATAAGGCTTGTAAATTCAAAGTTCCTTATCATTTAGCCTTTGATATAATAAAACCTTATTTGCAATATGCACTATATAGTATAGTAGTAAATATTTCCAATTAGCTTTAGTGTCAGTAGTCCTGCAAAAACTGATGCATTTATGTTAATATAAAAGCCTACATGGTATATTTTATCATGCATTAGAGATTTTAATCAGGTAATCTGCACGGCATCTGGAAACGCAAGCAGAGGCAAAGCCTGCTATAACAAAGGCACTGTAATAGTTCACCTTCAGTGAAGAACAATAATGCATTATTAAATTCACTTTCCTGCTCAGTGGTTACACTTAGCTGACCACAGCAAATTTGCTCTCTGCCTGGTCTTCACAAGTTGGCAGAAAAATAGATTCTGTCACATTTAACGGGTTCTGAAAATGACAGGATGCCTCTCTTGGTTTAACTATGAGCCATAATCTTTCTGAAGTAAATATAATTACAAATGCTTTTTGTCACGTAGTGCTTAGGAAGGATATTATATATGGGTGATTATAGCAGTAGATATCACTAGGCCGCTTCACTGTCATTAAAATAAGATATTGATCATGTTACACATCAGCACTATCTACAGATCCACATGTGGATATATATGCTCTTGACCATACATGACATCATAATTCCTGTAATGCAACAAAATGGGAAAGGTGCGGTATCATATTTATTTGACTATTACCATGGCCAAATGGTTATTCAGAGATCTAATCTCACGCGGCAATCTTTTTTATACCTGAACACTCTCAAATTTGTCTTATACTTTCGTTTGTCTTTTTTGCAGAAAACAGTTTGCCAACTCATTGCTTTCTCTTATAGAGTTCATTATGTTCCAGTTAAAAAGCAATGATGGGGACTGAGGAAAAAGTTACAGGTCAAAGAAAATGCATATAACATTTTTGATTACTGTTATCCTGATGGAGTAAAAAAAAAAAGCTTGAATCATAAGGAGGAGGAAGAGGAGTTGATTTTTATAACCTGCCTTTTTCACCCTTTAAGGAGACTCAAAGCAGCTGACAAAGCCTCTGTTCTTCTCCCCACAAGAGACACCCTGTGAGGCAGGTGGGTTTGTGAGAGCTCACTAAGAGAGCTGGGACTAGCCAAAAGTCACCCAGCTGGCTCCATAGAGGAGTGCAGAATAAAACTCAGTGGCTATGAGATATGAGCCCAGTACTCTAACCACAAAAACAAGGCCCTTCTGAAGTCTCATGAGACTTTGGATGATTCAAGGTGGCCAACAAGAGTTAATAATAAGAGTCCAAGGAGGATGGGAAACATAAAGAGCAACTGAGGAAGCCTCCAGACATAAATTAAAAATGCAGATCTTACTGCAAAGTAAGAGAGCTCCGCAGGGAGGACAGAATGTCCCCACATTCTCCCAGTACTTTGAAGCAGCAGGGAGGGCTCTTCTGACCATGTGGTCAGTCCCTCCCTCTCTGAGGGTCCTGATGAGAGCAAACTGTTGCAAGATCTCATGACATCTTGCCCAAGCACTGGGGGAAATCTGGAGGGAAGGGAAGGTCCACAGCTAACATCACAGCACAGGACTTTATTTTACAGGGGCTACGGAGCATTGTAAAACCTTTCTGGCACTTTCATACAGCTGTTCTGCAATCACTCCAAAGTATTCCTCCTGTCTGGACAAAGCCTAACAGAATCCCACTGGAACTTCGGAGGCCTTTTTTGTATGTGAACAACTGATGCAGAAGAACAGCATGGAACAGCCACACATGCTGCAGACTCGAAAACAGGAAAGTTCTCCCTATAGGCTACCATTACTGTTACTGAAAAAGAAAGTTGAGGACCGGACCTTAGGGACTTTCTGCACTGCCACTTAGGCAGCATCAGAAAGGGGAATGACGGACTTCCTTTTCCATGTTAATATGGACACAGGAGACCCTTTCCACCTGTGCCATGCTCTGTACACAAAGGATGGAACATGATCTGGACCAAGGTCTGGATCACCAGTGGACCTCGATATCAAGGGCCCTTTTTGTACGTGCCACAAAGGCCCCATTAGGAACCCGACAGGTATGCAATTGGTACAGATCAGTTATGTACCTTCTGCACACGAGACTCATTAAGGACCCCATTAGGACCCCATTCTGAACACGATGTCCACACAAGTGCCATTGAAATCCAGATTTAATGGGGTCTCCAGGGCCTTAAATCCAGATTAACACAAGACCCGTTTAATCGTGTGTTCAATCAGGTCTTCCGCCATGAAGACCGGATCACAGAGCATTCTTCCACAAGTATACCAAGGCAATGGGGTCCTGGGGTGGGCCTAGAGGCCATCAGGTGCAGCAGGGTGGCTCCGGCTTCGCCCCTCAACACACATGCTATGTAGGCCCACACGTTCTTCGTAGCAGTCTACAAAGCTGAGCACAAGCTTTGTAGTGACTACGTAGGCCACTACGAAGCCATGTCTCTCTGCCATGCCCACTGTGACCGGAAGTGACCCCTGACTGATGGCTACGTGGGCCAATCATGCCGCACCACCAGCAGACTTTCCTGCTCATGCCGAATTGGCCCTAATCGAAGCCTCACGATGGGGGCTACAGCATCCACATGGCAGCCCTGTTTAGCACTCATTGTCACACTCCCACCACGATGCAGAACTTCAAGGAGCGGATTCCATGAGGACCAGATACCAAAGATTCGGAACTTCTTAATCCGGATTAAGAGAGGTATGTGCAAAATGGCCCAAGGTCTACTGGTAGACTAGCTGGGCCTAATCCAGAACACAGAAGGTTGCAGAAACACACATCCATGTTTGGGTCTATTGGGAGACCCATTCTGGCACTGCACCAAAGCACACGATCAAAATGGGTCTCCCAGGGCATCCAATCCTGGTCTTCAGAGCTCAATCAGGTCAGCTCCAAAGTTTGGGGCCAGAACAAGGGCAGGTCTTGACCAGTGCTGTCATACAGATGGTAATGCTCCAGTCCGGAGCGATCTGTTTCAACCATGCCAGATTGGGTAGAAAAGTGAAGGCATGTCCTTAGAGACAGCAGTGTGTGACCCTTGTGTTCTCATTACACTTCTAATCCTCGTTCTCTAGCCTATCATGAGAGTGGGAAGAACAGAGTGACCTGTGAACAATACCTCTTTCAAAAAAGTCTCAAAGGCACCTCAAAGTTGCCTGCGAGGTGTCATTTTGTAAGTGTGTGTGAACACGCACTGAGTCTGGCAAAGCTATTTTGCAGAGAATGGAACTAAAGAGTTCTTGGAAATAAAGGAGGGCAGTGCAGGGAGGGAAGAAGAAGTTTCCAAGGGAGTGGGAGAGATTTTGGAGACTACAGCAGACAATCATTTAATTTTAAAATCAGAAGAAAAGATTTTAGGACTTTTTGTATTTTCTTGCTTATAAAATACAACCAAAACTACGTACAATGAGGAATTTCTGTATCCACTTAACCTCTTGTGCATATTGTAACTGCTTGACATTATAGTTAACATAACTCATCAGCAAGATGATTTAATATACATAGATGCAATATGCTTCACTACACCTGATCCCAAGACTGGCACTCAGTTCTGGTTGCTTTAGGACTAAAAGGAATGGTGAGAACTGAAGTCCTTTCTGATGTATAGTGCATTACAATACACTGTGAACTGTGAAGAACTTCTAATTTGAATTCATCACAACGTATTGTAAAACGTATTGATGCAAATGAAGAGAAAAAGGAAACCAAGTCACATTTCTCATTTATCAATATTTGTCAGAGCCTATCTTCTGTAATAGGAATTTATCAACCTGCTTAACCTGGCTCCACCTCCACCTCTCCTGCCTTGCTCTATAGCTCTGGCCCATTGAACACAGTCACAGTCTTAAAAGGAATTTGCTGTTTATATATGGTTGCTTAAAAAGTCTTGATGAAGGTGTGGAAATAGCGATTTGCTAACAACTCATCAAAGTTACTTCAAAAAGATTTGATCTTAGTACATTAATTAGCCATTCATAACTACAAATAATGTTGATATAGCTTTATGGAAATGCCTCAAAATAAATATTCCTTTTAAAGTAAAGAACTTGTACGGGATTAAAAATTCACCCATGAACAATCAACTCATTTCCCTCTAACTTTATGAACGAATATATTTATGGAAAAATTAACAAACAGGTATTTTGCATTCATCTTTGAAGTTTAATCACCTTTTAGGTAGAACTGTAAGCAATTACCTTTTTTAAAAAAAGAAAACATCTCCATACAGAATATATTGCATATAATTAATTCATTGGCTATCAGGACTATAAAGATTAAATAAGAAGAGAAAGAAATATCATTAAAAAACAGCCATGGTCTAAAACTTAACTAAGCCAAGTGGATCCAGTGAACATTCCTAATTAAAGTGCCTGATACAAACAAAGCTTGAGCTAAAAGCACTAAAAACAATTGAACACTTATTTTATTAATCTAATGAATCATGTATCATATCATTACAGTTTTGTATATACCATTAATTTCATTCCTTTCGCTTAAGCCTTTTATTGGGATTACTTCAGTTATTAGTTGGTCTAATGTATTGGTTACCTCTAAATCTCACTCTACAATCTCTTCTTATCTTGTTGCGTAAACCCTTGCGTGTTATTCAAATTGCTTCATTTATTATGATAGCTTCCCCATGTAAATTGTGCTGACTGCTCGCCCTTGCATAGTCCTCATTAGACTAATGAAAACCTTCAAACGAAAAAAACTAAACAACCTGCCAAATAAAGGTCTGAGGTTATTATGAAAATTACAACTCTGGGAGCTGGGAGAAGCTCTGTTCATTAATTCATGCTCAGCAAATTGCTAACTAATTTAGTTGCACTCCTCTGCATTAATGGATTATTTTATAAAAATGTTTTCCACAGCCCAAGACCTTTGGTGCATGCTTTTGAGAGGCTTGAATTCTAATCAACCTTAACAGTAAATTAGGAATGTAATATCTAAATAATAATTGGGATGGCATATGGAGGAAAATAGTGTTTAAAATCCCATGAAAGGTACTTTTGGTTTTCAGCTTCATATGTCAATTTCACAGTAGTTAAAACAATTGTACTTGTTTAGTATTCCGAAACTGGTTCATAAAATACCAGTGATAGTGGACACTGAAAAATGTCCACAAAGTTTCATTTACACAGTATTCAAAACTACCCTGATTATCCACAGCAAAGTGCAGCTATAAGAGAAACACTTGCAAATTAAAATGGTGGGCTATTTAGGCAAGCTTCTTCAGGAAAAGTGAAACTTCACAGAAGTTTTCAAGTATCTTCTCTGCGAATTTTGATAGCAATTATTTCTGATAATTGAGGTGTGTGGAAAAAGTACTGCACATCAGACTACACTATAAGTACAAACAGCAGTGGATCTGTGAAAGAGAGGCAGGATATTTTGTTGCTGTTGTTTCATTCATGCTTATGATGTCAAAGGGAAGCAGAAACTTTTAAAAACTTGACATTGTAATCTTAAAGCAGTTAAGAGTGGTAATTTCCACATGGAGAGTGGAAGGGTGAAAAAGCAAGACTGCTCATGGGCTGGAGCCATTGCTTTGACTTAGAAGTAGGGAAGTGCATGAATATTAGTAACTGTTAGGAAAATTCCAGAACCACTATGAAAACAAATGGCCGCCCTATCAGCAAATGCTATTCATATTAGTTTCTTAATAAGCAGATGGGTCAGAGAGAAAAGATTCCTTTTTCTTTTGTATGCTGCAGCATAGGAAGTCCGCTTTCCAGAACCCCACCAAGATGAACTTCAAACCTCCCACTTCTAGCACACAATCTATATACCTAAACCCGGCCGGTAATTACATAGGGTGACGGACAGGCCCAATGTGGGCAGAGCCTGAATCACCACATGGGTGCTCCAACGTTTATACTGCAAGCATGCCTAGCACCCACTGCTATTGGGTGCTATACCACCCATGGAGATGCATCAGGTACCTCCATGGATCTGGATCTATAAAATATGGATTAGTTGAAGGACCCATTTCTTAGATCTGGATCATCTTAGATCCGGATTAAGGAAGGTAAGTGGAAAACCCCCCAAAAACAACTCTTCTGTGAATGCTAACAAAAACAGTTAGGAAAATGGAAAGACATTGGATACTTCTGACCTATCCAGTCCATCTCTGGCATGCCTTACTTTGGGCAATAAAATTTCTTATTATGGACAGAAAGATATGTAACTGTTCTGTTTCCATTATGTATGTTTTAATTACTCAATCCTCATTCTGTAGCAATTTATTTAAATGTTACAGATTTTTGTAAGCCCTTTTTATTTTTTTAAAAAATATGTGTGTTAAATGATAGAATGTATGCTCTTCTATGTAAATACATACTTTTGCCATACTTACTGCCCTCAAATTGTATTGCCAAACCTGGTAACTCATATAAATTAAGCAAGTCCAATTTATAGTAGTTTGAGGTTCAGTTACCTCTTATCTGGAAATACCATGTTTGGTTCCTCACTCCTCCATAAAGCCAACTAGGTGACCTTGGGCTAGTCACAGCTCTCTTCTGAGCTGCCACAGCCCCACCTACCTCACAGGGTGTCTGGTGTGGGGAGAAGAATAGAAAGCTTTGTCAGCCACTTTGAGTCCCTTTAAATGGGTGAGAAAAGTGGAGTAGAAAAGCCAACTCTTTTTCTTCTAAAGACAAAATAAATTATCTGTTCCATTCTTTATAGACATTAGAACTCCAAACTATACAGCAATAGGATAAAAAACACACACTTGCATCTGAACTTGTAACCCTCTCTTCATTCACAGGAAGAGTCACTTTAAACCTTCCCAGGGACTATAGGACTGGAGGTAACTGTAATGGCCAAGTATTAATGTACTCAAACTATGCTTTACTTTTTAATTCAGGCAGGGTTCAGGGCTATTGTTAAAAGCATCCTGCTATATAGATTTTCTTTACTCTTTCAATAAAGCCTGGGTGAATGTCTGGAGACTGTGGATGCATCTACTTAATGCGTTAATATTGCTATTAAAGGTAGCATAACAACAAAATAATTGGTTGATACTATTAGCATATCATATCATAATGGAAAGGGGCATTAAAGATTATTTTCTTTTTTATGTATGCACTATTGCTTTTTAGTTTAGGGTGCTTTCTGATGCAGTTATATAAAATTTCATTATGCTTCTCTAGATGCCTGTAAGGTTTATTTGTGTAAAGAAGGGAGATCTATGATAAGGTGAATCTAAATCTCAAGCACTGTAAACAATTTAAAATTGCTTATTATAAGTAATCAACAAAAGTGTTCTTCACACATAAAACAATCAATTTATGATTCAGGGGAAAAAAAAGGTTTCTGGCTCTATACATCCAGATTAAAAGCATCCAGTGTAGTGAATTTTGTAAATTATTATTTACTTTAAATTGAAATAATACAATTATAGTTAACCTAAAAACAATATTTTGCTAACAGTCCCAAACAGCATGTTTAGTATAAACTGAAGCATATCATTCAGGACTTTATTCATCCATTGTTATTATCAAATGTTGGGCATAAATATTAAAAGATTTTTAAACTTGATACTAATAGGAGGGGGGAAAGTATCTTTATGCCAGTATGGTGACAGGTAGGTGCCCAAAATGGCACAAACTAGGAATAATATTAATTTTCCTCTTAAGTACACTTTTGTTGATAACAAGACACTTTCCAAAATCTCAAAAATGATTATGCCATAATGAGACCACTCAGCTTCTGTCTTCCATCTTTATAAAATAAACTTTACAAGGTAACAGAAAATTAGATAATTGTTTTCAAGATGATGTTGAATGCTTTCCACATTCCTTTTTTTTCAGCTCTAGAAAATGTGTTTTGCAGAGATCTATAAACAGTCCAATATTACTGTCCTTGTACATGATGTTGCTCCCTTTTTGTCATTAAGAACAGCTTGGCTGCAGTGATGTGCGCACTGCTAACCTCACAACAGAACGTGCAACGTGCACTGAATCTGAAGGACAGAATGTTGGATGGTGTGGCGTACTGTGAGTATGGTTGTATCCACACACACATTTTTAAAAGCGGCTCAGAATGGCTTATACTGCAGTTGGATACTAGTCAATGGCAGCTTGTAGCTTTAAGAGTGGGGGATAAAGGCACCAACCAGGCAATCACTGGCTGTGAAAATGCACAGTGGCCCCTGAAGAAGTCTTTCATCAATGTGCCAAGAAAAATCACTTGGGCCAACTGCCAGTGTCTGCCCAGACTGCACCTGCGATCACCCAGTCTAAAACTACTACTGATGCTAGTGTTTCATCCCATCCCTAATCCACATTAATGGTCATAAAATGTCCTTTAAGTGCGTTCTCTGTCCTTGATTACAGATTAGAGACATGATTTCCAATCCATTTTATTTTACTATGTGGGGATGCTGCCTATATTACACTTTTACTGAAAGAGTCTGTTTATTCATTTGTTTGTTTGTTTGTTTAGGAAAATGATATCCCACCCTTCATAGAATGGCCCCAAGGTGGGTTACAATGAGAATTAAACATACCATGTAGTAAATTATTATTATTAATAATTAAAAAAACATAATTAATGCACTTGCAGCCATTTAGCTACCACACAGTTTTCAAGATTTTGTTCTTAACATAAAAACTACAAGAATATAGGTCCAGAATGTCTGAAGGACTGCCTCATTCTACATATAGGCCTATACAGTCTGGGCTGCGTTCCAGACCCAGACAACAGCGGGTCCAGGTATTTGCTTGCTTGACCAAATGCTTGCATGGTGCTAACTGGCATTTTCAGCTCTTGCACACAATATGTAGAATAATTTTCTTTCCAAAATAAAGCAAGGGTTGTGAATGTTAATGTCCTCAGTGTGGACAATATTGCTTCAGGTTGCATCTCATGCTGCAGAGAAAGAGAAGACTCCAACTCCAACTCTAATCTCTCATTTGATTTCTCTGAACCACGTTAAACAACAACAAAACTTTTCCAGAAAGTGTTTGGCATTTTATTTGGAAAAGGTTTAGGACTGTGGTGCCATGCATGACTCTGTGTGCACCAGTGTCAGTGCTACGACAACGATGAAGCTCGGAGCACGCGCAGTCACATCAGGGATCATCTGAGGTACCAGCGTCTTGCGTAGTACCTCGGTTGATCCTCACACCAGAAAAGGTGCAGGTGCTCACCATGTGGCCATGCCAGGTATGCTTTGGGTTGGGTTTGGGGAGGGCTAGTGATGTATGTTTTGTGAAACACAGCTAGTTTGCAATTAGCTGACATCTGGACAGACAGGGGGTGTCTGTAGGCTGTAAATGCCTCCTGCAGGTGCGGATGTACCTGCCCAGATGTTAACTAACTGCAAACTAAGATGCCAAGTGCAAATTGTCCTCACAATTCAAACCACAAGTGGACCTAACCCTTTGGATTATATTTTTTTTAAAAAATATGGTTATTACATTTTTATTGTTTTATTTGTTTAAATAAAACAATAAAACGACTCCAGTGGGCCTGAGAAGGACTTTGTCAAAATTCAATCTGTATTGTGAGCAAAATTCGCTCAAGATGAACATGAAGAAATCGAAAATTGTGATTTTTGGAAAAAACAGGAAAAGGTTCAGATGGTACTTGAATGGTGTAAACCTGGAGCAAACAAACAGTTACAAATACTTCGGTATTCTCAGCAACTGGTACATGGGCAACTCATACTATGTATAGTATACAAAGAGCATCACATGCTGCAAATTCCATCTATAAGCTGTTCCATTACAAATACCCAGGAACAATCAGACCTGCTCTGGAAGTCCTCAAGGCAAAAATAATTTCATCAATTACATTTGGGGCTGAAATCTGGGGATGCATCAACCTGGATAAGATTGAAGCTTTCCAAGTCAAGCAGCTCCACATTCTCCTGGGCCTTGCCAAGTCAACACTGACTGCTGCAGTAAGGGCAGAACTGGGAATGCTACCAGTAAAAGCTCAAATCTTGATGAAACAACTTAATTACTGGTCAAAAATAAATCGGATGAACTCCAGCAGACTCCCACGGTTATGCTTAGAGGAACAAGCCCAGTGTCAACACAGGTCATCTTGGGTGGTGGTTTTAAACAACGAGCTGGCCAAGATTGGCCTCCCCTTACAATTGCTGAACGATTTGGGTCTTAGGGCAAAACAAGTCCTCAAGCAACGTACCCGTGATATCTATGTGCAACAGGACCTAGCAAGTATTGCTAGGGCGTCTGCTACAAAGTTTTTAGCCTAGCACAAACAGAATATTCATTTAGAACAAATGGCTGTATACCATGTGACCAGTAGGGATGGGCACTAATGTATTTTTGACATTCGAATCCGAGTAGATTCAAATGTCAAAAATTCCAATTCAATTCAGATATTTAAGATCCAAATGTCATAAAATCTGATTTGAATCCATAACATTCAAATCCGTACGTTCAAATGTTAGATTTGTACTTAAAGATACAAATGTCGCCAACATTCATAACTGTTATACATATCTCTGCGCATTCTGTAAAAATCTGTATGCATTCTGTATTATCCCGTTTTAATCAATTATTTTAAGCGCAAGTTACGTATAATTTTCACGCAGATTTGTATACGACAGATACGAATCTGCACATTTGAATTACTTGAAAATCAGTATCGGATCTTCAAAAATCCGTATTCAAGTTTGAATGTGCAAATTCGTATTCGTGAAGATCCGATTTGAGATTGAATGTTGACATCCGTCGGATTCGAATCAAATATTTGAATTTCCGGATAGTCATGGACATCCCTAATGACCAGAGTACCATATAAGTTTGCAAATTGTATCTAACCACTTCATTATTCATAAGGGTAGGGACTGGACTTCTAGGACAAATGGCACCGTGTCTTCCAGCCTATTATGACTGAACTGTACAATCAATTCAACAAAACTGATTCAAACAAATAAACTTGGATGACAGTATCAGCCTGCTTTATGGTACATTTATATGTTAGATTTTTGTTTCTCTCTTTTTCATATGGTTGTATTAACAATTAATATTTTTGCATACTTTTTCTATTTGCATCTTATGGCTGTAAATAAAAATAATGGTGATGATGATGATGAAATTACATTTTTCCCTTAAATTCTTGAACATGAAAAAAAAAAAAAACAGGGAGGAGCAGGAAGAAAACACCAGCTACTTGAAGGGGAGGAGCTTTTTGCACCTTTGTAATAATTAAAAAGTCATTTTAGCTTAAATTGATGGATTAGTACAAATGTGTCTTGCAAGAAAACAGAGTTATTCACAAAGGCTTAATGACTAAGGCTAAAATCTGTGTTGTTTTTTAAAAAAGGCAAGTAATGCTTCCAAGGTATTTTGCATTATAAGAATATAAATGCCTGAATCTATTTCGTTTGCATCCATTTTTCTACCAGTAATAATGATTAATGATTTTGAATGATTAAAGGTGGACAGAAATAAAATTACATATCTGAACTGCAGGTCCATAATGATGCAAACAGATAAGTACTATCTCTGCAAATATCTGTAAGTGAAATCACTTGTTTTAATACAGGTAAGTTTGGCCTAAAAGTTACAGGGCAGGTTCCAGAGATATGATAAATGCAGTCATGACAGAAAACAATTTTTAATTTAGTATACCCTATAAATCTCGATAGCCCATGAATATTTACAACCAGCAGACAGTGAGAGAGAGAAGGAAGGAGGGAGAAAAAAAATATGTGACCTGAACAATGACTGTTTAAGTAACAGGGCTCTCATAAATATTTGAACAAAGACCTCTCACCATCCTAGCTAAACTTTTTTTACTACTGCAAACTGATGTGTGTTTGAGAAATTCTGAAAAAACACCACTAAATTCTATTCTTAATGGAGCGTCAGTAAAAATCTGCAGCTACCTAGCTCAGAATCTACTGTTTTAAAACGGACGAAAGAGAAACATTTCCTTAAAATTAAATGCACGTCTGTTCACACTGTCAACCCAGATATTGTTTAGAGAATGTAAGTTGGGGGCATGCAAGAAGCTATAACAGGTTGTGTGTGCAATGAACCAAAATTAATGATTTGTATAAAAGAAATGTTGTTCTCATTAATTTTTAGTGTAATCTTATTAAAGATGCCACCTGTCCAGAATAGAAGTGTCCAGATTTTAATTCACTTTCTGTATCTCACCGTAGTTGCTCAGGACAAAGCTGGGAACCTTTGTATCTATTAAACTGCACCATGGAATATGTCCAGTTCTACAATCTGTACTTCTGCAGCAATTCTATACAGATGCAGTGTAGTATTTGCTATGTTGGTGTGGTCCTGCATTGCCATTAAGCTTTTGCCACTGAGAGGAACCTGAAAATCTCATTACCTTTCAGTCCCACATAGGTTTTCTGAAGTCTATATATCATGTACATAAAATATGTCTCCCCAACTGTATTTCAACATTTTTTTCAAAGATAAAGATATTAGTTAACATTTTCTATGCAGAAGGAAATTATCTGTATAAACCAAGGGATATCGCACACTAATCAATAGAAATACTAATAGCCATTAATCCAGTTTATACTTTTTCAGTCAGTTGCTGATTAAATTTAAAATAAATTACATGATATCTGCCAGTCTCATTTTACACTATTAAGAGATGCAGCAGCTAAGTAATTTAGCCTCTTTTCCTTTCTCACATATGGCCATCAACAGTTATCTCAAAATAGTTAACTTTAGGTGACTGTCTCTTTGATCAACTGAAACCCAAGCTAATTGCACAAAATAATTCCTTAAGGCTAAAGAACAAGCACAAAGAAGTGACAAACAATAAGGGCTACATGTTTCCTATCTTAATTTCATTGTGTGATTTTAATTATTTTATCTTCTTTCTAGAACCATTATTAGAAATTTTCAGCGTGTGTCATTTCTTTTCCAATTTTCCCCATACATTTTTTATTACAAAAATAATCCAAGCAATAAAAATAGCTCTTTCTAATTCACAGTAAATCACCATTTGCCTCCATTTGGACTTAGATCAAGACCCTAGCTACACAAAAGTTATGCTTAATATTGAAACAGTGTCCAAAGATGGTAGATCAAACTTAAAGATGTGGTTGCACTTCTGTTCAGTATTCAAGTTCAGTTTCATTTTATTTTCTGTGTGCAGAGAAAGCATACTGTTTGGTTTTTGTTTTTTTCTGAAAAGAAGACTTTTTAAGCATGTGCAGGACTTGGACATTCCAGGCAAGGGACAGAGGGCATAATTTTTCATCAAGGCAACCTATCAAAGGAGTCAATCCTCTTCCTTTCAATAGTACATGAAACCTGTCTGAACCTTCTGCATTTTTTCTTTTCTTTTAGTTTCCTTTCTTTTTTTTCTGGAGCAGAAATGTGCAAATGATGATTCTATCCTTGTGCAGCAGCCGGAACATGAAATCATAACACACAATTTTGCATTTGTGCTGGAGTGCAAAACTACAAAGGCTGAATTTGCCCTTCAGCCCCTAATAAGCAGTTAGCCAACCTCTGGGCAAGTGCATTTGCATTGTCAGGAGGCATTTACAGCCTAGAAATGCCCCCTGCCTGCCCAGAGGTTGATTAATTGCATGCTAGCTGTGGAGCATGAAATTGTGCTCCACAAGCATGGTAATCTTACCCAGAGACTTACCTGAAGTGTCCAGCTGGTGAACATTTATACCTCTGGCAGCTGGGAAGATCATTGGAGCTGCTGCGCAAGCATGCTGACAGCTATAATGACCCCCTGACACAACTGCAACTGTGGAGGGTGTCAACATCATCATACAATGGCATCGACACACACACAGTCGCGGAGGGCACCGCACTAAAGATGGCAGTGCCCAGAAAAGGATCAGCCTGGCGATCTATCACAGGTGAGTGACTGATAGTGCGGGGGGCAGGCTAACGTTAACTAGCAATCGCAAGTGAGAGCACTAGTCAATGTTAGTTGATTACACACCTTTCCTATACACAGGATGGGAAGGGAAGTGCAAAAACACCCAAAGTTTCTGCCTTTGTGCTGAAACACGGAAGTGGAAACAGACCAATGGGACATAACTGGGGCTACTTCCTGTGGATTAGACAAGCTATTTCTTTTAGACATGTCCAAATGACAGGTGCACTAAATGTGTTTTATCTACTTGCTGTGTGCTCTATCCAGACATGGAGTTTAAGGGATAAACTTTGTGTGTAGCTACAGTCCTAGACAATAACATGTGCTACTTCTAAGCAATAAGTAAGAAATGAAACAAAATGTCTACCTTTCTCCATGTGTATTCTTTTGGAATCATGTCCACTATCATGGCCAGCCAGGTCACCTTCCTTTGGACCAGGTAGGACATTTGGCGACAACCCCATCAACATCTGGTTCATGGACAGGCCATTTTGATGTACAGCTGCTAGCACCATACAGAGAAAAGAACAAAAATATCAGTGTCAGTACATTTACTTATGAATATGTAAAACTGCTCAGAGTCCTGTTCTAAGCAGCCATCCAAGAGTACTTTGGGAACACAATTTCATTGTGCTTCTTGAGTGGAAGCTGGCCGAATACTTTACCCTTCCTTTAACACTTCCTCTACCCTTCCACACTGAAGGACAACCACCTTGAAAAAAAAAGTGGTGAAAAAACAGGGCTCCCCAGTAGCGTCTAAAATTCTACTCATATATCACTAAACTTCAGAGTAAATATGGCAAACCACACAGATGCTGCCTAGGTATGCAAAAGCATTTCCATTCTTGGTAAATCTACTCAAAGGACAAGGCAGCCCCAATGTTACTAATGCCACCAACTGATCATTTATTTTATTTTATTTATCTACATTTCTAAGCCACAGTTTTCTTTCAGCTACCATTCCTTGTTTTGCTAATTTTGTGTAAAATTCATTTGGTTAACATTAAAAACAATTTTAAAATGTTAATATACAATGAAAAAGGGAATTAAAATACATTTTGAGCACAGATCAGTTGTTGGACACAATGCTGTAGCAGGATTAACACATGATGATCTCCTCCAAGAGAAAGACAGGGGGAATGCTACCCTGCTGGTTCTCCTGGACCTCTCAGCGGCTTTTGATACCATTGACCATGACTTCGGGAGAGGCTATGGAGTTTAGGATAGTGGTGGTGGGAGAGACTGAGTCAATACCCTGGGAACTCACTTGTGGGGTTCCCCAGGGGTCAATCTTATCTCCCATGTTATTTAACATCTACATGAAGCCACTGGGAGAGATCATCAGGCGATTTGGAGTCAGGTGTCATCGATATGCAGATGATACCCAGCTCTATCTCTCTGTGCCATCTGAATCAGGAGAGGTGGTTGAAGTGCTTGACAGGTGCCTGGAGGTGGTAATGGGCTGGATGAGGGCCAATAAATTGAAAATGAGTCCAGACAAGACAGAGGTGCTGCGTGTTCCAGACTCTTGGGTCCAAGTAGTTGGGAGATACCCTGTACTTGACAGGGTTGCAATACCCAGGAAGGAACAGGTCCAAAATTTGGGGGTACTCCTGGACTCTGCGCTAACACTTGAAGCTCAGGTGGAGACCATGGCCAGGAGTGCCTACTCCCAACTACGGCTGGTGCATCAACTGAAACTTTTCTTGGACAGAGATGACCTGGCCACAGTTATCCACGCTCTGGTAACCTCCAGGTTGGACTATTGTAATGCACTCTACATGGGGCTTCCCTTGAAGACGGTTCGGAAGTTGCAGCTGGTGCAAAATGCAGCCGCTAGAGTGCTGACTGGAACTGCTAGCCGGACACATATCGCGCCAGTTCTAAAAGAACTGCACTGGCTGCCAATTCACTACCGAGCCCAATTCAAGGTGCTAACTCTGAATTATAAGGCCCTAAATGACTTGGGCCCTAGATATCTAAAGAAGCGCCTTCTCCCATATCAACCTGCCCGCGTCGTAAGATCTGGAGGGGAGGCCCTCCTGGTTATCCCACTGCCTTCAGCAGCTAGGCGGGTGGGCACCCGGGAGAGGGCCTTTTCAGTAGTGGCCCCCAGGCTGTGGAATGGTCTCCTCCTGGAGGTGCGTTCACGTTCAGGAAGGCGGTGAAGACGTACCTCTTCACTCAGGCCTTTGGTTAACTGCTCCCCACGCTTCCCTCACTGCAAACACTACTGTTTTTAACTGTTTTGTATCATTCTTTTTTTTTTTAATATTATGCTGGATGTTTTAAACCTTGTACTACTTTTAGTATTGTTTGATAGTTTTAATATGTTTGTTTTTAAATGTGAGCTGCCCAGAGACCTTTGGGTATGGGGCAGGATATAAATATAAAATTTATTTATTATTATTATTATTATTATTATTATTATTATTATTATTATTATTATTATTATTATTATTATTATTATTATTATTATTATTATTATTATTATTATTATTATTATTATTATTATTATTCCAAGCTTACCCAGGAATGCATAGACCAACAAACACTCTTCAGGCACATCCAAAGTGGAGCTGAATTGGTTAGTAGCTATACTCCTACTCTTTCACACTACATGGATTTATAAATCTAAAAATTATGTAAACCCAGTCTTTCAAAGAGAGAGAAAAAATCTCAGTAGTGCTGGAGCTGTTTTGACGCTGAAAGGAAACACCCACACAACTTCACATCAGCAAACATTCTAGAAATTAGGTGTCAAAAGTACTCTCCTTTTTATATTGTTCAAAATTATGCCTTGCATATTTGAATTGCCTCCCTGACACCACTATTTCACACTTCCATTTCTCACACAACATATAGTATATATTGCATGAGAAATATATATCTTTTTTTCAAATTTATACTCTGTCCTCCTTCCAATGGTGCCTGCTCCAGATTATAAAAAGGTGGGAGTATCACTCACTCTCTATATCTGTAGACAAACAACTAAATAAAATTAATGAAAACTTAATCATTAAACTGAAGTCAATTAGAATGTCAGTTGACTTCTTTGTAGTGATGAAGGAGATAATCATAACCCCCAGCAGCAGTTGGTTTAGTGTGAAGCTATTCAATTTTCTTATCTTTGATATTTTCACGTATGCATTCTAATTTCAGTAGCTCACTTCATCTGGAATATGGAACATTTTCATTTAAGATAGCTTAGTAATTGTGACTTCCTTTGTATTTATTCATTTTCAGCATTCATTTACTTTTAGGTTCTGAAGAAACCTCAGCAGATTTTGCAGGGAAAAGTACCAACAGAATTAAAACTAACTACAATTGGAACACAATTAGATTCAAACCCAAAAGAACAAAGGTAAAGTCCTAGGAATATGTCATTTTATTTTATTTATTTAAAAATATATAAAAGAAATGAATAATTTTTTTTAAGTATAATAAAAATAATATTCTCCATCTTGACTTTATATTAGGTCTTTGTCAGGTATTCTTGAACAAGCTGCTTGCTAGTATATGATTCTTCTGCATAGGACTAATGCAATTCTGCTGCAAAACCATCCAAAGGGCAGCCTATTATGGTTAGTAGCCTTGGACCTCTTTGAAAAGCTCTGCAAGTGTACTGTTCCAGGGGTCAGAGTTTCCACACTTGATTCAGAGCAAGGGAAACACCAAGTTCAAATGTGAGCTCCAGAGCTTGCGTAAGATTTGAAAATGGGGCTGCAGCTTTTTCCATCGTTCCTAATACAAGCTTTGAAAATCAAAAGCCTGCCAGGTGGTTCAGACCCATTATGACTAGGGGTGTACACGAATGCAATTTTTGGGATACAATTCAAATAAAATATCCAGAAATCTGATTTGATTCGAATCTTTAAAATTTGAATTTAACCTAATTCATTTTGAATTAAACAAATTTGAATCTAATCATTCGAATTTTCAATTTGAATTTGCACTTGTGCCCGTACACATCATTATGCATCCCGTTCACATCCGTACACATATGCATCCCATAGTTATCCGGTATGCAACCTGTTTTCATCTCATACCGATCCATACAAATGCGTACGGATGTGGGAAAGATGCTATTGTGAAATTATGCATCTTGTACGAACCTGTACACATGCAAATGTGTGGATAATTCCAACAAATAAATCCAAAATTTGAAATTCGTGCGAATGTTTAGATTTGAATTTATGGACATTTGATTTAAATTCGAATGTCTAAATTCGGATGGCATTCACTCCAGATGTGACACTGGAGTGAGAGGGACATGGGCCAATCACAGGCAAGGATGGGTGACACTGGCAAGAGGAAGTACACATTGCCTGGAGCAGAAGAAGGGAGATGTGGCATTCCAGTCGTAACAATGGCAATGGCACTTGTTAGGCTTGGCCTGGGACAAATTTAATATTTAAACCACTCCAAGAGAGGTAAGTGGAGAAACAAGGTTTTTTCTAGCATAGTGGCAATGTGAAAAGATTCAAGAACAAGAAGAAATTTTGTTCACATTTAAGAATATATTTGAATGTCTGCGTTCGTGGAATACTGTCCTCTACAATGGAGGGGAATGGAGTCTCTTAACTTGAAAAATGCCCCACGTTCCTGCATGAGTGTGCATTCCAGGTTGTGATGTGTATTACTTCTGAAATGCTTCTCAGGAGCTACTTTATGACCACAGACACTTCTGTGTACTTTTGCCCACATCTGCATCTAGCATCTCGTTTATCAAATGCAAAATAACAGATTAAGGAACCGTTTGTTTACAGTTTTGAGTACAGAACACATTACTGTCACCAGAATTTCAGCTGGTAAAATAAAACAAATTGGGACCTACGGATTCTATCAGAAGAACTTTCGGTCCGGGCAGGGGAGCTGGAGACACTGCTGCTACGATGAGATGATGGATGGCTACCAGGTCTTCGGCCTTCTTCAAGGGATGGAGCTGGGGAAGGGCTGTCCGGAACTCTTTCCTGCAAAAACAAACAAACAAAGAAACAGAACCAACATAAAATAAGAGTCTCAAAATTCATTGGCACAATGGATATACCATCAAAGTCAACCATTACCACTGCCCCTTAAATGTATCACATCCAAAAAACTACAAATTAAAAACTACTGATTTTTGACACTCAGGCTTGAAATAGAAGAACAAATAGTAGAGATCTGATACATCCAAGACTTATGCCATTCTAACTTTATCTGTTCAGTACGAACTTAAAAATGTGAAGGCTGTTCATATAAATGACATAAATGAACAGGCGTCCCCGGTTCAAAAACTGCCAATGTGGCTCTTCCAATAGCTCATCTTCATTTAACTACTGATTGTGGTGATCCAACTAGGAGGGTCTCTCCTGCAGTTCTCTTGAGTTCACACACCAGTTTTTTCCCACCGTTGCTGCAGCAGTTGCTTTTGCTACTTCAGAGCTGAAAGCTGGCAGCTGGAAAAGGTTGTGGTCTTCTCAAATATGCACTTTCAAAATGCCCCCTCAACCTCTATCAAATTACTGATGACTGTAAAAGGTCAAAGCTACAGTTTAATTGTACTAAACGTAATTTTTACACACCTATATCAGAAAAAGAAGAAAATACTGGTATGTTTTTAATCTCTTGTTTCCACTTGGAAAAAAGAAGACATTTGGAAGAAGAGACAAAGTATACCACCAGCTCCCAAAAGCTAGGAACCATTGCTCTCAATGACACTTACTCACATACATGACAAATGTACCAAACCTCTGTGTTACGTGGGACACTGTAGGAACTTGGTTCTAAGCTGTGGTAACCTCTAGGACCCTAGAAGAAGTAGCCAAGGAAGGTGTCTGATCCTGCAAAAGTCTAGTTCTTTCTTTGCCCAAGAACCTACAGATGGGTACCTTCCAGAACAGCTCTGCAAAAAAGCCTACAGATTTCCCTAGCCTTGAGGCAGATAAAGCTTTTGCTCAAAAAAGATATTCCATTTAAGTTCCTTCATCTTGCCTTGCAAGGACATCATTGATTTTGCCCTTCTTGAAAGTGGAACCCCTTTAACCCCCTTTGGAACCCATAACCACATAGCACTAAGCCTGAATAAGCATGGGTGTGGTTCTGGGGTTCTGGTCTTGAAACCAATGGAAACACTTCCTCCCCATAAAAACCTCTTATTATGGTCACCTGAAATGTTATTAATGTGAAGGATCTCTGAAAATATTTTCTGTCCAGCAGATGCAATGATTTAATATCCATGAATTTTATATCCATGAGGTTCTTGATTAATATAACCCTTACAAATCATGAAGGACAACTGTATTACCTGCCTTGACTTTTCATCTGCTATTGCTACCAGATCAGAATCCAAGATGGATTACAGTCTTTCTCTCTCTGCAAAGAAGAGTAAAAACCTGCACAGAGCATTCTTGCTAAAGCTATCAAATCAAAATCTCAGTTGAAATTGCATTCTCTCTCCCCCCACCTCTCTTTTTTCTTGATATATACCAAATTAGTGATAACTAGCAGCTGCATCAAGTACGTTAAGCATTTATGGAAGCAAGCTGTACAAAGGTGTTTATCTCAGCTTGGTACTGAGATGAATATCCAATAGTTTTTAATTGTCTCTCACAAATCTGGATGTCAAACAAGATATCAGAAAGAGTCAGGGTTAAGAAGGTAAGGAGCTCAAACTGAGTTCTCTGTTTTTAGGTCAGCGTGAGAAGGTTTTACATGTGATAAACCTTGGATGATCTTTGTAGCTGTGCCATTTTTGCCAAGTGAGAAGTGCAAAGATGTCAGATGTTGCAAAAGGAGAGCTTATATGTGCAGAACAGCTGGGAAGACTTTTTTCTAACCCAAAGATGGAAAGACAGACCAGTTTACAGTGGCTCCAATTTTAACACTAACCATACATTTAGAAATCAATGTTTATATGGTATGCTAACTGTCGACCCTTGCTTGTAAATCCTTGAAAATGCCGTTGTTAACATAATATTGCAAGTCCTGTGCTGTTCTTCCTTTGCAGAGATGAACTGATAGGTACACAAACAAACAAACTTGATTTGTTTTGTTTTTTCCATTGTAACATCTACTTCTGTGCCAATTTGAATTTTACTGTCTTCCCATGTCACTGTCAGCTATACTATCATCACATAATTTACAGAAATATCCACACTTAAAAAGGAATTTGGGACATGCAGTAGGTAGGAAAAAGGCAGTGTGCTCAACACAGTTGAGGTCATGCCTAAGACAATTTGTCTGCATATCCTGATCTTAGGGATATGTCCTTTGGGGCTTCAGTTTGAACTCTATATAAAAGTCAGCCGGCTGTTTCAGCTAGGTCTTGTGAACCATATAAACGTTTATGTAGCTCAAGCTAAGGTTAAGATGATGCTGTAGATATTTGCAAAACTCAAGCACTTTCACTATTTGCCCTTGCTACGTTGTGAAGGGTTTCATTAAGATGCAATCCAGTGTGCCTATCAGATTTGAATAACATGGTACAGTAAATTAATTTATTTTAAGAGTTTAATTTGTTTATCATATTTATGTATGCCTTAACAGAACAAATTATAATATGGCGACAGCAGAAGAAATGCATAGAGCAACAAACACAATTATGACTGAAACAAAAGAGATAATGAGTTTTATTATTGTCATATAATAAGATGAACCAGGAGGAAGTCTATGAGAGAGTGCTCTGTAAACTCAGTTTATCAATTCGTTTGTGAAATACCCTTTAACCTTAATAGAAATGCAACTGAACTAAGCGGAGGTAAGAGTGTAATTAATTTAATTCCTCAAGTCTCTGGTTCACAGCCTTCCTTCTTAATTCCTCCAATCAATAATGTACAATCTCTTGCAATTTTCTGTCTTTATCAAAACTAGCTGCAATAATAAATGGAAATGCTAGCAATAATAAATTGAAACACTCACTTTGCCTAAAAGAGGGTATACTAATAAAGTAATGGTAGTAGAATATCAATATGAAAAAGCCTTTTTCTTTCTTTCCGTTTCATGAAATAATATGCATCTAATAAAATATTGACCTTACATTTAAAAAATGATTATGGAAAGAAGGAATTAAAAAAAGAAGTAAAATAAAATTTGATCGATTAATTTATCATATATGCCTTTTCTATTCATCATATAATGACTGATTGCATCTAAAGGACCATATGTTTTGGAATATTTGTACAAAGCTTCACAATATTTGTGAAATGGGGAGGTGGGAAACCGGCTGCACCAGTCACATCTGCAATGGATCCAGAGTATATTCAACATGGCTTGAGAGAAGATTCAAAGTGGATTCAGGGAACTTTCAGAGTGGATAAGTTACAGGATACGTATCTAATATGTATCAGATACATATGCACTCACATTGGATATTTGTATAAATTTGCACAAATACATTTGCATCCTACCAAATTTGAAAGGGATCTATTCGAATGAATATGAATTTTCCTACATTCAACTCAGTAAGAATCGGATGCAAAAAAACCACAATTTGTGCACATCCCTATTCCAGACTGTTCCTCAATCTAGCTTAATTTTGCAGAGAGTTCCTGCCAGACCACAACCCAGGAGCATCCAATGAAGTAAGCAAACAAAAGAAAAGTGACATGGATCTTTTAGTCCTGTAACCTACCTGAAGTGCCTCCAGATTTCAAGAGGCAATTGCAGGATCTGAAGAAGTTCCTGAAATTGCTTCTCCCACCAGACACAGGAGACACTTTCGAGCTTTTGGCTGAGTCTGTCAGCTCTGCTGTTATCACTGCTCTTGCAGCTAAGCAAGCGAAGTACCTGTCCACTTCTCTTTGTGTTTTTTGTTTTGTTTTCACGTGCACATCTGGCTTAACAAGTAGCTACAAGAGCAATAATAACAAAAGGATAACCTATCTGCTGACCCAGGCTGCTGCATAGGTCTCCCAAATGCTAGTCTGTGTGATTTGCTTTGTCCTAGAACTTCAAGAATAGCCAAAACTGGGCCCTTTCTGAACTCGGCTTTATTCTGGAATATATCCTAGAATTAGGGACCTGCTATTTTCATTCTAGTGCAGACCATGGAAAGCCCCAAGTGAAGCCTGCCATAGTCTGCATTAGCTTGTGGCCAGCAGACCACTATCCCGAGATATACTGCAGAATACAGCCAAGTGCTGAAAGGCCCTGGGTTGTCCCAGTAGGCCAAACACACAGATCTGCACACTGACACTTGGCATGCTGGCAGGACCCACAGTCTTCCACTCTGGAGAGCCTAGGGAAAGACAAGGCACATCAACTGGCATTTGGAAGAAGGACACGGCAGGTGGCTGCAGCCCAATGTGGCCTGACAGGTAAGTGGCATGTAGATTAGAATGGAGAATAAGAAAAGTTTGCAGGTTGCAGAAGAGGAGCAGGGAACTGAAAATGCAAGGAGACAGAGGGGAGTCTCAGGATGTGAGAGGGAAGGAAAAGGCTGTGCGGGTTCAGTTCGCTAGCGAGCCTCACAAACCAGGAATATTTTAAATGTACCCATTCATTCTGAACATGGTTTGGCACACCCTCCCTCCCAAACATTTCAAGAAAATATCTTCCTACATATTTTTGTTTTAATTTAAAAAAAAAGTGGGGGGGGGAATGGTTTGCAAACAGTAAGGTTTAGAAGCCAAAGAACTGTGAATGAAAGAAGCAATCACATTATGCATTTGACAGTTCATGTTCAATTTTGAAGTTGTTGGAGGGCTTTCAGCTTCACCACTAGTACTTAGTAATTCCACTTCTTCACACTGAGATAAGTCTGATTCAGAACTAAAGAAGCCGTGCGCTCTTTTGAGAACAAAATCCAATACTAGACATAATTATTCCTGATAACTTGCTCAAAACTGAAGAACTTGCTTTTGTTTTCCCTGCCTCCTTACTAACCAATACTATAATGTATTCTCTCATAAGACTCTCTCAGACTGCTGGGGTGATAATTAGCTATAAATTGTTAATTACAACTTTGTAAATCGTGAGGTTGCCTAATGTTGGATTTACCAACTGGCATCCCTTTATTGTATTAATTCAGTTATGGAATGGAAGACTTTTGTTAGGAAAACAAAGAACCATTTTCTCACCCGGAAATTTCCCTCTCTGTGTCTCTAATAATTGGAGTCTACTGTGTAGTTAATGAATGCATATATTCCATTTTTTATGTACTCATATACAAAATGTAATGTATGGGGTAGCTATTATGAAATAAAATATGGCTGTGCATAAAAGACGGATGCTCACATTGTATATATCACAAAGACAAATACAAACTCTCACACTCTGAAATCATCAGCTGAACACTTCTGCTGTATTTCAAAAATCCACCATCCAATAGAGTAGACCTATGCTAAGTATTATTTATGCTGCATCACATAAATCTCTGTTACAATGTGTATGTCATGGCTGTGATTCTGATACTGCTTTATTGCTGTATTCTCAGCACTACCACAAACGTTAACTATTGAGCCTGAACTACAGTATGGGATCTGTGTGTGCCTCTATATTGTTTGCACATATTTCTGTTTAGGGGATGGAAGCTGCTAACAAGGTTGGCTTTCTGAAGCCATGGGCAGGTGATGAAAGACATCTCCTGCCTAAAGCGTTCTCAGGTCACAGCTGTCAAGCTCACTGTGATTTACTGTTGTCACAGTCTGTTGTCTCTGCACATTCCTTGGATCTTTTTATTCTTCCAAGTCACAGATCTCAACATTCAATCACAAAAAGGCTATCTCGCGTTCATCTCATTTCAGAAAGGGCATAAGCTTGCTAAGAGGGATATAATATCAAATGTAATTATCCCATTTGCATGGGTAGCACATGGCACCCTTAACTTGATTCCTAATAGCTTGATTCAATTGTTGCACTTGTTTCTTTCTTTTGAAAGTGTTAAACATGGGAAACCAAGTCTCATTTGGAGTGTTATTTCATCTTCTTATGTCTGGGAAATGAAACACTTAACGGTAGAAGGGAGCTGAAGTTATAAAGTTTAAGATAACAACACTGGCTCACAAGAATTAAGGAAAAGCCAGGAGAAAATCTGAGCTGGTAGAAATTTCTGCTGAAACCAATGAAAAAGTTTCTTATATTAATAATCTTGGTATCTATCATGTGGTAGCAATAGGGAAGTAATTTTAATGTTTCTATTTTGATCCTTAGCAAAATACAAATATTTTGGGAAATATATTGCCATACATATATTATTTGGGGGGCTTTGAGAATTCATAACTTATTGGTGTAGGGGAACAAGAAGAGCCTAAATTTTTAAAAAATATTTTAGGATATATAGCAACATTTACATTATTATATATTCATCAGCAGTATTGTGGGCAGTTTTAATTTATACTTTTAATTTTGGAGTTATATTCTATCATTATAATAAATGTCTGATCCAAGATAGTTATATCCATTTGTATCCTGCTTTTAGTGTTTTAGGCTTTCCTCATCTTTTTTATGCACACAGCAGGTTTGGAGCAGATCTAGGCATCCCCCCACCCAGCATTTGGGGTTTCTCAGTGCACCAAGATACTGATAGATGAAAGCACAGAGGAATGAACACAAATCCCTATAGCACAGAGGAACCAACAGGTGACATTGATGGGTATATAACCCATGTTGTCACACAAGCATATACTATAGTTACACATAGGATCTCTAACTATTTTACACACTCACAAACATGCATGATCCATACTTTCACAGTCACAGTGCCAAGATGGGAAAGACAGAAAATATAGCTGTGTTTCACTGTGCTCAACCAAGCTTTGACCTTTGATGGATTAAAGGGTGGTTCAATGCAGAGAAATGCCAGTCACGGTCAAGAGCAGCACTGTTTTGCCAGCTTTATCCCTAAAGATCCAACAGCAGTGATTCTGTCATTCATTTCAGTGTTGGACAGAAGGAGAGGATAGTACATCTGGCCCTGAGATACTGAATACCACACATTTAATCTCCTAGGGCCCCTCCAGACTAGTGAAATAAAATCTGCAGTTGTAGGAAAATTCCCAGATTACCCGCTGCGAAGTGAGGTCCCACCATCAGGACTAGATCAGCCTCCCATAGCTTCCTCCTTGGAAGATGTGAGAGTTTGCACTGACGCACACGTCACATGGGATGGGGCAATCAATGGGAGTTGAGCTGCCCTCCCAGCTATCATTGACTGCTCTTGCCATCCTGTCCAGACTGGTGGGAAGATTCAAATTTTCTTAATACTGCACAGGGAGTGCAGGTATATCAGCATTAAGTAAATTCGCAGTAGCATTGGTATAATGCGTTGCCACTATGATCTAGCTATTGTTGCGTGTGATGCCTCCAGCGCGGCTGGGCATTCTGCTGTGCAGTATTAACAAGTCTGGACCCACCCCTGGTCAATAAGCTGCATTATCTGAGCTATAAACTCTGCCCCAGGAAACCAGGCCTGACCAGTGCTTAACTTTGCTTGGAATGGGTACTCTGTGAGAACCAACCTGTTTTCTAAACCATCTCAAATAATACAGTTAAGATTAAATAAGTACATGTCCAATGAAGGTGGAAGGGATCAAGAAAGTCAATGTCAGTGTTACTGATTCCTGGTGCTCTTCTGAAGACACACAGAAAACCTAGTCACCTTAATAACAGATGTCTCCACTCTTGAGGGAGGGCTCTGCACTTGTGCTGCGGCTGCCATATTTGCGATCGTGCTAAGGTGGTTCATCTGGCTCATCGCCATGGTGACAGATGCTGGTGGCAGGCTGACAGGAATGAGCGGATGAGGCATCATCATAAAAGGGAGCTCCAGGCCTGGGGGGAGACAAAAAGTGAAAACATTTATGATTTTCAAACACTGTTTGTATCAGATATTTCTGACATTAAGCAAAGACAATTTAACTACCCACTAGATAATGATAAACTTTTATTCAGTTATTGCTTAGCTCACAAATGCTCCTCTAGCAAGTAAACACATTTTATTTTCATGCTACAACACAGTACACAGTGGAGGGAATCATTTTTTTCCCAGCGTTCAATAAAAAGGAATGGCAGAAAGGTGATAATTCAGCATTTTACTGGTGTCCACTCAAACACTACCAAGTTTTCCCTGTGATTTAATTTTTGCTCCTTGGCCAAGAGTACTTAGTTTTAACAGCCACTCCCAAAATACTCATTTAAAAACACTGGTCAAAGTGTAACTCAACAACACAGTTCATGGTTAGTAAAGCCAAAATGTTGTCATTTTATTCTTATAATGGAAACTCCATGCATAATTGACTAGAAAGCTCAGAATTAGAGGAGGGGTTGTTTTGTTTATCTTTATTGCTGTCCTTCACACATTTACTTGCATACAAAAATAGTGCATTATTCTTCCTACACCTTGGCTCAGGGATTGTGTGAATAAGTGCCCTTTGCCCCCCAAAGTTACTGTCTTTCCTGACATCTGTATTATCAATACCCAATACTGGAAAAAAGACACAAGTCTATCTGTTAGGGATGTGCAGAAATGGGGATTTTTGGATTTGATTAGTAATGAATCAAATTTTAGAAAATTCATATTGTTCGAATAGATCCCCTTCGAATGTGGTAGGATTCTATTTGCTACAAATGTATTCGTACAGATTTATACAAATATCCGATACGAACGGATATGTATCCGGTACGAACAGATACGTATCTGATACAAACACAGACGTGTTTGATACAAATGCATTCGTATCCGATACGAACGCACATGTATCTGATAGGAACGCATACATATCCTATATGTATCTGATAAATATCCCCAGTTTAACGAATGTCTGAATTCATTCAAATTCATATGAACAACAAATGTTACAATCTTTGTCCCTTGGGACTGGTTCAAAACCTGGTCTGAATGTTAACCTGTTTGTCTCAGAGGGTGGGAGCAATTTTTAAGACAGCAATCATCAGGTAAGCTATTTTTATTAGGATGTAAGAATATTTGCAGAAGACAGTGAGAATTTTCCCTATAAATTTAGAAACGGTTTTTGCATTGTGATGAACTAATTATTTAAAGCTGTCAAGAATATCCGTGAGAAGAGCAGGAATCCCCTCCCCCAAATAAATGAATAAATAAATAAATAAATGCTCCCTGCCTGAGCAAAACAAGCATGTCAGAAAGAAAATTACAGTATATGCACCTCCTGGATGTGCTAATTTCTTCTATAGAGAGTTTTTAAATTCAGAAAGGTGCTGATTTTAGTATCCTCAGCTTGTAGGCTTACATGCTACAAATGCACAAACTTTTCAGCCTTTCTGCATGGAACCTTAATCCGTATTAAGGGTTTGTGGTAGTGTACATTTAAGCCTCTGTATTCATGTGCCAATGTGGGGCATGGAAGGCCACTCCCACTCTGGTCTGGCTCCATCCACGAGACAGAGTGAGATCTGGATTAGGAGAGAGTTTAATACAGATCTCATGGACTGTTTTGCACGTACCTCCATTAATCTGGATTTAGAAGATCTAGAACTTTGATATGAAGATCCGTATCATGGTGAGGACCCTGTGCATTTGCATGGACCATCTAGCACCCAATTTCAATAGATGCTAAATAGGTCTGCCAAAGACCGGATTGAAGGCATCTACCATTAATGTGGATTTAAGGCCCTGAAGACTCCATTAGATCCGGATTTCACTGGCGCTTGTGGGTACAATGCATTCAGAATGGGGTCCTAATAGGGTCCTTAATGGGGCCTTTGTGCAGAAGATATGTAACCGATCTGAACCAATTGCATACCTATCAGGTTTCTAATGGGTTCCTAACGGGGTCTGCATTGCTAGTACAAAAACAGCCATGGACCCATTTAATTAGGTCCACCAGGGATACCATTGCCTAATCCAAATGGGAGGTGAACAGAAGGCAGTGCAAAAAGCACTATCACCACCATCCTGAGTACCCAATGCTAGGAACATCAGTGCAGTCAGTGTTGACCCTGTGCAGTCTTCCCTATGATCCAGATCAGTGAGTGGGGCTACTTTTGACCTACTGATCTGGATTGCAGGCAGGCAAGTCATAAAGGACCTTTATTTATTCACAATTATCTTCATATGTAAAGCAGTTCCACATACAGGCTTACAGATATGGAAGTAACACGTATTTGCCCATTCCAATACCAAATCTCCCCTTTATTATCTAGCATATGCATAAACCCATCATTGGTAGTCATTCTTCCCCAGCCAAGGGTAGAGGAATTTCTTGCTATTTCTCATGCACTGTGATCAAACCTTTGTTATACTGGTCTTGGTATTCATCTTTTTATTCATTATTTTGGTGTATATAAATTCAAAGAAGGCAAAATTTTGGATGCTGTTCCATGGTGTATGCATCTAATCCCTGAATAAAATGTTAAATATAGGAGGCTGAAGAAATATCCAATATTTACATGGAAAAAGGTCAGCTCGTACCATTTGGCAGAAGATGGTTCTGTTGGAGAGAGTTAAGTGGATGGTTAACTGGAAGGCTATGCTGTCCAGGCAAGCTGGGATGATTAACAGAGGCCTGCGATCCTTGGGTTGGGGGTGACTGGAGTTTTTCTCTATCCCAAGAACCATCATTGCTTCCTGTAGGGAATGAATATAAATTATTGGGATGCAGAATAATTCCAGATTTGCAGCAGTGAACTTTGCAGACAGGGACAACACTCCTTGTGAGCCAGTTTGGTCTCGTGGTTAGGGAGCCGGACTCTTATCTGGGAATACCGGGTTCGATTCTGCCCTCCCCCATGAAGCCAGCTGGGTGACCTTGGGCTAGTCACCGCTCTCTTCTGAGTTCTCACAGCCCCATAAGCTGTTCTGTTGTGGGGACAAAAATAGAAAAGCTTTGTCATCCGCTTTGAGTCCCCTTAAATGGGTGAGAAAAGCAGAATAGAAAAGCCAACTTTTCTTCTTCTTCTTCTTCCTTTTTTGCACTGGTCAACTAAAGGCACAATTCTAAAATTTGTGACAGCAGCAGCACATTAACCGCTCTCTATTAGCTGGCAGACTAGCTGAAAATGGAGAAATTTTAATGAAGAATATATTCAGAAATCCAACCATTCCTAACATTTCCTCAAACCAATGAAGAGGAATTTAACGTACTTTCTGCACTGGACCTTATTCCAGATTATATCCTGGAATACGGAGCTGCCATTCAGCGTGTGGATAGCAGGCCACTATTCTGAAATATAATCTGAAATAAGACCCAGTGCAAAAGGGTCCAAGATTCATTATAGTCTGGGAACTGAATTAATTTATTCTTTAATAACCCAAGCGTTGGGATTAGTTGTTTGCCTAAGAATTATATCAGGCAACCTCCAGACTTCTCCCCTTTATTGTGCTATTAAGCAATATTCTGGAGGTTCTTACTTCTGGAATTATCACTTCTTAACCAGACATCAGGAAAACAGGGCAAGAAAAGCAGAGCCACTTACCAGTCTGGAAGTATTGCTTCCATGATGGTGTGACACATACAGCTGGGTATTTCACGATGAGAAAAACCCCAAAGTGCAATATTGCTGCCCTGCACACATGCATGGCTGCCATTTTCAGCTGGGTTTGGTCCTGCACATGTGTGGTGGACATTCCTAAGACGGCAGATCATACAAGAGCTGGCCAGACTAGTAAGTTCTTTCTTTGTGTAAACCCTGCATTGGGAGTTTATTATCTCACAATAATGTTATTGCAAGATATTGTTCCATTATTCCAGGGCAATGCTGGGATTGCTATGGAAATCTGTGGCAATCCCAATGTAGCTCTGGGATAATTCCAGGGTTTGGACCCTGTCTGAAGGCAGACTTAGTCTGTTTCATACCCAAGGTATCAGAATTTAACTCTCAATCATGTTACATGAAAAGATAGATACAAGAGACCCACTTTTATATAACTCTTAATAAACAAGACCAGGAGACATTTAGCTTTATAGCTCTGACCATTTGCGAAGACGAGTGGCAATGAAATTATTCAGTTAAACTTTTTAGAAAAAAAATCTTCTGTTATTCAACATAAACGTACTTGTTAAGTTATGAATGCAAATCTGTCTGCATACCATTCTGCTAAAGACTATGCTAGGGGAAAATCTTCCCATATCTCTAATTATACATTAATTTTACTATCAGAAAAAAAACACTCCCCCCCCCCTGGTAATTAGAAAACCAAAAAGGCATTTCAGTTGAGCAAGCAATATTTTATTTATTTGTTTAAAACATGAATATATTGGCCTTTATTATTAGTCCCAAATATTTGCTATCTTCCAAATAATGATAATAAATATAATGAAGATCATTTGGAAAAAAGTTTACTATGAATAATTATTTTCATTTTACTTATTTACTTTGTGAACCAACCTTTTACACAAAAGGGTCTCCCATGGAGTTAAACAAGAGCAACTCTGAAATATATGAACCAAAGATTAAATCTCTAGAGGATGAATAAAATGTAGGTAAGAGCACGTGTTTAAAGTGCCTGAAAAATGTGTTGGAAGCTTGATGGAATGTCTCTCAAGCTGCTGCTACCATGTCTGGATGGCTTTAAGGTAGGGTTAGACAAATTTATGGATGACAGATGTATCAATGGCTACTAGAACGAATGCCTAGGTGCATCCTTCAGGCTGAGGGGGGGAGGAACCGGGGTGCTTCTAAGGCCATCTGCTGGGACTTGAGAGCAGGAGAAGGTTTGTCCTTGTCTCTGCTTGAGATGCCCGTGAGCATTTGGTGGGCCACTGTGTGCGACAGGATGCTGGACTAGATGGGCTGTGGCCTGATCCAGCAAGGCTTCTCTTATGTTCTTATGTTCTTATGTCTTGGTGGCTCAGTGGCTGAATCTATTGCCCCAATGTTTCCAGCCACTGTTTCCAGACAGTGGCCGGGAGGTTGAAGACTGAAGGGGTAAAACAACAGTTATCTGGTGGCAAAGGGTCGGGCAGTGATGGACAGAAAGGGAAAACCACCAAATTCTCAAGCAGCAGCTTAGTGAAATGTTAGAAGAGATTGTGCCAGATCTTCAAGTGCGGCCTAATCTCTCTGAACGGGGTGGTTTATAGGGCTTAGTTCTGAACCTGTCCCTTTGTTAGCTTCACTACAGCATATCATGCCCAGTCCTGCCTCTCCACTCTCCTTGGAGGAGGATGCAGTTGCAACGGTGAAACAGCCTGGGCAGCAAACAGGGCACAGCACTGCAGATGCTGAGGGTCTGAGGCCACTTGTGGGGGAACACACAGACAGCTCTGGGGACGAGAGCTCGGACAGTCAACCCCAAGAGTGCCCCTCCTCTATGCTTCTTCAACAACAAAAGCAGGCAAAACGCCGTTCGCAGAATTTGCTTCAGCTGCACCGGCAAGGTTGTGGTGATGACTCCCCTACTTAGTCAAGCAGCACACACTGAGCTGGTGCTGCAGCCAACTCTGATGCAACTCCCCCGTGGCTGCATTCTGACCCTTGGACCCCCTTGTGACTTTACCATACCTCTGGAATCCTGACCTTGGCTGCCTGACTCTTGCTGAGACTTTGCCTTGTCTCTGGAACTCTGACCTTGGGCTGAATTGATGCTGACTACTTCTGAGCCTTCAAAGGACTGTGGTAAGCTTGGGTGTGTGTTTGCCTCACTGCCCTTGCCTGCCTGGGACACGACACAGCAGGAGGACTCCGCCTGGCTGTGTCAAGTCCATATATACTCCTATCAGTCAAACTGGAGTCTGTAGCAATTTCTAGTTTGCTCTGAGGAAGAAGGAGAAGACTTGGCTTTTCTACCCCACTTTTCTCACCCATTTAAGGGGACTCAAAGTGGCAGACAAACCTTCTTTTCTTCTGCCCACAACAGAACACCTTGTGAGGTAGGCTGTGAGAGCTCAGGAGAGAGCTTGTGACTAACCCAAGGTCACCCAGATGGCTTCATGGGGGAGACGGAATCAAATTTGGTATTCCCAGATAACAGTCTGGCTCCCTAACTACTAGACCAAACTGGCTCACGCCAGGAGGCTTTTCTTTCCTACACATCACTATCTGAAGAAGCTCCTGGGGAAAAGAATCAGCGTATCAGGGCATCATGGAATAAATATCTCAGAAAATCTTGATATATTAGTAGAATGTCAACCCATTCAACAATAATAAAAATATGCATGGAAGTGTTGATCTCTGATGACGATTCATGTATATACTGGTTTTAAATATCCTAGAACAGGACTTAACATCCTGGTTCAGAGGGATTTTCGCACTGCAACGCGTTCCGTGTGGAACGCGTGCAGGCGGGAAGCTTAAGACACTTCTGGGCGCTTATACCATTCACACACAGGCGCGCCGGAACGCGTTCCGGCGCCCCTGTGTGTGAACGGTAAAAGTGCCCGGAACTGTCTTGGCCCCGCAAAGGCCGGCCAGGGGCGGGGATTCGGCCGGCAGCGCTGCCGCACATTGAGTGAGAGCACCCAAGGGGCGGGCAGCGCTGTCAAGCCACCCGCCCCGCGCTTCGTGCCAGCTCTACGGGCCCGGATCGGGCCGGCGGGACCTGGCACGAAGATGCCCGGGCACCCGGGCACCCATCATGGGGCCCGGGGCAAGGCCCCTATGGGGCAGGACCCCTTTGAAGATCAGAGCCCCTGGCTCTGATCTCCAAGGGCTCGCCCCGCGCCCCGATCTCGCCCATCTACGGGCTGCAGGCGCCTGGATCTAGGCGCCTCCAGCCCGCAGATGAGTCCCCCGCCCCCCCAGTCCCCAAAACCCCCACCCCCAACCACCCTCCAGAACTGCTTGTCCAATAGGGGGCCTAGGTGGGCTGCGTCCTGCGCGATCCCACAATGCCACCCTCAGTCAGACGCTGGACGGCCACGAGGTAGGTGATCCGTCGCGCGCGCGTCCTCCCAGGGCCCTGGGGGAGGGGGGGAAACATCTTCGCTCTGTGGGTGTCTCGATGTAGGCACCCACAGAGCGAAGATCGGCCCGATCCGGGCCGGAGGGTGGTTGGGGTGGGGGTTTTGGGGACTGGGGAGGGGGGTGGCTGATCTGCGGGGCGCTCGCGCCCCGCAGACGGCCGCGATGGGGGCGGGAGGGACCCTTGGGGGACCGGAGCGATGCGCTCCGGTCGACCAAGGCGTTCCTCGCCCCCAGCCAGCCCAACATCGGCCTCCTGCCACCCCGGAATGGGGCTGCAGGAAGCCGATGCTGGTGGCTCCCCGGCTTCGGCAGCCCGATTCGGGCTGCCGGACCCGGGAAGGAGCCACGTCCCGGCGGCCGTCGGAGGCGACAGACGGGACACACCGAATCGGGTTTCCCCTGTCCCATCTGCCAGGGTCACTGACCCAGGCAGATGGGAAAGGGGAACCCCAATTCCATGGGTCCCGTCTACCGGCTTCGCCGCGCCGGCGCGATCGCCGGCCTGGCAAGTCGGGCCCTGGGGGCGTGCCGACGGCTGTCAGGGAGAGAAGCGTGTGAACGCTTCTCTCCCGGAACGCGCTGGGGCGGCTCGTACGCGTTGGAACGGATGCAGAGCACTTTAAAGTGCTCTGCATCTGGAACGCGTGGAAGACAGCTCCGGACACGAGGCGGCACAAGCCCCGCTCGGGCAATGCGAATGCCTCGTCCGGAGCTGTCTTCCACGCGTACCGGAAAGGCCTGTGCGAAAAGGCCTCAGGTTAAGCAACCCATCCCAGGGAGCCTGTCCCATCCCAGGCCCAAGTGCTGCATTTGAAAGCTCTTTGGGACAGTAGCCATGGGTGGGATGGGATTAGCCATGTAAATGCAGGTGGCTCTGTCACATCCCAGCACATGACAGGTTGTGTATCTCAGGATAGGATGCCCTGTCCTGTCCTAGGATACAAACAAGAAGGCATAAATTGTCTTTGTCTAGTGGAGCTGAAGTGTACTAGTGGTGGGCAGGGTCTCCAATGGTCTGTGCTAGTGTATGGACAGCTAAATCAAAGACTGGAACATCTTCTGCCCAGTGTGGGAAAGGGCTAAAATACAGAAATTCATGAATAGAAAGGTCACAAACCCTCACCATTTTGAGTTACTCAAAATGTAACTCATGAGCACCAGAGTTCTGGGTATGGAGGGGCTTAATATTATACATGTTTTGAAAATTAGTAAAAGGTGGCAAGTGAATAGGAAATCTGAATTGAAAGGGAGAAGTGGTATTTGCCCCTAGATTGGAATCTACCTTTGTTACCAGATCAACTTTGGATGTGCAGATATCATAAGAAATGTTACAAAACCGGAACTTGAAATATACCAGGTTTTGACATATGAATTGGGCTTTATTATTGTCATAATTAAAAGCTAAAGGCAGACCATGAAACGTGGAAAGGCCTTAAAATAGCCATATTGGGAGAAAGACAAGCCCGGAGTTTAAAAAAAAGGACATAGTTTTCTCAAGTCACAAGCTGGCTGTTTGCAAAAGATAAAAGTCTGTATGCAAGAAACACAGCCTGAGATTTAATCTTGATTGAGTCAAGACAGAGTCCTAGCACCTAAAAAGTCTTTGTTTTCTCTTTTTGGGGTAACAGATTTTTAAATAATGAAGGAGAAATAAAACCATGGAATCTGGGACAGAGATTGGTTTGTCTAATTTTAATAAAATAATAAAGAATAAAATGGAATGGATTTTTGGAAGAGATCTGGGTAAAATAAGTATACCAGAATTTGGAATTACTATCTAAATGGCAAATGGCCCATTTCACCAGTATTAGGATGCAGGATGTTGGAGGTGACTCACTGTTTACACCTTTGTTTACACCCTAACAGAATTGGGTAAAAGGTCGCTAGTGTCCACATACACTGAGCCTAGTTGAAGGGATTAAGTGAGTCAGTAGAGGTGCTAAAATGTTAATTTAAGGTAAACTTTTTGCAAATCAAACAGGGATACAATAGTTTACTCGCCATTCACACTTTTTGTCTGAGGGTGTCAAGGAGAGGTCAGGAGATGCACTGACTGGAAATGTTGTTAAGACTGGAGTCACATACACATTTTTATTCATTAACAAGGGAAGAACATCAGCAGTTTTTTGTTTTGTTCCAATTTTTGCTATAAAAATGGCAGAGAAGAGATGGTTTTAAAAAGGTTTTTCTCCTTCTGGTCATCAGAGGAGGGAGGTCTTCTTCTGGCCATCATGGGAGGCTAAAGAGACCTGGAGAAATTTTTCTCCCCCCCCCCTTTTTTTCTGCTACAGAGTTTTGCTGCAAGAGCTGCAGTTTAAAACTTTTGCATTCTGGATTTGGCGGGTTTTGTAAAGGCAATTATAAAGATTATTTTTAATGGTTTTTTTTTTTTTGTATTTTTGTCCATTTTGGGGATCAGTCTGACTGAGACTGAAGGGATTCCCAATTTTTAAGTCATTTTCGGGTTCCTGAAAGAGATGCAGTTTGCTGTGGTCATGCATATCTGTAACTTCAAACTTCTGCACGTGGAGAAGACATCATTGGTGAGACAGAAGATTGGTATCCTCTATTCACCTTCCCTTATTTTTCTTTAGAACTTTTTTTTTTTTGGTTAGGGGTTCTTTCTAGTATTAGGAGTTTTCCATTCCCTTTCTGGCTGTTTTATATTTGCAATTTCTAAATGAGAACTTTATTCTCATTCCTTAATTCATACTAATGAAAAGCAATTTGTTTTGGGGTTTTTAGGAAGCTTTTGCTGCATAACTATAAATTAGTCGTTTTAATAAAAGAGGGATAAATTCAGTTAAATTCACAAAGATTTCTTAGTGGGAGATGTTCATTTCTTTAGTCGTTTTGCAGTTGTTGCATGCTTATTTCTGTTCTAGAAACGCTCCTGATATTTCATTTCAACTTCTTTTCTGTATTCCTAATAAATTATTTGCTCTGGTTTAACAAGAAATACTGGTTTCTGCGTCTGAAATTGGTCTTGTCTCTGTTTTCTGCTTATTCCTCGTTATTAAAACCTGTAAAAAAAGATCTAGCTATTCCCCTGGGGAGGTTTAAATTTGGTGTTCTTTGGGCTTCGAGAATAATCCAAATTATCCAAATTTTACTCCCTCCACAGTTGCTTCCAGTTTATTACTGGAGCAGAATTGGTATCACCTTGGCTACTCAAAGACATGGTGAGAGCAGTTACTCTCCACAATGATTTGCTGACTCTTCAGCATTGTCTGCCTCCACCAAAAGTATCTCTTTCTTTGTGCTAGAAGAAATGCTTAATCCCATCAGACTGTGACAGAAGGACACTACTTGAGCTAGCAGTGTCCAATACCCAGGGTGAGAGCTACAGGATATAATGAAAATATGGTCACCCAAGTAGAACAGCTTATTTAATCACTGAAACCTGTAGAATGTCTGAATGTTTACAGATCCTTTGTTAACCCCTGCTTCCTCCCAGACACCTGCCCTCATATATTGAGATTTTACCTTTAGGTACAAAAGAACCAATTTCCATTCAAGGTCCTGGTGCCCACTGCCACACTCTTAGTTTGCCTTGGTCCTTATTGCTACCAAGGTCCACTATTCTGCATGTTCCTGACATGGTCCACCAAGAGCTGGACTTCATGTGTTTGTGTGAGATTGCTGTGGGATTAAGTTCCAGATTCTAAATCACTACTGAACATAAGGAAGGAATCAGAGTTGAGTTTTGATCTGCATTGCTGTTGCTAAGGTCTGGGTTGGCTTGACCTTGAACACTAATACTCATGGGGTACAGCTAACTGGTGTTTGGCGTTTAATCAGCTGGGAAGAAGTCCAAGGGGCACTGATTATTCATGAAAGTTTCTGTACCCTCTACCTTTGCTGTACAAAACTGAGAAAGCTTCCTGGAGTGTTCAGAACTATTTGAATTAAGTTTTTTTCCCTCCATTACTGATTTTAGTCTTATCTATGTAATTGTATGTGTAAAACCAAGCTCTCCAAAATCATAACATCTTGCCTTCTAGCATGCCTTTCCCTTCTTAGCAACACATTTTCATTGGTTGTAAATTCCCTCGCTTACCTTACTTTCACACACTTCTATTTCTACTACCTTGCTTCAGCTATTAGAGCTGGGACCACTCTTCTAAACCTATTTTTTATTACTCTTGCTGCAGTAAAAATCTCACCTCTTGATACAAATTACTGTGTATTTACTTTGACTGCCTTGCATTTCAGGTTGCTTCTATCTCTGCGTTAATCTGTTCCCATTTGGACATTGCTTCATTGTACCTTGTAATATTTTGTGTGCTTCATCCTTCTTAATAAACATATACCTTTTATTCAAATAGGACTAAGTTATTTTCCCTCCCTGAGGATTGGCTGCCAATGGCTTGGTCTATCAAACCAATCATCAAGTCTTTTAAGGGCCCACTTGTGAGAACACTGCTAGACACATGTAATAATAATACAGTTTCTGTCTGTAGTTTATTCTTTATGCTTGTAATGTTGGCAACATGCTGCTAGGTGTCAGTAAAATACTGGCTAAAGCCCAATAATACTATAGAAAAAAAAATTGTAGAAGTATTTGATTATTTAGAAAGTCACAAGGAGGTTTACTTTCAAAACTCAAAGCCAAAAATGAAAAGTAATCTTCAGCAATGGCTCGATTCAATGTTTGTAGTCTAGCACATAAACAAATATGGCACTTAACCTGCACATGACGACAACCCTGATAAGTTGTTTGGCTTTATCACACTGAGTCTCGTATTCCATGGATATATTTCAAGACTAAATTTTATTTTTGTTTTATTTTTATTAATGAAATCCCTGGTAGTATATAAATGTACCGGTATAATCCATGGTAATTTCTTATAACCACCTGGATCTTTAATATATATATTATTTAGTACGGTCACAGAGTATCAACAAATATTAAAAAGTACATAAAATTTACATTAAAATCATTTAAAATCTCAATATACTGATAAAATCAAATGAAAAGTAAAAACTAGTGTATATACTCAAAAGATAATACATAAAAACAGAGTGTTTACAATGAGAAGCAATAAACCAATAAAAATTGAAAATACATATGATCAAGCCTAATTTTTCAGAATATTTCTAATCGAGTCCACTCAATTGCAGGGTTTAATTTTCTGACTTCTCCCTTGTTTTTATTACTATGGCCAGGAATTTTGCAGCCGCTAGGGTCATGTCAGGATTGGTGTCACTTAACACCAACTTGATGTATTCTGAACTGGATCTCCCTGGATATGGGCTTAACTTAGGTTTTATTAAGTTATATAGATTATATAAGTTATAAAGATTACAGAGCAGTGTTATAAAGATTGCAGAACAGAAGAACGTGTTCCGCTGTTTCTGTCACCATTTTTACAAGGGCAGGTTCTGAGAGTAACAGGGATATATCTTTAAATGAGAGCAAATTTGGAAACAAATGTAGACACGTCTGAAAAGTTGCAAAGTTATTTGTAACTGGCCTTTCTTTGAAATGAATGACTGAAAGGTATTAAAGTAGACAAACTATAGTGATGACCTGCTAATTCTCCCCTTTAATTGTCTTCATCCTCCAGATTAGTGTGGTAATAATAAAGCAAGACAGGGGTCTTCTTAATGTGGCCGTAAGACTTCTTCCCTACCACCACAGGAACAATATCTTCTCACCAAAATACTTCCACTCAATGCAACAGACAAGGTTAGTCCACTTAACTGAACCCTGATTGCTGTCTTGGTCCTTGTGTTCGCACTATATTATTTGTCTGATGATCTTCCAAGTTGAAAATGCCTATAATCCATCTGCTAAAGATAATCATTTTGGTCCCTCAATGAATGATGGATCCTCTTCAGAATAATCATCCAAATCAAACATTTGGTTCTCCTGTTTTGAAATGTGAATACACACAGCACTTTACTTCACTGTGATAAAGCCTAACTATTTAAAATTAGCTACCATATGGAAGAGAGACTACACCTCTCCAAAGCATTTTGAGATCTTCAGATGAAAGGTTTTACTTAGCGTAGAATGTGATGAAACCAGAAATCATGCATTACAGGAATACTTGGAAAGGGAACACCACCATAATTGTGGTTGAATATTTTGTACTTTACTGAACAATTGCCAGCTTACGGAGGCTTAACCTTCCAGGGAAAGTGTAGTACATCTCCTTAATATTGCAGATGTTGGGAATGAAGTTTTTCAACACACAATATACTGCAATCCATATTTGGGAACATATATTAATCTTGGTAGGTCACAATTGGTAAGAGATTTAAGTCAACATTTCCTCAGTTTTGCTACTGAGAAATAATTCAAAAGGCCCCAAGACATGATTTGTTGGGCCATCAGAGTTAAATTCTAAATATATATCCCCCCCCCGAAAAAAATTGAATGGTGCCATAGCAGTTGGATCATATTGAAAAGAAAATTGGAAGTCTAACTTTCTATGAGGCCTATTAGTCTTATTATATACTTGGTTTGCAACAAGAAGTTTTCATATAGAAAAGTTGTCAAAATGCATTTTGAAAATTTCATTAGAGATTGCACAGCAACCAGAAACAATACCAGTAACAAGTCTCAGTAACTCATATCTATCAAAATTCTTAGTCCCCAAATGCTGAAACACAAGGTTAAACTTTGGATCATGTTTAACATTATTATATTTAGTAATTTGGTTTTGTTTGGAGGTTGGAGTTTTAACTGCTTTTAATTCCCTGCTCACCAGAAATGAAAAATAGTATAAACAATTTAAAAGTATTAGGTCTTTCATCTAAAAATTAATCAGCTACAGTTAACACTTGCCAAATAATCGTAATGTTTAGAATTACAGGGTTTTTTTTTAACTATGCTTAGCTATCTGCTCGATTTTGATTTTGTTTATTCATTCATATCCCATCCTTTCCCAATCGACCCAGTATAATATAAGACCTAAAGAAGAAGAAAAGTTGCCTTTTTTACCTCACTTTTCTCTCTCGTTTAAAGGGATTCAAAGTGGCTGACAAAGCTTTCTATTCTTTTCCCCATAACAGACACCCTGTGAGGTAGGTGAGGCCATGAGAAATCAGAGTGCCATGACTAGCCCACGGTCACCCAGCTGGCTTCGTGGAGGAGTGTGGAATCATACCCTGTGACTTTGAGATATGAGCCTGGTGCTCCAATCACAAGACCAAACTGGCTCACTATTAAAACAATAGTTTATCAACTATTTAAAGCTGAAAGTATCTGAAATTTAAATGTGTAGCAGTCTAAAAAATAAACAGAGCAGTACGAGACAATGTAAGATTAGCAGTAATTGTTAGAGGGTTGGTTTTTTCCACAAAAGAGCTTCTTTTCCCACACACAGTACTAAATGACAGTTTATTGTTGGATGACAGCTTTAACTAGTGATAAATTGTTTCATGCTAGGAGAACAAGACTTAGGTTCACTGTCTTCCTCCCATCCTTCAGGAAGTAGTGATCAATATCCTTTAGTGACATTTAAAACAAACACCAGTATCTTTCCTAGGCATGTTTTCTAAGTCAACCTTCCAAATCTCCCTGCTTCAGAGTGGCTTAGCTGTTCAAAGTGCAGGATAAATGTGTTGGAAACTTGGTGGCTTGGCAGTTCAGAGGCTGCTGAAACAGGCCATTGGGTTACAGGAGCAATGACTCATATTAGAAAAGATGTGACTAAGGCTGCATTCACACCTAAATTTTAATCCGGCTTCAGTCCACTTTCAGAGTGAGAGAACACATCAGCACAGTGGCAAGCTGATTTCTTTCAGCATTTTCTATCTCAGAAAATTCACCTTTTTGTGACATAATATTGAAAGAAAATGACTGTTCATTTTGCTGATGCTTTCTTATGCTCTGAAAGTGGACTGAAGCTGGATTACAGCTGAGGTGTGAACTCAGCCCAGGGGACCAGTGTGTTTTTCTGAATTTTGAACAACAGAGGGCTGAATGTCTGTGCTGAATTATCAAACAGTTCAGCCTGAAACGGTTATAAGTATCAAGTAAAAAAACACTAAATGGCTTAAGTAGCCAGAGATTCAAATCTACCCACTAACAGTAAATCAACTAAAAGTTTTCCTTCTCCTTTTTCAAAGATACAGCAGCAAAGAAAAAGAGGTGAGAGGGAAACATACTAGCCTAGAGGTTATTCACAAACCAGTTTAATGTTAGTTACATTAGAACCAATTCACTGCACTGATAACAGTATCAGTTAATTATTCATGTTAAAACTTTATATGATGCAATCTATGTCACTGATTCCCAACACAGTAAGTGGTACGTTACACAAATGAATAGATGAAGAACTTTGACTTATTGCTTGTCCACAGAGGTTTTTCTGTTAAAGCCAATCCTAGTCAAACAAACAAAAAAATCCAAAAGAATAAGAAGTATAGAGAACAGATCATTCTAATTAGGGATGAGCACAATTTTTTTCCCTGTTCGCTTCACATTGAAGCAAAAGAGATGGAAATTTGCATCTGTGCAAATGGAGCCACTCTGAACCTGCTAGGTTTTGGATTCTCTTCAAATTCTCTTCAGATCCCTACTGCACCAGTTGTGCCTCTGAATCTAATCTGAATCTGGCTGAATTCAGTGAATCTGATCTGAATCTGATCCGAATTCAATCTGTATTTGATTTGAATAAACTCTGGAGGTGACTGGACAACAAAGCTTAAAATGAAAGCACAAATGCTTTCATGTCACATGCGAAGGCCAATATTCAAATATAGCCAACATTCAACTGAAATGTGAAGTTTCAAACATTCACAATTTGTACAAACTGCAAAGATGATGAACATTTTTCACCCATTCCTATTGTAAAGGACAGGTGTGAAATCTAAGGGTCCTCCTGGACATAGCACTGATGCTTGAAGCTCAGGTGGATGCCGTGGCCAGGAGTGTCCATCCCCAACTAAGATTGGTGTGTCAAGCCTTTTTTGGACAGAGACGAGTTGGCCACAGTCACCCATGCTCTGGTAACCTCTAGACTGGACAACTGTAATGCACCCTACATGGGGCTGTCCTTGAAGTGGTTCAGAAGCTGCAGCTAGTGCAGAATGCAACTGCGAGGTTTCTGACTGGGACAGCTGGCCAAGTGCACATCACACCGGTCTTAAAAGAGCTGCATTGGCTGCCGATTTGCTACTGAACCCAATTCAAGGTGTTAACTCTGACTTATAAGGCCCTAAATGTCTTGGGCCCCAAATATCCGAAGGAATGCCTTCTCTCATACCAACCTGCCCATGCCTTAAGATCTGGAGGGGAGGCCCTCCTTTTTTCCCATCACCCTCAATAGTAAGATGGGTGGGCACTCAAAGGAGGGCCTTCTCAGTAATGGCCCCCAGGCTGTGGAATAGCCTCCAACCACTTGAAACCTAGTAAAATTTGTAAGGACCTAGGCCAAGCCCAGTGGCTCAGCTCCCTTGGGCCTAGTCCTGCAAAACAGAAGCACCCCCACTGCTAAAATCTCAGCAGCCACTACCACAGTCCCAGTGCAAGTGTTGTCAAACAATGGCTTGACCAGTTGACCCCGAGACTCTCACCCTGGGGAAACTGGGAGCAAATGGTCATTCCAACACAACACACTATCTACTACACAACATACTATCTCTAATCTGTATTTCTTTTGCTTTATGGTCTTCTCTTAGATGAGCTGGCCAAAGTTTATTCTTTTTCTCCCAATTCTTAGTACTACCAGTATGTTCTTTATACCTTGTTATTAATTTCCTTCCTGTTTCCTTTGTGTTTGTCCACATTCCTCCTGGTCCCTTCCTTCTGCAGTGCTTTTGAGGAACGTTGAAATATTTATTGCTTTTAACCTGTGTTTTTATGAACAGCATATAATAAAAATGTAGTTATATTAGACCACTAAGCAAACTACTGCTCTATCTCTGTTTGCATCTCACACACATATACATACAATCCATGGTCTTCTCCATTTGGCTAGTATGGCTATTGAAGATTTTATAACATATATTGATTTCTCTGAGCAAATTGTATCAGATGAGTGGAGATTAGCCAAATTATGAACCTAAGTTTCAGTGATTCTTTGTTCATCATTCTGCTCCCACAGGTCAGTGCTTAACCTCTTTAACTGCTCAGGGGCCACAAGCAATTTGGGATGGAGGATAGGTAAATGTATCTGATATACTTCCACAGGTAGCTCCCGTGAGGGGGCATCCGAGAAAATGACTCTGAAATTGGTTTGTTATTCTTACGGTGAGGCGGATATTAAGTAGATCACATCATACAGATAGATAGAATGAGCCCAACTTGTGGAAATTATGTAAAATATAAATTTATAAAGATATGGTAAGCATACATAGACACTCTCCCAAGACTACCAGATGTCGTCATGGTGGACAAGGTAAAACTCCTAAAAGGCCTCCCAGCTACTATTTGAATCAGCATGATTTACTGAAAAAATAGTGATGTAAAATAGGGTTGGTGCCCTGGATGATACTGTAAAGGCCACCATCAAGCAAAGGATGATCAGTATTGGTACTCAGAACAGTCTTGGCAAGCTTGACAATTCTAAGGCTCTCAAGCGTAAATAAACTAAAACTCCAACAGGAAACAGATCTAGACTCCAACATAGCTCCTTACTTAAGGAGAGCTTTCATTTTCACTTGCTTTGAATAATTAGACATCATGGCCAAGACATTAAGGTTCCAACATCTTCCTTACAAGGACAGAACCTGTGTCAGTGGCACCCCTGAAGATATCCTTCTAAGTTGTGATATGTTTAGAGTGGCAATATTTAGACAGATACCTAACCTGATTACTTTTGGCCTCTTGAAGTTAAATTGATGTTCTTACTGGAAGGATCAAACCCACACGTAAGTAAACAGGTAACTTGCTTTCTTTAGAAATCTACCAAAATCAGGGAACTATACTTTGCCCAGTTAAAAACAAAACATAAAGAGAATGAGCTCCCACAAACTTGTATCCAATAGCAGATGGATCCATGACTTTTTTTTTACCATGGTGTTTTAATTGTTTTTAAACTTATGTTTCTATTCACTTTTTTCTTTCTTTTTTAATTAGACATGTACTAATCAATTAAAAAATACCTGTAAAGGAGGCATTCTACTATTACTAAATAGGGTTGAAGGGAGGCCTGAAGCCGGTGTATTGCAAGAAGATGTTTGTAATTACTACTTACTTCATGTACTTTCACATTTTCCAATAAAATTTCAAAGACAAAACAAACTGCCACACAGCAACTCCTGATATTACACCACAATCTAATAAATATTATTGGATTTGTAAAGCTATTAACCCATTAAGGTCCTGTTTCCTAAGGAAATTGAGGCAACACCCGTAATTCCTGTTTCCTCTCACACAACCCTATAATGTACTACATGGTAATCTGAACATGTGCTTCCATTTCCAGTTTGCCCTCCCTCCTGGCATTTAATCTAAAACACTTTGAGAATAAATATCAACAATCAACTGGCCCCTAGCCTTCAACGTCCATGTTGTTGTGCCCCAGTTGCTGCCCAGACCGTTGTGCCCTTGAAACCACACTCTCCTCCCCCAAGGAGACTGGACTTGCAGGATGGGGCATGACACATGTTGGAAAAGATAAGCAGATCCAAAGCACCTTTGGGGTTGTTGAATGCATACATCGTGTTTTCATCCCATCCTTAGTCCATGTTGTTGAGAATGTTCATGAGAAGTGGAGATGGGGAGACTTGCAAGTATGTGAAATTTGCCACATATGAATTATCTCTAGACTGTTTCAAAGGTGCTTTCCCCCTCTCTTTCTTTTTCTTTTAGGACACAGTCCATGTCAGAGAAATTATCCTTCCCAAAAAATGATGCTCTGAAGGATACAGTCATGTGTTGAATAACTTGTGGCAGAGTCAATGACACACAGAGGCAGGTTGAAATCATTATATTGCTTATAGCTGAATGAGTTGCAACTAGTTTTAGCAGGACGTTTGCAACTCCTTAGTCCACAAGGTGGTTCATCAAATATTAAGATCCCTGCCCCCCAAAAAAGTGCACACGAGAAAGATAAAATTTCTAATCTTATGAACATTCTACTGATGGTTCAGATGTGCATATTTATTTGTGTTCTTTTTTTTTCTAAGCTAGAATTGCCCAAAGGTTATTGCACATAGATATTTTGCACAAAGAGTTCAGGCCATTCCCAGAAGAAAGCAAAAGAAACTGACTTTTATATCATTCTACGAAACCTGCATATCCACATAGTCACCAAGAATGAAGCTCAGTTCTATGGCAGCAAACCTTCACTTTGTCCAGCAGAGAATATGATACATGGATTATTATTATTATTAGTTTATTTCTATAGCGCTGTAGAAATTACAAATAGGTAACCAAAGATTTTTAAGGTATTTAAACAGTGACTCCATTTTCACTGGTTTTCAAGTGTCTGCTGGACCAAGAACACATTTTGTTATTAGAACAATTTTTCAAGCAGTCTGTTTTGTATAGAATGTGTTAAAATATTCAAAATACTAGATGTAGTAAATGTCATTTCTTTCATAGTTACAAAATGCAAACTCCAAGTGTTTTATCCTAATGAATAAATGAGTTTGTCCTTTATGTATAAAATATAGTTTGTGTTTGTTGCACAAGATTTTTTAATAATAGATGAATTTTAGGTTTGCTTCAACATATTCAATAAAGTGTGATTAATTTGGTTTTTAAAAAATGCAAACTAGACACTACTATATTACTTTGCAAAATGCACAGCTTGCATCATTATTGTCTCAGTGGGATCTTAAATTGAATTGTAAAATGTGTCTTATTTCCAGTTTGATTTATGTAAGAAATTGCAGTGAAGAATATCCTTTCTGAAATTTCAGTGCTTCCCAGATACAGAGACCCACTTCTGTCTCTCTTTCTTTCTCTCTCTCTCTTTCTGTCTCATACACACACTCATAAATGTGTGTTTTATGTTCACTGAAAATGTTCAAAATTTGGGGAATATCAAATATTAGTAAACCCAACGTATTTTGGGTACACCAAAGACATGATACATGTTTTCCAAGATATGATATACTCAAGTAAGGGTTGAATATTTTTTACTGTTAATATAAAACAATAACCTCAATAAAATGGAAGACAAAAAGCTAATAAATAGTTATTTGTGTGTGCATGCGTATGTAATTTTTATTATATAGAATATTATACAGCAGTATATACTTATTTTTGTGTCACCCTAAGTTTGATTACAATATTTTAACACAATAAAAATTTCCCAGCTAAATAGATAAGTTGAGTAAGCTGCAGGTGTTTAAATTTGGATCATAGTCATATGTGGAAACTTCCATCCTTTGCTCTTCAGCTTTCTTATAATCCTAGGTGAATCTAGGATCTACCCAGATTGTAGTTAGTGCAGGTGGTGGAATGGGCAGGACAAATAGACATGACTGTCAACTGCTTATCAGAGGTCAGAAGAAGTATTAGGCAGTCAAAGTGCTGCATCATTTTCCACTCCTTCCTCACACATCAATAGTTTGCTCTCTTGTTCTGGGTATTTTTCCATTTTCCATTTCCATTTTTATTTGTATACCGCCTTTCAAAAAAGAAAGAAAGAAAGAAAGAAAGAAAAATTGCCCAAGGCGGTTTGAAACAAACAGGAAAAAAAATACAATGCGAATACATCAAAAAAATACAGCAAGTAAAAAATAAAAAAAATCAATTTCAATAACTAAAAGATAAAATATATATCATAAGCAATCTACAAAATTCTAATAATAAGCTATGTAATCTAGAAAATAGTAATAATAATAATGTTTGCTTATAACACCCTTTCCACCACAGGGCAGAACAACACTTATAAACAACAAACTTAGATCAAAGAAAATCTTTTGCCCAAGGCAGTTTACATAATACAAAAAATAAAATAAAATACAGCATCAAATAATACATTGCATATTATAATAACTAATACATTATGGAATCATAAATAATACATTACATAATAATAAAGAAACGTATAAAGCAGGTGTGACAGCTGACCACAGAGCTTCTCCCTCCTCGTCCATGCCGATGTTTGGGCTGGATGCCTCTGGTGTTTGTACTCCTGGTGTGGGTGGGATGGCCAAACACTGAGTTTCTCCCCTCTCGTCCATGCCAGGTTGGTTGCAACATTTGGGCAGGGATTTTCATCCCTCAGCTGTCTGCCAGTTGGATGGGATTTTTGCAGTCCTATAGTAACTCCATTAGCTACCTCTTTTTCAAGATATAATTTCAAGATACAACTTACCAAAATTTGGTGTACTGTTGGAGAAGTGAGGTTTAATAACAATGTCTTCCAACAGCACAGAGTTTGGTACAGCATCAAGCAGGCCAGACTACATAAAAACCTCTCCAAAATTTTAACAGCTATCATGTAACTGCACAGTTTGGACCAAAAAGACAAGATTGCATAGCCACTAAAATCTGTACTCAATTTTACCTAATAATGTATGTCTGACATCTATGGGTTTTTTTCCCACTAGCACTAAGTACCCATTAAGTACCCATTAGGGACCAATTAAGGACCCAACAGGCTCAGAGCAGGAAGATCCCACCTCCACTGCAGACCCTATTAAAGCCACATTTCTTTCCACCAGTTCTAGGGAAATCCAGATTGAATGGATCCTTCAGGACCTATAATCTGGATTTCCTGTAGACCCCATTAAAGGGGTCTACAATGGGGTCTTCAGGCATCAAATCCGGATTATATGGAGTGTGTTTAAAGCCCTGAAACCCAAAGCTCCAAAGCCTGTGCACAATCTCCAAAGCCAGCTCCAAAGCTGGCTCCAAAGCCAGCTCCAAAAAATAGCACAGGCTCCGAAGAGGACCCACACAAGTGCAATGCCAATCCTACGGACCTTTATCAAAGGCTGTGGAGAATCGTCGAAGTTTGCGGCAGATAACTCCGGAGAATCTCCAGAGGTTATGACAAAGCTCCAGAGAATCTCCGGAGCCACTCTGGAGAATCTTTGAAGAATCTCTGGAGCATCTATGAATATTGCACCCCATCCCCCCAAAACCTGGGTTGATGGGCGGGTTGAGTGGGTCACTAGATGGGTGCTCTGGTGCTTCCACTGCTGGCAGGTTAGCACCCATTGCTATTGGGTGCTGGACTGCCCATGGGGACGCACTGGGTACCTCCCTTAATCCGGATCTACTAGATCCGGATTAGTTGAAGGACCCATTCATTTGATCCGGATTAAGGGAGATCAGCGGAAAAAAACCCTATATCATCATCAGCATCAGTTAGCTGCAAAGACATTTGATACTACAGGTTAGTTTATATTTGTCACTAAAAAACGCTCCCATCTTTCTCTGATCTAGTCAGCCCTAGGTAAAAATCACCCTTTTGCCTTCTCATATGGATTACTCTAGCAAGCAGCAAGAGTCTCAAGTCTTTGACACATAAAGTCCAAAGTATTCCAGGTAAGAGATATGTTTATAACAAATCTATATCACTTAAATGTTTTAGTGGCTGTTCAAGGTCACTACTCGACCACTAACCTTGACCCATAGTAAGATCCCTTCAATATGGAACACTTATGAGTGAATGCTTGGGTGCATATATATGTGCATCTGCATTCTGTTAATTACAAATCGCTACAGATTTCCTTGTTATACCTGTTCTGGCCATGGGGGATTTTTTTTAGGGAGGGGGGGAGAAAGGAAGGAAGGGGGGATTACCACCCACACAATTTTCAGAAAATGTCTTCTTTGATGAATTATCCTTCTCTCTTTCTCTTTCGATTTTCCATTATGACAGATTAGATAACACATTTTTGACAGGTCCTATGATTTTATTGAGATATTTTAAGTAATTACTAAATCTCTTTTTCTCCAAAAAAAGCTCTCGTATGCCCTTAGAATTAATCTATGATAGCATTTAGCTTGGCTTTTTGAAGTAAATATCACTAGATAAAAAGCCAGCTGGTCCTGAATAATGCGATACTTGAATGCATGTATTAGTGTTTGAAAATGAGAGCACAAATCTCCTAAAAAGATTAATTTCCATAAGAAAGATAGCTCACAGATCTACAAAAAGCATAAATTCAAAACATAATACACTGGCAAGGGAGAAAGGTAGATTAGAGTATAAGGCAGTAACACCTTGTTACCGCAGCTGTTATACAGCAATGATTCCATTTCAATTATATTTGGAACCAAGGGTTGTTCAAAGCCACGTAAAGTTTCATTCTGGAAGACATGGTATGTCACACGTGCAATAATGGGATCATTATCTCTTGACAGGGACGGTGTTTTTCTTCCACAGAAATATAAATAATGTAACTTCTAGTTTCAACAACCAAGTCTTCAAGAGGAATCAGGAAAGAAGCTTTGAGTCCCACTATAAAGTAAAAACGTAAGCAACTGTTTTGTATGTTTATTAAAGATTCAGATATGACAAGTCTGCTTTATCACAGTCCAAAACACTACCATCACAACATAAAGCTGCTTTTTTTTTCCAGCCCTATGAAGTATATTTCCAATATCCTGTTCCTTGAAAGACTCCACAGTGCTGCTCCGAGTAATTTTGACTATAATTAATGCTACAAATTGTATGATACCCTCAACAAAGCACAGGCAGATTTAAGCATTATCAGTCCTGTTTCCAAAGTCAGTAATATTCTTGAAAAAAAAATACAGAAGAGACTGTAATGCTTTTAACCATTTTATCCGAGTACAAGTAATGAATACACTCTAAGGGGAAGAGTCTTATGTGAGGTGAGGCTGGGTCCTAGAGATTCCAGCTCAAGGGCTTGGAGACATCAGCTAATAGGAAGTATTTGCCCACACAAACATCTATTAACATCAACTTCTTCCTAGAAGACCTTTGGGGTGACTTGTTGTTTGGGTCAAATGAAGCTCAAGAGGCTCCTGTAGCAAATCACAGCTTGGTAATCACTGCTACAGCTGGTTGGCCAATCAGGCAATGGAAACCCCATCTACTGATGCCCAATGAGAGGCAAGCACAGAAGGGAAAGACAAGGAAAAAAGAGGTGCAAGATTTTTAGACATTTTTTTTCGACTGTGTGACACTCTTTTTTCTACATCTACAGATGTGGCAATACTTTGAAAAGAGGCACCCACCAAAAGCCCTGCGTGATCACACTCTGAGACACCCAGACCTGCTTCTGCTTCTTTATTTAATGTGAATGTAACCATAAGCAGGAGAATAAGGGAAGCCTCTCCTTATCCCTTATTTCCTCTCCTGGGGAGAAAAAAAAAGACATCTGACTCATACTGATCACAAACAGTCAAAGAGAACATCTCTGAAGCACCTCAGAAACAATTTGGAGATAGTTCTTGGGTGTTTTTCCACTGGCAGAAAGTACCCATTTTTGCACCCATTAAGGACCCATTTGGGTGTGAGCCGGATGACCCCATTTCCACCAGGGCACCCATTTGGGACCCGATTGTTTCCACTGCCGGTCGGGAAATCCAGATCAAATGGGTACTTTTCTGCCTTTAATCCAGATTTTCTGTAGACCCCATTAATGGGGTCTACAATGGGGTCTTCAGCCAGAAAATCTGGATTAAAGAGAGCCTATTTCCACGCTTGTGTGGCAATGCGGTCTAGACGAGGCTATGAGGAGGGGGCACCCATGGGGGGGAGCCCCAAAACCTAAGCTTCGAAGTCATTTCGAAGTCACTTCGAAGTCTGTGCAAAATAGCTCCGAAGCATCTTTGAAGTCTGTGCTGATCTTCAGTTCACTCCGAAGATCAGCACAGACTTCAAAAGAGCTGTTTTGCACAGACTTCAAAGTGACTTCGAAGTGACTTCGAAATGACTTCGAAATGACTTCAAAGCCGCTTAAGAGATTGCACCCCCTGTCCCCCCAAACACCTGGGGTGACAGGCAGACCCCTCGTGAGTAGATCTGGATTTCCAAATGGGTGCTCCGGTGTTTCCACAGCAGGGAGGCTAAAACCCATTGCTATTGGGTGCTAGACCACCCATGGAAACACATTGGGTACCTCCCTTAATCTGGATCTACTAGATCCGGATTAAGGAATATACCCATTCCTTAGATCCGCATCTTCTTAGATCCAGATTAAAGGAGTGCGGTGGAAAAACACCCCTGGGCTAGGATTGTTTACATACCGATCTGCCCTTCCACCCTCTTATTAACATTATAAACTAAAAAAGGGAAATTGAATTAAAACACAAGGGCCTTTTTCTTGTTATCTGTTATTACAATCTCAGATAAGGTTGAACAGTGTGTATATATAATAATGTGCTGAATAACAACTAGAAAACTGGATCTTTACATGATGGAGCTGGTAAGGGTAGAACAATTGGGATTCAGTTCTTTTTTTTTTTTCCTTTTCTGTACAGACCTGCCTCTCCTTTGCTGTAACACCCACATCCTGCATTATAAGTAAGGGGCACAGCGGTCTTTGCTGCTTCAGTTTGCTCACTAATTATTCTTTTTCTGAGGCTGTTTTTGCACTTAGCTTCTGAAACCCGTATTTAGAAGATCCGGATCTTTGAGATGGGGTCTTCCCATGAATCCAGTCCTTGAAGATCCGGATCTTGGCAAGGACCCCATGGCACCCGATGGCAATGAGTACTAAACAGGGCCACCATGTGGATGCTGTAGCATCCATCCTGAGGTTCCGATTAGGCCTGAACAGGAACCCTTGGCACAGTGTGATTGGCCGGCATAGCCATCAATCAGGGGTAACTTCCTGTTACAGAGAGACACGGATTTGTAGCTGCCTACGTAGCTGCTATGAAGCTTGTGCTCAGCTCTGTAGACGGCTACAAAGTCTGTGCAGGCCTCCATAGCTGTGAGTGGCAGGGCAGAGGCAGAGGCACCCTGCTGCAAATGGCAACTGCTGAGCCTGCCTCTGGTCGCCATTGGCCTGGTAAGTCAAGTGGGTGCACATCCTCTGATCTGCTCTTCATGGCTGAAGACCAGATTGCAGACACGATTAAAGGTGTCTACAGTAAATCTGGATTTAAGGGCCCAAATGACACATTAAATCTGGATTTCGCCAGCTCACATGAGGGCAGCACCTTCAAGATGGGGTCCTAATGGGGCCCTAAAGGAGTCTTGTCTGGGGACAGTTCATGACTGGTACCAACTGAGTATTGACTGGGCTCCTAAAGGGTTCCCAATGGGGCTTCATCCCTAGTGCAAAAACAGCCTGGATCTAAAAAGCCTGGCTATATCAACCCATGATCTGGAAACCTCCCATTCCAAAACTTCAACAACTGCCAAAAGTGCCTGAATGATTTTAATGTTACAGAAAGAATCAAATGTCAACCCTGATATGACTCCATTGGATGCTCATTTCCTTACAAACCCAATCCAGTGGGCTGGTACTTGCCTTTAAATCCCTAAATCCATGAAGACACTGCTCTCCTAATCTACTCATGTTTAAAAATCATCCTTGTGTGCTATGACATGACATAGAATATTCATAGTAGGAACATGCCTGTGAAATTTCTCCTTTCACACTTTATAAAAATGCACTATGAGACACTTATTATTTCAGTGCCAGATTAAAACTAATTTATTTACCCTGTATTTGGCTATTTTTAGATGCTGCACTCATAGTTTTGTTGTTTATTTTATCAGAAAAGGTTGGACTAGATGCTCCACAGCTCCACAATCACATGACTTAAAAATATTATATCTTATTTTCCACTTTTAATTTCCATCACCACCACCTAGTAAATTGGTATTTTTAGTAAAGAAATACAGAGAATATTATGAAAGTGGTAAACATTCTAATTACTAGAATACCTGTATCCCAAGCTGTTTTCTTTTAGATATTTCCTGATATCTAAAAGTACATCAAGATTTAGAAAGCTGTCGGGTTTTTTGAACATTTTTCTTAAAACATCATGCCTCTTACTTAATTTATCAGAGCCTCAGACACAAGCAAATAAGTAGATATCCATAGAACACTAAATACTCCAGTACATTTGCATCATAAAATAGTACACTAAGGTCATACTCATCAGCACAGAAACAAAATATTCATTTATAGCCCTGAACATCCAAGGATTATCCGGTTAAAATTATGCTTCTCTTTTGGTGATTCTATTAATAAGTTGTGCAGTGCTAGTAGCAATTTTTTAATGGTAACTTGGGGCTTTTTTCTGTTATTTTTCTTTCTTTCTTTTTTTTCAAACTGCTTCAAGAAAGCTGCTTTTAGTTAAAACATAAAGATGGTAGTTACAAGGTTTCTGCAAACATAACTGCTATTCCATTAAGGAAATGGCACAGCAAACAGTAAATAGTGGCCCCAAGGGAAATGTAAGTATTGATTTTATTACAATGTTCGTTGGTTTGTATTTGCAATTGTCAACTCTCATTTTAGGCTTTGCATTAAGTATCCTTATAATAGCTTTAGAAAAGAGTAAATATTAATTAGAAAATATTGGTAATGCTTTTATATGTCTGGCATTTAGAGAACAATACAAATATTTTAAAAGGAAGGATAGAGAGCCTATTTGTAAGCATGGCTGATAAACATAAAAAGTGAATTCCATGTGCTGATTCTTGTTTGCTAACCGATTTAAGAATAGGTATTTTTCAAAAAAAGAAAAAAATGTATGGATTGTGAGATGTTTCTAAGAAGCGTATTTATTTAGGAAAAAATATTAAAATCATATTTACTGTCATTGCAAGTGGCTAATAGACAGAAGCCTTGACCTATAATTCATATGTCAGCCTTGTGAGCATCAAATAACCCAATTTCGATTCAATTATGTCTCATTAGCCATTATTGCTGAAGAAGGCTATTTCCATATTATGTTTATTTTTAAAACACCTTACACTACAGACATTTTATGTAACATATGCACTGAATCCCTTCATGCCACCAACCCTTCTCCTGTTAGTCTCCAAGTGGGCCCCCTAGCATCTGAAAAAGTGGTAGTGTCTACGAAAGCTCATGCCACCACCCTTTCTCGTTAGTCTCCAAGTGCTACTAACTACCCTGCTGGACTTTTCGAATTAGACTAACACAGCTATTTCTCTGAAGTTGAGTGGCATACAAACACAAATGGCATCAAAGTGCTGGGTAAGATGCACCAGGCAGTTCTGGTAGCCCACACTTCAACACCATCTTCCTCAATCTACAACTGGCATCCATTCCCTCTAATATATCACACTCTAATATACCAGTTCAAGATTAGCTGGTGCACCATTTCTGAACAGAATAGAGGGAATTATTGTGTCATTTAGAAAATATATATATTGCCACTGTTTTTTTCCCTAACAGAGAAGCAGCATAGTGTTAAGTTAGAACACAAAGTACCTTAAATCCCCAGCTTGATCAGGAAGCACAGTGGATAACTTTCTGCCTCTAAGCCTAACTACCCCACTGGTTAGGATGGTTACAGTCACTGCCTCTAAGCCTAACCATCCCACAGAGCTGCTATGAGGACAACATAGGAAAGAGTAAATAATGTTTGCTGCCTTTAGTTCTTTTGAAGAAAGGCAGGTATACAAACGGCATATTTTTGGTACAGATAATCTAAGTGCAACTATACAATAAGATCATCCAGTACCAAACACCACATATGTTAATAATGTGGCTAAATATTTATCGGCAGAAGTTTAGTATAAAAGGTATAATTTTCGTTGAAGAGAAAATTTTGCTTTTTGTTAGCCGTTTGAAGAGCTTTCATATTTTATTTCAAAACATGGTATATATACTATTTTTTTCATATCGAAAATAGATCATTATTGCTAGAGAACTGGAACTAAGCTCAAACGAAACTTTGAAAAGTGAAATGTTTCACTTGAGGCCTTTTCGCACAGGCCTTTCCAGTACGCATGGAAGACAGCTCCGGACGAGGCATTCGCATTGCCCCAGCGGGGCTTGCGCCGCCTTGTGTCCGGAGCTGTCCTCCACGCGTTCCGGATGCAGAACACTTTAAAGTGCTCTGCATCCGTTCCTACGCGTACGAGCTGCCACAGTGCGTTCCGGGAGAGAAGTGTTCGCACGCTTCTCTCCCTGACAGCCGTCGGCACGCCCCCAGGGCCCGACTTGCCGGACCGGCGATCGCGCGGCGAAGCCGGTAGACGGCACGGCGAAGCCGGTAGACGGGACCCACCGAATTGGGGTTCCCCTTTCCCATCTGCCAGGGTCAGTGACCCTGGCAGATGGGACATGGGAACCCTGATTCGGTGCGTCCCGTCTGTCGCCTCCGACGGCCGCCAGGACATGGCTCCTTCCCGGGTCCGGCAGCCCGAATCGGGCTGCCGAAGCCGGGGAGCCACCAGCATCGGCTTCCTGCAGCCCCATTCCGGGGTGGCAGGAGGCCGATGTTGGGCTGGCTGGGGGCGAGGAACGCCTTGGTCGACCGGAGCGCATCGCTCCGGTCCCCCAAGGGTCCCTCCCGCCCCCATTGCGGCCCTCTGCGGGGCGCGAGCGCCCCGCAGATCAGCTGCCCCCCTCCCCAGTCCCCAAAACTGCTTGTCCAATAGGAGGGCTAGGGGGGTTGCGTCCTGCGCAATCCCACAATGCCACCCTCAGTCGGACGCTGGACGGCCATGAGGTAGGTGATCCGTCGCGCGCGCGTCCTCCCAGAGCCCTTGGGGAGGGGGGAAACATCTTCGCTCTGTGGGTGCCTTGATGTAGGCACCCACAGAGCAAAGATGGGCCCGATCCGGGCCGGAGGGTGGTTGGGGTGGGGGTTTTGGGGACTGGGGGGGCGGGGGACTCATCTGCGGGCTGGAGGCGCCTAGATCCAGGCGCCTGCAGCCCGTAGATGGGCGAGATCGGGGCGCGGGGCGAGCCCTTGGAGATCAGAGCCAGGGGCTCTGATCTTCAAAGGGGTCCTGCCCCACAGGGGCCTTGCCCCGGGCCCCATGATGGGTGCCCGGGTGCCCGGGCATCTTTGTGCCAGGTCCCGCGGGCCCGATCCGGGCCCGTAGAGCTGGCACGAAGCGCGGGGCGGGTGGCTTGACAGCGCTGCCCGCCCCTTGGGTGCTCTCACCCAATGGGCGGCAGCGCTGCGGCCGAATCCCCGCCCCTGGCCGGCCTTTGCCGGGCCAAGACAGTTCCGGGCGCTTTTACCGTTCACACACAGGCGCGCCGGAACGCGTTCCGGCGCGCCTGTGTGTGAACGGTGAAAGCGCCCGGAAGTGTCTTAAGCTTCCCGCCTGCACGCGTTCCACACGGAACGCGTTGCAGTGCGAAAAAGCCTTTGGTAAACTATATAGTAAGGGTGCATCCAGACAGCACAAAAATAGCACCTTTACAGAGCAGATATGATGGGTTCACCTCATAGACAACTCCACCATAACCCCGCTTTTTAGGGATGGACTTACCTTTCTAGGCAGAGTAATCAGAGCTACATCCGGAACACATATGGGGAGGCTGAAACAGCCAACCATGCATGCATGGAGGTGGTCACATGCACATCTGGGAATTTGACAGCAGCCAGGCCAAAATGTGCAAGGGCTACACCGGAGCTAATGCTGTCCAAATAGGAAGTAGTTATAGAAGGGAAGCAATACGCCACATTATTGTTTTCCATTGGTAGACTGGCCGGCTGTTTGAAGACAACCAATGCTAGAAGGCAACTGTTTTTGGAGGTAAAATGTCTTTATCTTACAATAAAATGTTCTGATTCTGGCAACTAGCAATTACAGGAGTTTTTTTTCTTTTGTTTTAAGTTCTTATATAGTCATTAACATAGACGTTCATAAAAATCTTTAGTATCAATGAATCTGGGAAACCATGAGAAAAAAAAATGAGAAAGGGGCTCCTCTTATGTTTACCCATGAGAATCATAGGGGATGACAGCATGTAGTCATGACATCCATCACATGCTCCTTGGCTAATTTTGGTCACATGGCAAGTATGAGAGCTAGAGAAGTGCACAGGGACTGCCAAACAGTAGCTGTTTGGGGTTGGAAGGAGTCATGAGTATACAAAGCCATAAGTGTACATTTTCCATCTGATCAGTGCATTATTTTGGGGCCAAAAAAGAAAAGGCAAGCAAAAAATAGATAACTTTTGATTCTGCTCTGATAAATATGAAACAACCACTAGCCCCCCGCCCTTCCTTTTAAGGATTTGCATAACTGCAGACTCTGCTTGGTACCTGTGCTTTGTCAAAAGCACGATTCACACTTGAGGGAAGAAGCCTGCTAAATACACTGTGCATTAAGAACACTACATTAAAAACACTACTTTGTTCACAATGCAGGAGGGAGCTGCTGGGATGCTGCACATTGACACCAGCCACCATTTCCCAGCTGTGATCTTGACAGTGGGGTGGATATCACTGAACACAGGAAAGGGCCTCGTGGGTCACTTCCTGTGTTCAAAGATCTGAAGAGGCCAAGGACAAAGGGAAGTCTTCTTGTGGTGCTGGCAGGGCTGCCAGCTGCGAGAAAAGGAAGAGCTCTCAGTCTTTGTTGTCCAGCTCATCTGTTCAAGCACCATAAGAAGCACTTATGACACCTGGATAAGTACAGGTCCATGTGGATGCTGCTCTCATCCAGTGTATCCAATGTAACAATTGAGAGCAGCGCCTTGAAATCCTTGAGTTCATTTATGCAAGGAACAGGGACAAGCAAGAGGGCCTTGTTTGTGGTAGCTCTCAGATTTTGGAACAGCCTTTCGCCTAACTAAAACTTTCCCCTTCCCCGAGGTCTTTGAACACTTAACTTCCACCAAGTTTTGCCCTGCAAGGGAGGGTGGGGGCATTATATTCTAAATATGTTTTAAATATATTTATATATGCTATTTTTATTGTTGTGACCCACCCTTGGTCACAATTTAAGATATACATTCTTAAATAAAATAAACAGATAATGAAGTCAAACTGTGGTGGCAAATTCCTTTCTACGGGAGGTGGTCAGATCAAAGAGAGATTTGCCACCATTCTGTAAACATCAATGAATGTGAACTGCTTGCATATGCTTCACTGCCAGGCAGTTCCTCTGTGACCTGCCTTAGAGCTTCCCACAGACAGGTCACTGCCTCAAACAGAAATCTCAACTAAGTGTACTCTTGATGCAGACAGCTATACCCATTGGATGGCAGACAACAAGTCTGCAGAGAGCATGAAGTAGATTGTTCAAATAGTAATTGTTGAGGCAAAAACCTCCAGTTTGTTAATATAGCTGCATGTATGATTAAGTGATAGAATATGTGGGCAAGTTTCAATTTTTCTGTTGCTATTATCTAACCGTGATACACTATTTCAACATAAAACAGTCTAAAAAGTAGACAACAAAAGAAGATATACAATCCAACATGGACACTTCTAGATTTATTAAGCAAGAAGGTATCAGACCTTAAATTTCCTCCAGTATGCTTAAGCAATTACAGTTTACTGTAGTCTCTCAAAGAAAGAGAAAAGATGGAAAGAGTAGGATGTTCTGTTTTTCAGTTATTCAATTTAGGGTGTTTTTCCACTGCGCTCCTTTAATCCGGATCTAAGAAGATCCGGATCTAAGGAATGGGTAGTTCCCTTAATCCAGATCTAGTAGATTAGGGTCTACACGAAATCCAGATTATAGGTCCTGAAGGACCCATATGATCCGGATTTCCCTAGCTGTGGGGGAAGCAGGTGTGTCGCTAATGGTGTCTGTGGTGGAAATGGGGTCATCCGGCTCTCAGCCAAATGGGTCCTTAATGGGTGCAAAAATGGGTATTTTCTGACAGTGGAAAAACACCCAAAGTTACTTTTGATTTTAGAAGGGCAGAAGTGGGGTTACATTTAGCCACAACAACATTGCACAGTGTACTATATGTGCCACAAACACTACATTTCTGCCTTCCTCACTTTTTGGTATATAAAGTCTTGAGGATTACAGCACTGTACCCGTATTTCTCCTTTAGAATTTCAACACCTACTGCATATTCCTACAGTAATGCAACTCAAAATGAGATCTAATCTCTATCAGAATCACATAACTCTAAATACAGGAAACCCCATTGAAAAATAATAACAAGAAGTGGTTTTGTTGGTTCAGTCTACTAAGGGGCAAGCAAAAATAGGAAAGCCAAAGGGCAGGATGAATAGGACAGCCAGTCAAAGGTCAAGCATGAACAGGAGAGCCAATCAAATTGCAAGCAAACAGCTCTCTTCCACATTTCCTCTACAAGGTTTGTAACAGAACTGGAGAGACATATCTAACTAAACCGGTGATGGCCAACCTATGACACGCGTGTCACAGGTGACACACCAAGCCCTTTTGGGTGACACACATGGTCACCCTGGCACTTGGGCGTGTAGTGCTTGCTTGTTCTTGAAGTGTACGAAATACCAACTTTCAATTGAATATTAGCAAACGAAATTCAGCAACAAAAGTCACTAATGTAAAGAATTATTTGTTTTTGCTTTTAATAAAATATTACTAGAGCTACAAAATTCACAAAATTATGGATATTTCTAGATGTGACACAGCACCCGAGTTAAGCTAGGTTTTCTTGCAAATTTTGACACACCAAGCTCAAAAGGTTTGCCATCACTGAACTAAACTGTAACAATATTTCATGAATTGCTTTCTTTCAGGACAACAATTCCCATGATCCATAGCCATTAAAAAAAATAACTTTTCCTAATGCTGAACACACAGCAGAAATGTGGAGATTAGTAGAAGTTCATTGAGCTTGATAAATATGCAATGCGTGCAACTTAGCTGGATTCAACCCAAGAGAAATTAAGCTTGTAACCAAGCAGCCTAGATGACATTGCCAAATGCTAAAAGAAAAAAAAAAAGGAAGCATACAGAAATGCAATATGCTGTTGCAAGCTCTCTTAAATTAGCAAATATACCAGTATTTGTCAAACAGTTTTCAAGTATGGCGGTTCCTGTAACGATTGTTTTAAAGAAATATATTTTGTAATGATAATAAAAGAAAGGTTTGATTAATACATCTCAAATAAGGATGTGCATTAAAAAAGCAGATTTTTTTTCTGTTGAAGCAAAAATTCATTAATTTGTATCATTGTCAAAGTGTTCAGTTGAAGAACTATGCTTTTGCATTCATTTTCAAACTTTTTTGCAAAGAAAAATACTATGTTTTTAATTGAAAAAAAGCTCTTTTCATGACCAAACGCAGAGCAAAACACAAATGTTTGATCAAATTGATTTCTCAAGCAGGAAACAGATTGATTTCAATTGACACTTCAGATATTAAAAAAACCTTTGAAACAAAGGGCTGAGAATATGAAGTATTCAGTGGAATTTGTGAACGCAAATAAAATTTTATCACTTAAATTAGGGATGTGCATGAATTATTTTTGGCATTTGATTCAAAATGAACTGAATGTTTGAAAATCCGTATTCATATGAATAGATTGCATTCGAATGTGGTAAAACTCTATTCAATACAAATCTATTTGTACGTATTTGTACAAACAGATACAAATCTGATATGTTTCCCCAGCTTAATAAATGTCTGAATATTTGTACAAATGTCTGGAAAGATTCATATTCATTTAAATGTTAGCATATGAATAGCATAACATTCAGTTTGAATTTGAATGTCCGAATTCAGCCGAATTTCTAATGTTACAAATATTTGTGGATGTCCCTAACTTTAATATGATAAACACACAAACTCCTAGGTCTATCCATACATTTTTTGCATGTAGAATGAACATGGACAGGACAGCGCTTATAGGTAAGATTTTGCAGGAAATTTGATATATTGATAGACTTTGCCTGAGACATCTTTCCTACATACAACTGGACAGAACCCATTCCTAAATATATCTGCTTTTTTCAGGTTCCTGGACGTCGTAGAGTCCAGTGCGTTGCAGTGTAACTTCACACCTTACAAATGAATGTAAACATGGATTAGTCCAGCTTACTGCTTGTACTGCTTTTATGATCTGGTGCTTCAGGATGTTTTTTGCTGTGTGGAACAGAGGATACTTGCTTTAGATAGTTCATTTTGGCTGGGTCTACACCAGTGATGAGCTCAGTGTGTCAAAATTCGCAAGAAAACCTAGCTTAACTTGGGTGTTGTGTCACATCTAGAAATATCCATCCTTTTGTGACATTTGTAGCTCTAGTAAAAAAAGTTATATTTTTGATATATGTATTTTATTAAAAGCAAAAACAAATAATTCTTTACATTAGTGACTTTTGATGCTGAATTTCGTTTGCTAAATCTTACATTGAAAGTTGGTGTTTCGTACACTTCAAGAACAAGCAAGCACTACACGCCCAGGTACCAGGGTGACCAGGTGTGTTACCCAAAAGGGCTTGGCGAGTCACCTGTGACATGCGTATCATAGGTCGGCCATCACTGGTCTACACTGGGTCTGACTGGGATGCAGAAACAGAATTGGCCCCTCCCATCTCTGTCTCCCTCTGCTACTTGTACCACTTATTAGTAGGGATGTGTATGAATATTCATAACATTTGAAATTCATCCAAATTTGTAGGAATTTGGACGTTCATATTCACACTGAATGCTGGCACATTTGAAGACTGATTTTCAAATTCGAATGGAATGCTTTGAAACAACATTTGTACGAAAACTGTGTTAGATTTGTGAACCTGGGGAGGTGGGAAAGTGGCTGCGCCAGTCACATCTGCAATGAATCCAGAGTGTGTTGAGAATGGATTCAAAGCGGATTCAGGGTGGATTTGATGTGTTCAGAGCAGATACATGGGGGACTCGTAGTGGATATGTAGGAGATTTGTATCAAACATTTGTATTGACCATTCATATTGAATTCAACTCCCACCACATTCAAACAAATACAAATTTTCCTTACATTTAATTTGATACAAATCAAATTAAAAAAAAACATTTGTGCACATCCCTACTTATTAGTGCAGTGTAAGGCTTCTCATAGGCAGTATTCATACGCCACTTCTAGCTGACAAAAAATTGTTTCGGTGTCATGAAAAAGAGGCTTCCTTCCAAAGATCTAAAGCAGTGATGGCGAACCTTTTGAGCTTGGTGTGTCAAAATTCGCAAGAAAACCTAGCTTAACTTGGGTGCTGTGTCACGTCTAGAAATATCCATAATTTTGTGATATTTGTAGCTCTAGTAAAAAATTATGTTTTTGATATATGTATTTTATTAAAAGCAAAAACAAATAATTCTTTACATTAGTGACTTTTGTTGCAGAATTTCGTTTGCTAAATCTTCAATTGAAAGTTGGTATTTCGTACACTTCAAGAACAAGCAAGCACTACACAGCCAGGTGCCAGGGTGACCATGTGTGTCACCCAAAAGGGATTGGTGTGTCACCTGTGACACACGTGTCATAGGTTGGCCATCACTGATCTAAAGGAACGTCTTATCCCATAAGGACCTGCCTCAAGATCAGCCAGTGATGTTTTCTTCAGTTCTTAAGGGGGATGACATTCTCACAGATAACCCTGACTGTGAAATAGGCTCCCTTCTGAAGTGTGCCAGGGACCCTCTTTATATTTATTTGGACAACAGATGAAGACAGATCTTGTTACCCTAGTCTTTGGCTAAGAGAATAGCATGACCTCCCCATACAGGCACTGTCGCTGTTTTGGGCAATCTATTTTATCTGTTTTTATGATTTTATTGTGACCTACCTTGAGATCTTTGGGTACAAGCCAAGATAGAATTATAAATAAACAAAGTGCCTGGATAACTGGTCTGGGCAAGCTGGAAATGGATCCCTCAGTAATGCTTCCTTGGGTCATTGCCATAATAGAACATGCCTGCAGCTTTTGCCCATATCTCTTTAAATGCCCTGGCTGTGTCAATTCAAGGGAAAAAACAGGTGGCTTTTTCTCAGTATCCAAAATGCAGGTTTCATACTGACAACTGTAACAATACTGTATCATTTTGGGGATGAAATTCAAAGCCAACGTTAGAGAATATGACAGTGATAATGGAAGAAAGCATAGCAGCTTTTGAAATCTTAAATCTTAAGTACTTGTACAAAATAATGTTTTAACAGAAAAGCATAAGCCAAAAAATCAAATCAGATTATGAGAAGACCTAAGAATCAAGCTCCAAGACTATTATTATTGTCCTTCAGTCGAGCATCTTGTGTAGTGTTACTATGGGGACACGAGGAAAAGAGAAAGACTACATTTGCTATTCTTGGAAATGTAGGAGACAAGCACTATAAAAAATTAAATAATGTATGTTAATGAGTTGCAGGAAGCTATAATCAGAAAATGCACCTTCTGTTTCTACTCAAGGTAACTACAGGCAGGGATCCAGAAATTTGGGTGGCTAGAGGAGAAAATCCAACATTTACACATGCCTTGTGAACTGTGCACATCAAAACACTGACCAAGGGTGCAATCAGACAGGGTTTTGATTTGTCACCCCTTTAAGAAAAAGTTTTCCTTCCGTAGATGCATATTTTTAAAATCCAAACAGTTAAATGAATAAGCCTACTTCGTCTTTCCTAAATTCAATTATTTTTGCATTCAGGTCTGGCAATTCCTTCCTTGACAATGAGTTCTTGTCACTAACTGGCCACTCAGCTGCCCAGATTTCCATGGTCCCAACTGGTTGCTTACTGGCAGTATTTCTTACCATGCTGTGATTGGCTACATTTCCCTCCTCTGTACTTATTCATCCTCCTGCCCAATCCAATTAAAAGAAACAGTCGCTCTCTTGTGTTATTAAATTGCAAACTCAAAATGAGATAAGAAGAATTTAGGAAGAAAATGCCTGTCCTTACAGCCTTATATTTGCCCAGAGGGCACCACATTTAAGTGTCTGATCACACACGAAGACTGACTGACTAAATGGACCCTTGAAAATGGTCTTAACTGCTCAAAACAATGTTCTATCTCATTCATTCTCCATCCCTCATCCCTATATTGCTGTTTTGTTTTTATCTGAGGAAAACCTAAAAACAAAAATAACTTTATATAAACAGAAACATATCTGAACAAAAATCCCTTAAACATTCAGGGTACAAAACTACCAATTGTGTGTGTAACAGGGAACCTTTGCATTCTCTGCATTTGAATCTAGTTTTCATATATTGTAAGGCACATGTTTATCTCCACCTTCCTCCAAGAAGTGTATAGCAGCATTTTATTTAAAAAACAAACAAACAAAAAAGCTAGAAAGGAGGAGGAGGAGAGAGACTCTCCACGAAAATGGCAACAAAGGATCCAGCCATCTCTATCATCATGCCATTTGCAAACCCTGAAGTTGGGAAACTTTTGCTTCTGCCCACTCCAATTAAGGATCATACAGGAAATGGCCATTCCTTAATGGGCCCTTTCCATTGTTTTTTTTTTGGGGGGGGGGAGGAGGGGTGGATAAAGAAGCAACCTAAGAGTCAACACACATTAACACATTTCAATCAAAATGAGTGCATTACACCTCTCCTTATAACAACTAAGCAAAGTTTCCCTGGAAGTTATGCACTAAGATTTCCAGCATCCAGCCCAATGTGTGTGTTTTTCGTCTATCAAAAGTGATTCACCAAATCTAGCAGAAGGTAGGGAAAGTGTCTGAAACCTCCCCATATAGAAACGATATATTACACTGAATAAAACATGATGCCTGTACATCCATGTGAATAAGCACAATCCCATGAGTCCACACATCTATAGTCTGCTCTATTCAGCCCTCCAGATGTTACAGGACTAATACAGATGAAGTAGGCAAACTGTGATTTGCAGCTCATCTCCAACATGAGGAGTATGACACACCAGGATTTGAACTGATTGTTACATCTACCACACACTTTTCATACATTGGAAGGAAACAGTAAATCACTGTTTGACCCCAAAGGAATCAGTATGGGCTTCCCATGATTCCTCTGCACACCTGTAAAGAGTGCTGCAGTCCTCCAACATCTGGAAGGTAATAGTTTGAGCACCAAATTATGAACAAAAGTTTACAATATGCAGCATTTATCTTCATATGCTTTAAAACACTGGTGACAAGACTTTCACCAAGTCAAAAGAGGGAAGAAAGGAAAAGTGAACATAGGTTTCCCTAATCCTTTTCTTCTTCTTCTTCTTCTTCTTCTTCTTCTTCTTCTTCTTCTTCTTCTTCTTCTTCTTCTTCTTCTTCTTCTTCTTCTTCTTCTTCTTCTTCTTCCTCCTCCTCCTCCTCCTCCTCCTCCTCCACCACCACCACTACCACCACCACCACCACCATCTCTTCTTCTTCTAGGGTATCTCAAAGGTAAATAGAAACACTTTCATTAATAGACTAAATATACACCACTGTATATTGTACTTAAAGAAAAGCAGATAAAAATTAGATCATACATGCTTTGTCTTTTATGGTACTAAAAATCCCCTCCTCTGGTAACCTCAGGTTCCATTAGTAAAATCAAAGTTCTGGGCCCTTTCTGCACTTGACTTTATTTCAGAATATATCTTGGGACAGGGCTGTTTTCCACATGCTAAAGCAGACTATGGCAGGCTTCATCTGGAGTCTGCCATAGATTGCATAAGCATGTGGACAGCAGGCCTCTGTTCTGAGATATGTTTCAGAATAAGGCCAAGTGCAGAAAGGCCCCTAGTCTACAGTCAAATTTCAGAACAACATGTATGGAGATCAAATATGCATGGTATTGAGCAAGTGTCTTTCTATACCTTGGCATACTACATACATCATCTGCAAGCTGGCTGTCACATTTCCTAGCTCAAAATTTTAAAGACTCCAAATGGCTTCTTAAAATACTAGCTGCTGAAAACAAAACAAAAAACACATCTCTGTTTACACATATGGAGCTGAATTATGGAGCATTTCATACTGCAGAGGCCTACTCGCACTTAGGGCTCTGGTATGCAATGAGTACAGCTCTGGTACAGATTATCTGTACCAGAGGTGTCCTAATTGCACTTACCAGAGGCCTAAGTGCGAATAGGCCCCAGGTTTCTAGCTCTAGAGATGTATGTGAGTGCAGGGAGGGTGACTACAAAGCTCATGTAAGCTCCTCAGCCACAGGGAGGCATGAGTTGGATCAGGACCATTAGTGCAGGCAGTGCTGACCCAGTCCACGCCGCCACACAATCCACATCAGTGGCCCCAGTATTCCTGGACCCACTGATTCGGGTATAAGGTAAGTGCAGGAAAGGCTATAGAATAAAACAGCACCAACTGATTAAAATAATGCCTTATCTCCAGTGTTAGATCCTGAATTTTAGTTGTGTTGGGTGAATAGAGTTCATGTTGTGCAAGAGATTATGAACTTTGCCCTCCTTGTGTTCCCACGCTATCCCAATCATTTATTTTTGTTGCACTTTAAACACTCTCAATACTATATATAAAAACCTTATTTTAAAAGTATGCATAACTATATATTTAAAAACACACAAGGCTTTCTGCTGTCCTTTTCTTGGCAGAAAATAGAAAGCAAGCCTTAACTGCTAGGAAATAAAATCAACTGCATTTGCAGCCATCCTTCTAACAATACTATTTTTCCATAATGAGATGACCTTCTTTTCTCCTTAACCCTTTTCTTAGCCAAACCACCTACCTCAACTTTGCCTTCTGTTTCTCTAATCTTCAATTATTTATGTTTTCTTCATGCTGCTCTGTCCGCCATGGGAGCAAAATTGTGTTTGGTGAAATATAGAGCTAATTATACCATGAACCCCAGCAACAAAAAAGACACAGCAGATGTTACTTCAGACGTGCTAACAGTGCCTATGCGAAGTGCACAGAGAACAGAAGGACTTGACAAGGATCTGAAAACAATATATGATAAAGGCAACGTAACTATGCAAAATATGTTAAGCATAAATATCAAAGAAATAATGTTAATCCACATTGTTTCAAAGCTCTTACTGGGCTGGCCCCAAGGGCTACTATATTTTACATAGATTTGGGGGTCTTTTTAAATAACTTAAATATTTATAGTTTATACTTCCATCATCTTAGAGTAAGAGTAACACTGAGTAAATGACATAGAAGTTGCTTCAAATGCATATATTTAATATAGCCTTTTTTATTTGAAACTAGATATTTTTTTACAAAATTTAAAAAAAATGAAGCAGTAAGATCTACACTAACAGTCTGTTGCTTTTGTGTTACTTAACTGAGTATATAAGTTTGATTATAATGTACAGTACCTTAAATTACTGATAATAAACAAAAATATATTCATGTTTTGCAATCAACAAGGCAGTTGCCATAAACACATCATTTTCAGTGATTTACACCTATAACCCATGCTAGGATATACAAGAATTAGACTTCAGATCTGAATATATTAGCCAACTGTAGAAATTTCTAGAAATCATTTTAAAAAAGCCAACCTGTTTTGCTTCCACCCACCAATCTAAAATTAAATTTTTACTTTAGGGTGTTTCTGCACTGGCTGCTAAAACCCCATTAAGCACACAACGAGGACAGATATGGGACACATGTGCAAGGTACCTTCCGCACAGCGGGACAGAATAGGGCCCCTTTGAGGATGCCGCTTCTGCACAACCTCACGCAAGATCCATCGCTAATGGGGTCTAGGCGCTGCTAAATCCGGTATCCAGGAAGTCCTGAAAAATTAGGTCTTCAATCCGTTCCTGAGTTGAAATTCTGCATCAAAGGAGGATGCTTCTGCACACAGACAGGAGAGGGAAGGGATGTGGGTGGGACAGGAAGTCGCCATGTTGAGTGAGGCAGCAGCACCACGGGATCTCGGGCTTGCTGCTGATTGGTGGGCAGTCTGTCCCTGACAAGCCCACGTATGGGGGAATGGAGTGATGAATGATGGCTGAATGCTCCAATCATGTGGCTCCTGGGGCATGCACTCTCCTTGTTTGACAGCTGGGCAGGCCCCCTGGAGACCGGAATTCAATGGCTGCTGGTGTGTCTGCACCAGCACCCTCTCCAACCCAGCCCTGCCACTGCTGCCCCACGCATGTGTGGATGGGTGGGGACTCCAAGAATCTGCCCCTGTTTGGGGCAGATTCTTTTTAAAAACATTTCACCGGCAAATGCGAAAAGGCTCTAGCTCCACAAAAAAAGGTAATTTTGAGTTATTGGCTGTATCTAGACATTGTTTACTTATTCCACTGTATTTAGATATTGCAGAATAAAGCATGGATATTCTGGAATAGGTGAGGGACAAACAGCAAACTAAATGTTTGAGACTGCCCATCAACTCACTAACTGAAAGATACTCTACACAAAATCATTTCATGACTGGACAGAATGTTGGTTGGTTGGTTGGTTGGTTGGTTGGTTGGTTGGTTGGTTGGTTGGTTGGTTGGTTGGTTGGTTTTTTAGTGCACTGGGCTTATTCAAATCCTTTATATAAGGACTAAATTAAAACTTTGGCCTCTTTGGTGTCAGTAGTAGAAGCATGGTTGAATGGTTTGCTTTGGATTCAAACAAAAATCCTTCTGTCTTTTTAATGATTGCAACTGGGTCCTGTTTTTCTCACTCTTTTATTGTCTGTGAGGTCTATTCCATGTCTTTTAAAGGATCCTTGCCCACAATACTAGAAATAATAGTCATCCTGAGCTAAATTCACCCATTTCAGTCCATTCTAGTCCATTGCTTTCCAGTAAATCTTGACACCTTCTGTTTGACCACATTCAGCTTTGATTCAGAGATTTCACATATCAGTTCCTATACACATTGTTTTTTACAGCATTAGTCTTTCCTTTCACTACCAGACACAGCCAGAGTTGAGTCAGTGTTGTTTCGGCTTTGGCCCAGTCAGATCACTCTTTCTGGAGATATTTGTAATTTTCCTCTGCCCTTTCAATTCTGACGGGGGAGGAAGAGGCTCATTTTCTGGTGTCGTCATTTTTTTCTGCACTGTTTTTCCATGGAGTTTTACTGGGAAGAATACTGGAGTGTTTTGCCATTTCCTTACCCTCTGGTAATTACAACACTAAAAGCACCACAGAAGCGAACATCAAGATATACAGAATGATGTACCAAAATAAAGAACTACAAAAGGGACCCAGTAACAGACGCCAATTTGTATTGATAATACATGTGAAAAAAGCAAATACACAAATGATAACTAAATCAAAGCCACAGTAATACATTAATCATTTTCACAAACACCAGCTCATTGTCTCTCTTGTGCAAATTCTCTAGCTTGCTCATTCTCTGTCCTCCTCAAATACATACCTGGATCCCATGCACTAAAAATGCAACTATTTTTCAGCCATGTTTAACTAGCCCTTCCACAATCCTGTAGAAGACACAACTATCTTGACAGGATTTGCCAAACCAAAGGCTCTAGGGTGGTGAAAGCTGATAAAAGGCAAACGTAGAATGTTTCAGTGAGCATTAGAATAGAAAATCACTATCGATAAAGGATACATATAAAACATCTTTGACTACTTGAATCTAAGACTATCGGGGAATGGAATAAATGCTGAATTTATGTTGTGGAAAATTGATCCCAAGGTGGTTTTACACTTCATCAGAAAGCACTTCTATCTTGTGTGCAAAGAGTTAATGAAGCATACCAAATTTGCAAGTTTGTAGCACTTCTGAGGTAAAAATCTCAAGCTCATACAGAATTGTATCTTTTGAATACTAAAAGTGAACTAATAAGGCTAGAGATCTTTATTAATTTTTACATTTTCTGCCATATAGTTCAAAATAACTGTTAAAAATGTCTAATAGTATTCCATCACCAAAAGGATTTTGGGAGGCTAATAGGTATCTACATGGGATTGTACCCAGATGCAAAGGGTGAAAAGGAAAAAGGAATCTGTTGCTGCGAGGACCTCAAGATGAGGTTGAGTGCTTCTGAATCTTTCAGTCTCATCCAAGCTTTAAATCCAACACAAGCACCATCTGTTAACACAGTGACCAACTTCCAAAAGGGCTGTCCTGGCCTTCCTTTGTTATTCTTACAGAAGAGGCAGCTTCTCTGTGCACAGTTAGTTATTTCTCATGGTACAATGGCAGTTTACTCTTGGAACATTATTCGGGCATCTCTGTTCCAAACATTAAACTGCACTGAGTCATTTATGACCTGTCTGTATAACAGAGTCTGTGTTTTTTTAATCTATTTAACCCAGATTCTTGGTATTTCAAGCACCAAAAAATTCAAGGATTAAATACATATTGCACTGAAGGAATCGGTGAATTTGCTCGACCTTTTCTTTCCTCTCTTTTCTTTTTTTACACTTTTAAACTTAAGTTATTAGATATAAAGTGTGACAGTTCTGCATTACACTTGGAACATGTTTAATCCTTTTAAAAACAATCGGGATGTATTCACAGCAAGAAATGTGAAAATGTCCTCAACTCCACATAATTTGTACTTACAAAAATAGCTACATATGATTGAAGACTTACTAAATGAACTGCTGAATCACCCATAACAATACTGTGGCCTTTTCACCAGTTAAGACACAAGTTGTGCAGTAAACCTTTGAATTGAGGAATCACAGAGCTGAACTTAACACAAGCAGAGTAGCACCAATAGACACGGCTTTGCTAGAAACGGGAAAGTTTAATGAAGAAACATTTAAAATTATAGTGACAGCCAGAGGTTTGGAACCAGACAAACAGTCCAGAAAACATTCTGGCTATCTCCCAAAGACTAGTCAGCAGAGGGCACACAGGAGTGTAAACACAGTGCATTCATTTTGGATATGTTTATTGAGGGGATCAAAAAATTTCTCATGAGTAGGTTAATTATAACAGAGAATTATGCCATGATAGTTCTTATGTGAGATCATTTCTATATCAGGAAGATATTCATCACCAAGGAAGGAAGGAAGGAAGGAAGGAAGGAAGGAAGGAAGGAAGGAAGGAAGGAAGGAAGGAAGGAAGGAAGGAAGGAAGGAAGGAAGGAAGGAAGGAATTTGAAGATTCGCTCATTAGGAATAGTCAGTTTTCTTTTCAAAGACTGTGTGTATAAAATTATGGGATATGACAATGGAATTCTGGTTACTACATTTTTGCCAGATGCCTTTGGTCATTCTCCACTCGATAAAATATAAGTACTGGAAGATGTTACAGCAGCAGGCAGTTGTACTACTCTTTGTTTTGCTTTCTTTTGGTGGAGCACAGGGAAAGAAAACAAAAACAGCATAAAAAGTTCTGCTACATTGCCCATCCACTGTGAAAAGCAACAGGAGGTTCTTGATGTAAACAAAAAAGGCACTGTTGTTTATTGCAGTTCAATGCTCTGAAAAAAGGCAGCCTAATAAATAAAACCAAACAAACAAGAGGCTACCTCTTCAGCAAATGAATTTATATATTTTTTAAAAAAATAGTGTCACCTTAAGGAATGGATCCTAGCTCACCAGCAACAGGACGCTCTGTACTTTTTATGCAAACTGCTCGAGGTAGACCTTCTGGCAAGCAAATGTTGTTTATCCAGAGTTTTGTGTTGCTATGCCACATCCCTAAAATCAAACCTACAACAGCTGAAACCCATCACTTCTTCAGAGGTGGCAAACATGCATAAGCTTGCAGCTTTGTAGAACTTGTTACTCGCTATGGCCAAGAGCAGGAAATATCAGCCATGCAGTCACAACATTTACAACGGCAACAGCAACAGCATGGGAAGTGTTGCTTCATGGGAATAATAGTTTTCTTAGTGCTGGAAGTGTAATGGTCAAGGCACGGCCTTGATCGCAATTCACAGATCCATGCGCAATATAGCCTTTGTCTCTGTCTGGCTGCCAGGCATTTGGCATTCAGGCTCCTACTGAGACTGAGCCTAATCTTTAGTTGTCTTTGTAAATAATAAGACACTAAAATTGTGACCTCATTGCTTGACTTCTGCACGAAAAGGTATCCCAGCAAAATCTGTTATGTGCCTTTCCTTACCTTGCTTTCGGGTCTTTTTGGGGAAATAATATCTGAACTGTAAATATTTGTAGAAGTGCTAATAAATACTTTCTTTGTTTATTGCTCTTGCTGAATTGTGCTTGCCTTAAATCATGCGTCAGCAGCACCTGTATGTTTAACTAATTCACTCAAGATTTTGAACGCCTGTATTTTATTATTTTGTTAGTCAAAGCTTTATTGAGGAATGCATGTAAATATTTTTCCTCCCTTGTCTTCAGGATTCGGATCACTCAAGTCCTAATGCACACTGAAGCCCTCAGTTCAAAAATCCTGTGCAAATATGGTGGCCACTGGGCACAGAGAGAATCTGTGACCCTACCTGCACTGGGTCTTTTTCTGGTTTATACCTCAGAGTGTGTCCAGACTTAATAAAGCTATGCATCAGAATGCGCAGCTGTCACACCTGGTGCCCAATCCTGCAAAGCAGCAGCATATTATGTAGCTGCTACTTCGAATTTACCTTACTGCAGAACAATCAACACTCGTGCCACAGTATAAGGTAAATTTGAATGTTCCTGCCAGTCCCGACAGGACTGCGAGGACAGTGAACAAGAGCTGAAACTGCAGCTCAGCTCTCATTGGCTGCCCCTTCCCATGTGACGCCCACCCCACTGCGCATGCCACGGAAGTCTCGCAGCCGCCGAAGAGGAATCTGCAGACCTCTGTTGGGAGTCATGGAAAGGAGTCATCGCGTTGCAGCAGGTAAAATGTGTATTTTTTTTTTAATCTGTGGATTTAATCCACTAATCTGGAAGCTGTCTCAGATTTGGGACCTGCCATCCTCATGCTAGTGTAGACTACAGCACGCCCTTCCCAGGGCCTGGTGTAATCTGTAGGGCTTTTTTTGCACTTGGCCTGGTGGAACAATCTGAGTATACTCCTATATGGAGGATGCACACTGCAGAGAGACACAATTGTGCTCTGCATCACCTGGTTACCATAGCAACAACACTGTACATGACCATTACCACAGTGAGTTGGCGCTTGTGGAAGTGCCAAGTAAGTTTTGGATGCATCAGATGTCACACCCTAGAGGCTTGCTGGCCATTGTGAAAAGAGGAGGTGCTGAGTCCACAGATAAAAAATGATGGACAAAGTTAAGACGCACAAGAACCCAGATTTAATCACCTATATTGCACATATAAAGTTGTCAGACAATAGGTCTGCAAGCATCTCTTCCTGTTATATTTTAATATACATATATAGGCTGGTTTTTAAAAGTTTTTCTTTGCCCTAAGACCTTTGGGATAGGGCGAGATATAAATATTAATTAATTAATTAATTAATTGTGTCCCTATTCCCTCCCACACCATTTTCCTTTAGTATCTTGTATCTTTAGATTGTAAGCCTGAGGGCAGGGACCTGTATAAGATTTTTATAATATTGTAACCCACCCTGAGACCTCTGAGTATAGGGCGGGACAGAAATACAAATAAAAAAATAAAAATAAAGTAAAAACAAATAACAAGGCTCCTTAAATTTTCTGATTTGGAAACTTCTTTTATCTTCTTCCTTCAAGGCTTCTTCAGCATAAGCTTTAAACATACAAGTTTTGTTGCTTCTTAGAACCTCTCATTCAATGTGATTAGAAGTGGGAACACAGATGTATTTGTGCCTGGTAAATCAGAAGCAAAAACCCGGAGCATTGGTAAGCTAGCCTGAAAAGCCATATTTTGTCCCTCAAATACACTTTGTGATTGTTTGTTTTTCTTTCACCCTTTGAGGTAGTGCTGTACTTTGTGACCCCAAAACCCCTTCCTCCAAAAACTCAAAGCAAAAAGCCTGCTGTACTTGTGAAAAGAGGTTGAAGCCACAAGTTTGGGCACCATTTGCTTTCTGTCAGAGTAGGCACATTTGAACCTAGAAGATACCAGTGTCTAAGTTCATGGTCACACCTTCTCTTTAAACCTTCTTTAGTCTATCTTAGGGATGTGCAAGAATATTTGAAATATTCAGAATTCAATCAAATTCATTCAAATTTGGACATTCATTTTGAACATTCAAACAAATTCAAATGTTTTGGATCATTCATACAAATTATACAGACATTCTTATGTGTACAGATACGTATGCATTACATACATATCTGTATGCATCTTATTCGTATCTGTACACATTTGTACGGATACATACGGGACAGAAACGGGATGCATACGGGATAGAAATGGGATGTGTACAGATGCATACGGATAGATACAAATGTATTCAAATCAATTCAAATTTAAATGCATTCGAACATTCAACTATTTGATTTGAATCAAATCGAATCCAAAAATTGCATTCATCCTTCAGTGGATAATTGGTTAGTTAAACTGTCCGAATTTGCTGAGATGGACAAACTAAGAATTTCTTAAAAGAGAGAACAACAGAGAAGTATTTATGAGGCTGGAGACCCTACATAGAATTTCTACAGGAAGAAGGACTAACAACAGCTGGTTTCGACTGACTCTTTTTCTTTTTTAAGGACCAGTGGAATTGGAAGATACTAGGACAATAAGATAAGATCCTGAAAAAGCGGAGGAAGTCACCAGTTATGAAAAATGGACTATTATATGACAATTGGGGAAAAGGGGTGATAATGAACCCTGAAGTTTTATTATTGTAGTATCAAAAATAATCACGAAAAAATTCCATTCATGCACACCCCTAGTTCATCTTTTAAATGGAGGGTGGGAAGTCCACACACAAAAGAAATAAAAATGGAAATGCAATGGTGTGAGCACTGCGAGCACTGTAACATTTTTGAAACAAAAAATATTGATGCTCTTTCCAGATTTTCCATTCTAGACTGTACTGGATAAATCTTGCTGGACCTGTATGGACTATGCGATCCTCAGAAGTGTATATTTGGTTTATGTTATGTGTTTTTTATGTTTGTTGTTATATATTTAAAAAAACAAATAAAAATTAAAAAAAAGATGGAATGAAGAAGGTTTAAAGTGAAGATGTGACCATGGCTTAAGATAATTTAATTATTTATATACCATCTTATCACTGAAGCTCCCAGGTGATGAATGAATTAAAAAAGTCTACAAATATATATATATCATTTTGAAACAGCATCATCAATATCATTTTGAAAAACTGAATGGTTTCCAGTCTATGGAAGTCTGATAGTAGCTTGAGCTTCCTTTTCCTTTTCTTGTTATGATGGAACATCAAGGACTGGTTGCGTAATTTTTGCCAACTCATTTGCAAAGTGCTTATGCATTCCCCATTCAGCAATCTCAGAACATTCACAAATCTGTGGACTTTGTGATCCCACAAAGCTAAGAGAGGGGGAGTCTAACTGTGGATGAGTAGTGTAAATTCGGCATCCCTGGTAACAATGAGGAAACTGAATACGTAAGAATGGTAAGAAGATCTTTACCTCTTCTGACTTACCTCTAAGATATCAAAGGGCTCTTTATTCAATTCCTTTACTCCAGTCACATTTTTTGCTTATTGGCTTGCAATTTCTCTAAGAATGTCTCCTTAACCATCCTCCTGTTCCTTGGCCATAGAGCTTTTGATTCTGCGCACTTGGAATAAGAGAGGTCAAAGAGTCCTTTGCTTGGCTCCAACCTTTGAATAAACTGCATGAGGCATCCTAATGAAATACAAATGTGGGCTGACACTATGGATTATGCATCCAGATAGGATGCTTCAAAAGGTCAGATTTAGCTGCTCCTTGCTAATGCTTACACTCCAAAATCCCCCATAATGATGGGAGCTTCACTCCTAACAGGTCCTAATCCTATCTTCCATGCCTGCCAAAAACATGGCCAGGAGAGCTGTCTTGGAGGTGAGTTTTTTGCTTTTTATTATTGTTGTTGTTGTCATATTGGTCTATGACATTCCTTGTAATTAATCTAATAAATCATACATTTTATAAATCCAAATAATTCGAACAGTAGTATCTTCCTTAGGATGCGGATGAGAGTTATTTAATATAAGCCATATGTCACATAACTCTGAGTTGCCCTATTATCAATACAAACCCTGTGAAATTCTTCAGTTAGCATGCCAGCACATGTTAACAGAAAAATCATGTCAATATTTTGGTCGTCTAACTTTAAAGTGTTGTCATTTCATTTTACAACTCTCTCTCTTCTGTGTGTGTGTGTGTGTGTGTGCTTGAGCCCTTATGCTCAGCTGAACTCCTTAGAAGATATCAAGCCCAGAAGGAGAACAGTCATCACTTGCAAAATATGTGGTGAAGTATCGGATGCTGAAACACTTCTGGCATCAGCAGTTCTACTTGCAGTCATTAAACTGAAGGTTGTGATCTTGTCATACCTCATTTGCTAAGCAAGGTTGGGCTAAGCCATTTTTTCAGTAAAGAGGAAAAAAGAAAGAAAGAAAGCACCCAAAGAACACCAGATGCTACGGGAAGCAAACATGACAAAAGGTGGTACTCATCCTTTCAAGTTTGCTCTGGAATACTGCTGTAGTACACTGTCAGAATATGTTGTGTGCTAGGCTAAGATCTATGCCCATCCAAAACAATAAAGTAGCATTTTGAAATTCTTAAATGTCCTCCCGTATTCTTTGCAGAAGTATATGTGTAAAATAATACATACCCCTTCAGATTCATAACTTTCTCTGTCTTCCTGTTTTTCTCCCTTAACATACAGATTTGCAGGCTATTCTTTAATATTTACCTCCACATCCCAGACTATGAATGGATATTTTCTAAAATACATAAACCGTACCAATTTCAAAACTTCAAATTAGCAACTGCTGATCACTTGTTTTCATTGTTTTGGTTAAACTCTGCATGAGATTTAAGTAATATATCTGAAGCAACCAATGCAAGTGACTAGAAATGGAATAGCATGTGAGGAGTCTCTTCCCCGCCGTTGAAAAATATGGAGAGAGGCACAGGCTGGGTCTCAATTTACCAAGCAGGGCACCTTTGGAGGTGGCGCATGGGAAAGGTGTCCACAATTGCTGTTGAAAAAGGCACTCCTTCTGCCTCCACTTCCAGGAAAGGAAGGACGTTTTCAGCAGCACGTGGAGGTGTCTTCAATCAGGGTACAAAATTGTGCTCTACAATGACAGCTCTTCTGTTGGCAATCACACCCGAAATGAGGATGCAGCCTCAGTGGGTGCCACACATGGTAAATGGAAATACAAGCACTGACGCAGTGCGCCCATTCCCATTTTATCTCTCAAGTTTCTCAGCATTCTCCTAGCACTTCAAAGAGCCATAAAACCTATTTATTTAATCTGATGTGGCAAAGGAACGAAATGACAGAGTGTGATCCAGGAGTGGGAAAACTGTGAGACTTCCAGATTTCATGGCTTGGCTTGGCGAGCGAAAATTCAGGAAGGGCTTAACTCATGCTTGCTGCATGCACGCTGATGGCTAAAAAGGCCAATGCGGGATAGATAAGTCCAGTTGCAGAAGGTACAGAGAAAGGTCTCCTTGGGTGGTACTGTAAAGGCATGTTGTTCCTGCATTGTCTTTTCTCCTCAAGACTGGTTCTACAAGCACTCTCAAAGCAGGCAGAGGTGTTATGGATGATGCATCTCCATGCCTCTTGGTTTGAGGCCAGAGTGGACCACTGATTATGATTAATATGGCCAAGGCTGAGAGATTGTTTCAGGGAGTCCTTGTATCTCCTCCTTGGGGCTCCTCTGTTTCAGCAGCTGGTGGTGAATTCACCATAAAGCACCATCTTAGGAAGGCAATGATTCTTCATCCTAGAGGTGTGCCCTGCCCAGTGCAGCTGTGTCCTCAGCAGCATGGCCTCAATACTGGTGACCTCTGGTGACTTCCAGATTTGTTTGTTTGTTTGTATTTCTACTCGCCCTATGCCCAAAAGTCTCAGTATACACCTTCTTTTGCACCTCATCACTTCTACAGATGAAGCTATAGGTTAAGAACCAAAAAGCATCACACTAACTTCCCTCAATACAGCACAGAAATATAAACTCTATTAAAAATAGTTGGCCCTTTCTTCACTGGGTCTTTTCCAGACTATATTCCAAAATATTAGCCTGCTGTCCACATGCTGGTACAGATCAAAGCAGGCCCTGGACAGGGCCTTCTATAGTCTGAACCGGAATGCAGATGACAGGCTCCTATTCCAGGATATATTCTGGAATAAGGCCTAGTGCAGAAAAGCCCCTTCTGTTTCGACTAGAGTCTCTCTGCTTTATCACCCAGCATTGTCAGGGCCTATTGTCTTTGCTTTCTGAGTTAGTTTACTCAGACCCCACTATTCTGTCAAGGGAAAACAAAACTTTGGCAAAAGAATCACATGTGTCTCCTCCCCTCCCCCTCCCCCACAGACACATATGGACCAGATTCCTGACATCTAGACACAACAGAATTATTAATCCATTGTTGACAGCAAAAATGGTTGAGTAGAGTTAATGGTACAAGAGTTTTTCCTATGCCAATACTACAAGTCATGCTGAAAGTGAACAACAGTTGTAGCAGAACAGGCCCCAAACAGTCCTCAGTTGGTTTCTTAATTCATGATACACAACACAGAGAACTGAATATTTTAAAAATTAATAATAAAGCAAAAAGGAAGATGGGCAAACTAAGTGATGTTATACATGAATATGGCATTAGAGTCCATTTCAGAACACTGACATGCATAGAATTTTTATCAGGCAAAATGGATTAACTGAAAAATACATGTGCACCTTTTAGTTAACTAAACCCTAGAAAACCAAATGTCTGTTTGGTCTGAAGAGTTAATATAAAGGGGCATTTATTTTTCAAAACATTCTTAAAAATGAATTAAAGGCGCCCTGTTATAATGTTGGGAGACTCTGAACCTTACTTTCTCTCCTTTGACTTGTGAATGACCAATACACCAAGGGAAACACATTGAGGAAGACATTATAGTAAATGTTCTCATTGTGTGTGCTGCATTATGTTTTTGGTATCAAACTAAAAACTCCCCCGGCACTTCTCTAGGAGCTGGATATGATTTGTGGCATATTTCATTCTCGTTCCTCATCGAGAAAGGGCAGTTACAAGAGCATGAAATATTCCCAACAAACATTAGAAGGAAGAGAAAATGCTACAAGGAATACAATCAAATCTTCCAACAACTTTAGTTCAAAGCCAGGAAACTTCAAATCTAGGATTTATTTAGTTACTTGAATTGCAAGGTGTGCGCAGTCAGGCATGATAAACCAAGTACAATCTTCTCTCAGTGTGTTTTTTTTAAATCGTGGATACTATGTTCCTCCTACTTAACCTGGGGCTGGAATCTACATGATCAGGAATTAACAAAGGCTATGTTCAAACATAACAAAAGGAATGTTCCAGAGAGACGATGGGGGCACTCGTGTTTCCAACCCTTCTCTAATCTGCCCTTACTAGCACAGGATGTGTGAATAATCTCACCTCAAAGCCTTCTCTAAGAAGCCTCAGGATGAGCATCTAGACATTGGGTATTTATTCCATTATATTTGTATATTCCAGAATAAAGTATATAATGGAATAAGTAACCAACATCTGGATGCAGGCGGAGGCACCCCAGAGATCCTTTGTTTTGCTGGTTCTGATCATAGCCTTAGTATTAAAAACAAACCAAATCTTCATTGCTGCTATATAGGCACCCTACAGACTTGCAGAATAAATCTGCAGTTAAAGGAAAAACTGCAGGTTACCTGCTGCAAAGCGACGACCAACCTTCCCAATTAAAAGCAGCCTCTGCAGCTTCCTCCTTGGAAGCTGAGAGAGTTAAGTTGGAGTGCACCATCACATGGGATGAGGCCACCCAACCGCATCTGAGCTGCCCTTCCTGATCTCATCATCTTTTCTCACCGTCCCATCCAGACTGGCAGGAAGATTTGAATTTTCGTCTTTATAAGAAAATGCCGCTTTGGGTATCACCACATGAAGGTTTGCTAAAGGAATTTGGGGAAGGAAGATCTTGGCTTAAATATGAAGATATATAAAAAAAGATGATACTAGTAAATCTGATTTTAAATCAAGGGAACAGTTAAATCAGGAGGGAAAAAATATACAGTGGTTTACATATGTTCAACTAGCAGATATATATAGAAAAGATAAAGAAAATACTAATGTTCAAGGGGAAAACAGGACTGGGAAATAAAATTAAATAAGGCAGAAAGGGAAACAATTGGAATTATATATAAAGTCCTACTTCAGATGGAAATGGAACATGAACAGGTTAAAGAGTGTATGATGACATGGGCAAGAAACTTTGGATATAATATCCAGATGGATCAATGGAAGAAATTGTGGACAAAGGATATGAAATTAACAACTTGTATGTTATTAAAAGAAAATATTTATAAGATGATGTATAGATGGTATTTAACACCTCATAAATTAGGGAAAATATACCAAAATATGTCAACTAAATGTTGGAAATGTAAAAAAAGTGGAGGGAACTTTTTATCCTATGTGGTGGACTTGTGAAAAAGAAAAAGAATTGGTACAAATATATAATCTGATGAGACAAACTTTAAAGAGATTTTATATTCAAACCGGAATTGTTTCTGTTGGGAATTGTAGACAATACTTTGGATAATATAAATTCTTTGATTTTATATATGGTGACAGCAGCTAGATTACTGTATGCACAAAAATGGAAGGAGGAAGAGATACCTTCAGGGCAAGAATGGCTAATTAAGCTGACAGACTTGGCTGAAATGGACAAATTAATGAATTTACTAAAAGACAGAACAACAGATAAGACTGGAGCCCCTTTATTACCTATCTATGAAAAACAGAAGTGGTGATGGATGGTTTTGACTAAAAGTTAAGGGGTCAGCTGAAAAGCAACAAGGGACATGAAAGGGAAACAAAGAAATAAGCAACATCAAGAAGAGAAGCTGGAAAAATGGAGGAAGTCATATAGAGTATTAAAGCAATGTAACAACGTGTTATGAGAAAATGTAAGAAGTTTTTATTTTGTTGCTTTTTAAAAGAAAAAAAAGAAAAATATGGTGCAATGAGTGTTCTCTTATCAGCATTAAGGTAAGTGCACAGTAGAGATGGGATAACTATGTCGTTACTATGATGTGGTGTGTGATGCCCCCATCGTGACTGTGCATCCCGCTGTGCAGTCTTAACGTGTCTGGACGCACCCCATATTATATGAAAACTAGTAGCAGTAAGCAAAGAACAGGGAGCAATTCATTCATCTGCTCTCTATAGCACTAGGATATTGTTAAGTTATGCCAAAGGCAGCATTTTCTCCATCATCCCAATGGCCCAGAAGAGAGCATTAAGGAAATTCTCCATAGTTATATGGGAGCTTAAAAGTATTTTTAAATGATTTTGAGGCATCCTTGTCTCCTGTTTCCCCATTCATTGCTTTTTTGGTACACACTATAAAAGCTCAGGCTTGGAGTCTCCCAGAACTTGCCACTGAAATTAGTGCTATGAAGACAAGAAAAACAAAACTAGCACTTGTTCACACCAAGGTGATCAGGATGGCCTGGCACACCGCAGTGCTGCCTCCATCCCAGAGCGGCCAAAGTGTGTACAGCAGCCTGAGCTCTTCCAGCTACAGAACAGTAAAAACTGCCCCATGGCTTAACTGACAGTGCCTTTGTGAACGCTGTGTGTGTGGAGGGCGGACACTGCAACTGTGGCTGAGCAACTGCACACTGCATTGTGATGGCCGTAGCAATGGCCCAGTGTGCATGGCCATTACTATAGTGATGTGGATGGTCTCAGATGGTACAGCCTACATTTCAAGGGGCTCCAGATAAGTTCAGGGATGGTGCCTGAAGGATACTATCCAAGGGCAATTCAATGCAAAAGTTTGCTTGAAAAAGGAATACTCCTGAAATCTATCTATCTTCTTCTTCTTCTCTTGTTTATCTGCTATCATATGTGTTATTTTCCATGACACAGTTTTGGATCTTGCTCTAGAAAATGGTTGGATGTGCCTATGAAAGAGACTGGTGTTATTTGGTTTTGCTACCTCCCCATCAGGAAGGTAGAAGACAGGAGACTAGAACAATTAAGAAAAAAAAGCCATCAAAGACAGGATCACCCATGGCACAGTGCCACAGTTGAGCTATCAGGTGCAGGGTCTTCATGAGGTTAATACATGGTGTGAAATTATTTATCATCCATCCATCCATCCATCCATCCATCCATCCATCCATCCATCCATCCATCCATCCATCCATCCATCACCTATCTATTCCACCCTATACCTGAGGGTTTCAAGGAGGGTAACAATGTTTATAATCAAATATATTAAAATAATAAGGGAATATATCAAAACAACAGTGTCTGAAGTAGGGAGGAAAAGTGTGCCCTCATTTAACTGAAGACCAGAGCAAAGAGGTACGTCTTCACCGCTTTCCTGAACATATACAGTGAAGGAGCCTGATGCACCTCAAGGGGGAAACTATTCCATAGCCTGGGGGCCATCACTGAGAAAGCCCTCAGTTTACTGCTGAGGATGATGGGACAACCAGAAGGGCCTCCCCTCCAGATCTTAAGAGCAGGTTGATATGGGAGAAGGTGTTCCCTTAAATATTTGGGACCCAAATAATTTAGGGGCTTATAAGTCAAACTTAACACCTTGAATTGGGCTTGGTAGTGAATCGGCAGCCAATGCAATTCTTTAAAGACTGACATGATATGCATCCAGCTATCTGTCCCAGTCAGCAACATAGCAGCTGCATTCTGGACTAGCTGCAGCATAAACCTGGGCATAGCCAGGTGCCATTTCTCTGTGAGCGTTTGCAAGAGTGCAGTCAAAATCAAGTGGCCATTCGCCTTCCCCTTCCACTGGCCATTTCACCACCTTGCTGATGCCTCTTCGCTCAGGCCTTCCCCACTGCAACACTACTGTTTTAACTGATATTGTGCTGTTTTTTTAACATGTTGGATTTAAATGCTATTGATGGTCATTGTTGTTTTAATATAGGTTTCTTTCGACAGGCTGGATTTTAAAAGTTTTTACCTGCCCTGCGACCTTTGGGTATAGGGTGGGATAGAAATATAAATAAATACAATAAAAATAATTCAAGCAGACATACCCAGTCTATGGTCATTGTTCCAGCCGTTCCAGCCCTGTCTTTTAGAACGCAAGAAATGACCCACCAATTTTCACACAGCCAGGACAAACGACAACTGCTGTAACAGAGCGCTACTAGCATTGTGCTCTCCACTAAAGAAATTCTAGGCAGCATTCCAGTTAGAAGCCAGCCAGAGGAGCCTGTGTGGATCCTGCCAAAATCTCCATCACTGAAGGAAGTATACTTATATCAAATAACAAGTTTCCCTTTTGCATGGTACGGGATAGGTGGCTGAGTGCTTTTAAGTTTCTTGGAATCTAAGTGATGGTGTATTTATTAAAAAACAGAAGGATAAGGAGGAAAGAGTGTATACTTTTCCCGTCCTTCATTCCTTTCCCTTTGTCACACAACTGGAAGATGGTGCACAACAAATGATTTTGCTTTTTCCTTATCTTTGTCTATCTCTGCCTTTCTCTGCAGTAGCAAAGTAAGATGAAGAAACCATTGGCATTACTAAATCTTAAATTTCTTGTCCAGTGCTTTTTTAATTGCAAAGGAAGAAGGGAAAAGCTACCCTGGACAGGGTGTAAAACATCCCATACCCCTGCCTTATATGTTCTCTCCTCCTGCCTCCTTTAGCGATAAACAGAAAGCTACAGGTGGGAGACATTTAGCAGGAACAGCCACAAGGAATGGTTGAAAACTTACCCACAAAACTTGAAGATCATAGTGAAAGCTGGGAATGAATGGGCTGTGTGTACTTAGGCTGCTTTAAAAGTGCAGAATTGCCTCCTAGGTAACTCAAGGTGACAGAAGACAAGAGTTTGGCTCTTAGCCTAGAACATATGGTCAGCATGCATACAACAGCAGACTCAGGGGTTTCTCTCTTTCACACTTGAACTTTGTTCTAACAAAGCAGTACTCAATCACTCATATAACAGGAAGTTTGAAAAGAAACATAAATGTAAGATAATGGCTTTTTCTGCACTTCCTTGTTAATCTGGATTAAGGAGCTGCTAGGAACACGTCATCTGCATGGCTATCTGGATCTCATCTGCATGGGAGTGAAATAGATCAGATCAGAACTGTACTAAGGACTCTCTAATTTGGATTAGTAATAGACCAGACAAATGTGGTCTACATTCCTTCTAGCACTCTCTAACACACATTTGCTATTCTAAAACCCACTCAGTGTAGATCCCTCTGCCCTGTCGTTGATCAGGATCTAGCTAATACAGATTAACTGAGGTAAATGCAGAAATGGCCTATGTTTAAGTTAAACTAGTCCATATTCCTCCCACATTTTTCCTTGGTCATAAATGGCCCATCAATTTGAGCCCACTGAAGCCCAGTGGCTTATGATCCCAAAAAATTACAGGAGCTTTTGAGATGTCTAAGCTGCTCTGATTGTCAGGATGTGCACATATATTCAAAACATTCAAAATTCAATCGAATTTGTTCGAATTCAGACAATTTGAATCGAATGTCTATAGAACGTTTGAATGAATGTCAAATCTTTCTACTCATTCGTACAAATTATTTAGACATTCGTATGAGTAAGGATACATACACATTATACATGTATCCATACGCATCTTTTCATATGCATATGCACTTGTACGAATATGTACAGGACAAAAATGGGATGCGTACAGGATAAAAACAGGATGTGCACGGGTGCGTACAGATACGTACGGACACATTTAATGTTGTAGACATTTGTACCTTCAAATATGAACTGAAAATTCGTACAAATAGATTTGAATGTATTTGAATCTAATGTGAATACATTTGAATTTTAAACATTCAAATCAATTTGAATCTTCGGATACCTGATTCGAACTAAATCAAATGACAAAAATTGCATTCATGCACACCCCTATCTGATTGTTATGGACATTATTATGCAACTTTGTTACAGAATTGTTTTTGCCTTTTGCTGCTTTATACTTGGTAGTTTTAAAATTATCTTATGCTTATCAAGTATTGTGAGAAGAAAGGACAAGTGTGAAGGCTCATGCAGATTTTCCTCCAAATGATAGCTCTTGTTTTTTAACTAGAATAAACCCAATTTTTCCCTATAAAGCACATACTGAACCGTAATTCCAAAATTTGAAAGATGACACAGACGTTCAGCATGCCTCCAAGTGCAAATGTGATTCAAAGTGATGCTGAATTTTATACAACTGCAACAGTTTCTAAAGAAAGTGGCAGTGGAAGTGTAAACAGTCACACTGTAGTGCACCATTGATTGTTAATTAATTCAGTTGAGAATGTACATAAAGGAGACCTTATAACAACTATCTTTGGAGTAGCTCAAGTGCTTAGAACCCCAGAATTTAAATGCATTATTTGTGCTTGGGAACCCAAATGCTTTATGATACTGAGGTCACATACTGGCCCGTCCCGTGCTTGGTCTTATTCTGGAATATAACTCAGGATAGGGCTCTGTTGTCTGCATGCTAATGGAGACTATGGATGGCCTCATCTGGGGGCTGCCATACCCTGCTCTAGCATGTGGATAGGAGGTCCCTATTCTGGGATACATTCCAGAATAAAGCAAAGTGAGGAAAGGTCAACAGGGGTAATGGGGTAGAGCAAAGACACTTTCTTTACCCTCTTTGGACAATCCGCTCATCTCTAGTGCACTGCATTATGAAATGAGGTGCAAAATGGCTGTTGACTATGAATAGATAGGATGTCTCCAAGCAAATTACAATATTTGTTTATCAATAAATCACTGGAAAAGTATTTTCCCTGCTTATGACATCATTTAAACAATACATTTAATGTACTCCAAATGTGCTCAGATACATTGGAGGACACAAGCCCCACCGCCACAAGGCCACACCCATTGGGGTTTATTATTATTATTATTATTATTATTATTATTATTATTATTATTATTATTATTATTATTATTATTATTATTATTATTATTATTATTATTATTATTATTATTATTATGTAAAACAGTAGTTACACACAGCAAACGAGATGACTATGCTGGATTTCGTATTATATCACTAGTCGGGAACTTCCCAAGCACCTACGACTGCGTGATGTATCGGCGAATTATGCGAGCAGACCCCAGTAAAGTGGCTTTTTGTAGTTGGCAGATGGATATCTTGTCAATGCCAATAGTTTTTAGGTGCCCGTTGAGATCTTTTGGCACCGCGCCCAGTGTGCCTAGTATGACTGGGACCACTTTGACTGGTTTTCGCCAGAGTCGCTGAAGTTCAATTCTCAGGTCTTCGTATCTGGTGAGTTTCTCCAACTGTTTCTCCTCAATTCTGCTGTCACCTGGTATAGCAATGTCGATGATCCACACATTCTCTTTCTCAACAATTGTAATGTCAGGGGTGTTATGCTCCAGTTTTCTGTCAGTCTGAAGCCTGAAGTCCCAAAGTAGTTTTGCCTGTTCATTTTCAACAACTTTTTCTGGCTTGTGATCCCACCAGTTCTTTGCCACTGGCAGATGATATTTTTGGCACAAGTTCCAGTGGATCATTTGTGCTACAGAATTGTGTCCCTGCTTGTAATCAGTTTGTGCGATCTTCTTGCAGCAGCTGAATATATGGTCGATTGTTTCATCCACTTCTTTGCAGAGTCAGCACTTTGGATCTTCTCCTGATTTTTCAATTCTGGCTTTGATGGCATTTGTTCTGATTGCTTGTTCTTGTGCAGCAAAAATCAGTCCTTCTGTTTCCTTTTTCAATGTTCCATTCGTAAACCAAGACCAGGTCTTTTCCACGTCCACTTTGCCTTCGATCTTCTCCAGGAACTGTCCATGCAGTGCTTTATTGTGCCAGCTGTCCGTTCGGCATTGAATTGCAGTTTTCCGGTACTGGTTCTTGGTTTGCTGCACCTTGAGAAGCTTCTGGTTGTTGACTTCAATCAAAGCTGATTCTTTGCTTTCTGCCACGTAATCTGCTAATGCATGCTTCTCTTCTTCCACTGTTTGCTTCACTTGCAAAAGTCCTCTACAGCCTGCTTTCCTGGGAAAGTACAACCTGTCGACATCACTCTGAGGATGTAGTGCATGGTGGATCGTCATCAGTTTTCTGGTTTTTCTGTCTAAGTTGTCCAATTCCAACTGAGTCCAGTTCACAATTCCTGCAGTGTATCTAATGACTGGTATGGCCCAGGTGTTTATCGCCTTGATGGTGTTACCGCCATTCAATTTACTTTTCAAGATTTTTCTAGTCCTTTGGATGTACTCTTTACTGACCACAGATTTCACGTGGCCATGCTTAATGTTATCCAGTTGCTGGTAGGACCTGATGGCTTGGCCATTTGGCATTTCAATGCCTTTGCTTTCAGTAATCTTCTTCAGTGCCACTGTGGCACATTTGTCCAGGCCAAACTCCATACTGATGTCACGGCTGAATATTTGCACTGTGTTGGTCAATGACTGGATCTCGATTTCAGATTTTCTGTAAAGCTTCAAGTTATCCATGTACAGTAGATGTGAAATTTTCTGTGAATTCCTGGCAGCTTGATAGCCCAGGTTTGTTTTCTGTAGGATGAGTGACAGCGGGATCATAGCAATGATGAAAAGCAGTGGGGACAATGAGTCCCCCTGGAAGATGCCCCTTTTGATGTTGATCAGTCCATAGCTTTCATTTCGACAAAAAGCTCAGTCTTCCAGCATTTCAGCGCACTTTCTATAAATTTGGTGATGTTCTGACTGATCCGGATGGTTTCCAGGCACTTTGTGATCCAACCATGTGGCAGTGAAACAGAAGCTTTTTTATAGTCGATCCAAGTCATATGCAGGTTTGTTTTTCGGCTTTTGCAGTTCTCCAGAATCATTTTGTCAATCAGTAGCTGGTCTTTTGTGCCCCTGCTTCTCCGTCTGTTTCCTTTTTGCTCTACTGGAATGATGTTGTTGTCTTCGAGGTAGTCTTGAATCCTGTCTGCTATTATGCCTGTCAGCAGCTTGAGTATAGTAAGTAGACAAGTTATCGGCCTGTAGTTTCCTGGTATGACTCCTTTGGCTGCATCTTTCTGTATTAAGTATGTTTGCCAGTTATTAGCCATTCACTGATGTTTCCTGTTTGCAGCATTTCATTGAATAGTTCAGCCATTTTTGCATGCAGGCTGGTCAGGTATTTGAGCCAGAAGCCATGCAACTGATCAGTGCCAGGGGATGTCCAGTTCTTCACTTTCTTCACTCTTTTCGTGTTATTTCCAGCTGCTGCATTTTGCTCATGGAGAATTTCTTCTTGAAATCCTTTATCTACCCAGCAGTTTTGTTATATTCTTTTTCAGCCTTCCAGAGATATTTCCAGAAGTTGGTTGTTGCTTCTTTCTCTGGCTTTTCAATTTTCTTCTCTACTTGCTCTTGCAGGCTCTGGTAGAACTGCCTCTGATTAGACTGGAACATTTGGTTCTGCCTGTACTGGATGATTCTTGCTTCATATATTTCGATTTTCCTGGCTGTAGCTGTTATCTGCTGTTTCACGACTTCCAAAGCTATTATTATTATTATTATTATTATTATTATTATTATTATTATTATTATTATTATTATTATTATTATTATTATTATTATTATTATTATTATTATTATTATTATTATTATTATTATTATTATTATTATTATTATTTGCAGCTGATTGACCAGAAGGAAAATTAAGGGATATGAAGAGTGCCCCTTTTTTATAAAACTATAACCAAGTGGTTGCTATTAATCTGTATGGGTGAGAAAAAGGGAAGGCGATGAGAAAAGGCAAAATATAGGCAACAGTGGTGAGTAATTTAATGATGGGGAAAAGGAGTGGCCAAAATGAGGATCTAATTCTCTAGTGCTGTTACTCCTTTTTGAATAGTTATTTGTAGCAGACTGGTATGACAGCAGAAGTAGACTATCCAGGTGAAGTTTTAATAATTAGAAGAACATTGTCTGAATAATGCCTTGCTTCTTTTACTGGATCTTCACTCTGGATATTTTGAGTCCACGTCCAATTTAAGGACAATTATCTATAAGAAGGTGGAGTGTATTCATCCCAGCTTGCTCAACTGTAGGTAGCACCTTAACAGTGAAAGTACATCTGTGTGACTCTGATTTTTACCTATTAATTTCTTTACATTTTCTGGGTTGGCCGATATCCTGCTCATCCTCTAAAATGTCCAGTGTGAAGCTTGTTTGCCCATGTGCTCCTTCATTGGGGTTATATGCAGTATTCCACAGAGCACACATGTTCTCCTGGGCCCAACAAGCTGGTAGGAGTCAGAGGAAAGCATCTCTTTTTAATCTCAGATTGGAGGAGAAGCAGCACGCTGCTCCTGCTCCTACATTGCACCTGACAGGTAAACAATTAGCAGCTTTGTGTCTCATCAGTTAGTAAACCTCACCTGGAAGGAGGGAACCCCAGATGAGATGCAATTAAAGAGTGAGAGAATGGAAACTTAAATTAGATCATGAAGGATAAGGTTTTTGTTTCCTCCCCTCCAATAATAAACACAAATAACTGAAACAATGATTTCCCCTTTAACAATGTACAGGTATGAAAATCAGGCACTGGCAAATTCATATTGTGAAACTAGAAATGGATGCTAAGAATACCAGTTTGCTATAAGAAGAACAAATCAGCTAAGCATATGAAGGACAGTAAACAAAATATGCATTTAAATGTTTATTCCAGCTTATACCCAGAGATCTCAGTGTGGATCATATAAAATATTAAAATCACTGAAAAATGTTTACAACGATTTAACACCACCTAAACCACACAAGAACAAAAGGAGAAGCTTCAGTGCTTCATTGATAAGATACATATTGAAAAGATGCCAAAACCAATATAGTGCTGGGTGTGAAGTACTTTTCTGTGGCTATCCCAACATTGCCCAAGAATCCATTACCTGTCTGGAGGGGGCCCATGCAGTCTGCCTTCTTGGGAATGGCCGCCACAAATCGGGGCCGTAACCAAAACTAGTGATTTCCAAGTGCAAAATACTCAGATGTCCATGTTGGACCAGTGTGGGAAGCAAGCATCCACACTAGTAAGTGCTTTCGCTTGGTCCGCACTGTTGCCCTGCTGTCTAGGCAACATGTGATAATGCCAGAGGCGCTTTACTCTGGAATATTGCAACATAACACAACAAAGAACATCTGGAGGCGGCCTTATGAAGTCCTGTAGATGCTGCAGAAAAGACCCTCTCAAGTTCTATCACCCTTCAAATATCTGAATATGATAGACCTATTACAGAAGGCTCTCACGTGCAGACCTTATTAATTGAGCAGCTCTGTATAGGGGAGTGTATGATTATTCCTTTAATACTCTGAATGGTTATTGGTAATAAATGGGCAAATATTTCAAGGCCAGCATGATGTGAATATGGCCAGAAACCTCTCTGCTATGGACCTTTGTCTCCGAAAGTCACTGTCCGCCTTTTCTGGAAATAATGTCCAGAACAGAGGCATCTTTCACAGGTAATTTAAGTATGTTCACTGCTAACACTATCAATCAAGATTCTCTCTGCTTTTTTTAAACAGACATACTATGTGTATGAAGGAAGGAATTATTGATTACATTAGGCTTCTAGTCTTGTTAAATAATGCTAAATAGAAATCAAACAAAGGGGGTAAGTGTCTGCTTTTTATACCTTTATACTATTTTAATCTATAAATATTTTTAAATACCACAAGAAGATATTAATGTATCCTTTGCAGCTTGCAAAAATGCTCAAGTTCTGTTAAGTTTAGAAATATTTCAGGCCCCATCATTGCATGTTGCTTATCTTTCAGCAGTAATTAACAAAGTCTTAATCTGGCTAATGTTAATGACCACTGTTCTTTCCTTAAATCCCAGTTAAACCAAGCTTATTAAGGACCAATTAAAGAGAGCCTTATGTGATCAGAATAACAGTACAACAGATTTTCCCCCCACAGCTGTAATACTTTATTTGCCTGATAACATTTCAGCTTTTTCACTATAGTCCTTCTAGCATGCACTTACTTGGAAGGGGGTAAAAAGTTAGAACCCATTTATAAATAAATAAATGTTTTGAACATTTAAAGGCTAATCATTTGAGTGGAGGAGGGAATGTTATTATGATACAAAGCAACGCTTTTAACAACATTGGCCTCAACACAGAGGGCTGAAAAAGTGATACCCCATGAAAAAGTGATACCCCAAGTGATACCCCATACCTCTTCAAAAATCACCCTTTCCTCTTGGCCCAAAAAAGGAAGCTAAAATCCCACCATTTCAAGTCCTTCTCAATCCAGTGCTATGATATAAAGAGTCATGAAAATAGTGGGAATTACCATGCTTCGGATGTCATGGCCCTTCTAGAGACACAGCAAAGGAACTGTAGTTCTTTTGTCTGCCTCAACCAGGGGGTTATCCAAGGCTGCCCAAAAAATGGTGGAAGAGAAAGGATCTCTGAGTTACCTCTGATTGATCACACACTAGTCTGCCCCTTTCCCATTTCATGAACATTCTGTGCTAGAAAAGGTGGATTAGGGAAAGCCTGAAAAGCGAGGGCCACACGCTGTCTCTCTGAGAGGTGCCTCTGAGAAGCCCCTTTTGCTAGGTCAGAACACAACCTTAGTCTACTCAACGGACTTTTCTCTGCGTCATCACCATTCATCTGCTCCCATCACAACAGCAGCCTTCATCATGTGAGCATATATGCAATGGCTCAAACTGTACACTTTGGCTCTCAGTATGTGAGTTGTTCCTTGCATAGTGAGTTTTAAGTCTCTTTTCGCAGGACTCAGGCATGAACACAAGTATGGGTCCCTAGACAAACAACCCTATGAAGCAGGCTAGAGAAGCAATGAATGACCATAATTAGACTGTTAGGGTCACAGCCTAGTGGCTGAAAAACTGCTTGAGCAATACAATGTTACACGTTCATTCCTTGGCATCTTCTGAGAACAAGGTAATGGAATCCACACTTCTATATGTTAGACAAAGAAACTGCAGAGACTGTCATGAGAAGTCAGTCTCAAATAAATAGTACCTAAGAATAACAGTAGTTCTCAGAACTTTAGCCATCAATCCACACTAGCTATTTTGCTGTGATATAATAAGTGTTTTCCCTGGGAAAGTGCACCTCGTCATCCAGGCTTTTGGCTAAATGTCCCCTCCGCCTCCCCCCATTGCACACTCTACTGTCTTTTAAACTGTTTTTTTTTAAATCAATATTATTATTATGCTGGTTTTTAAAAAAATTTGTATTGGTTTTAGCATTGTTCTATACAGTTTTGATATGTGTATATTTTATATGTTGGTAGCCGCCCAGAGACCCTCGGGTATGGGGCGGGATATAAATATAAATAAATAAATAAGTAAAGTTGAAGGCCACCTTGGGCCTTTCTGTTCTTCACTGATCAGGATAGCCACACATGCTCTGGGATGTGCTGTTCTCATGCTGCAGCATGCCTCCATCCCAGAGTGACCCAGAGTGTGTACGCTCATCACAATCCTCTGTTAACTGCTCTACAGGGCTACCCGAAGTGCCCCAGATGCAGAGTTTGCACTACTTCTTTATGTGAACACTGCATGGGGTGGGGACCTGCATCTGTGAAAATGTGCACCATTTCACAGTCATGATGCATGATGGAAGTTGCCACAGCCATTGTTATTGGAATGTGAATAGTGTGGGACAGACAATGCACACTGTAAGTTTGGGATAGTGCTGGTGCTTGCAGTGTGAACGCTGACCAGCATCCCCAAACTAGGGATGTCCACAAGTATTCAACCCATTCAAAATGCACACAAATGTGTACATTCGCATTTGAATCAAGAGTTGGCTACATTTGGAGATTGACATTCAAATGTGAAGCACATTCTTTTGTGCATTCATTCAAGGCTTCATTATATTTGCAAAAGTGAGGAGGCAGTGAAGTGGCTGCCCAGTCAGATCTGCAGTGGATTCAAAGTGGATTCAAAGTGGATTCGGAACAGAATCAGAGGGCATTTGAAGGGGATGCAGTGATGTGATTGGCAAGAGGAATCTGGATCAGATCTGAACAGCATTTGAAGAACATTTGCAGCAGATACAAATCTTATCACATTCAAAGTGGTTTCATTCGCATGAATGCAAATTCCTTCATATTTGCACTGAAGCAAAGCGAACACACACAAAGAAAATTGTGCATATCCCTACCTCAGACTTTACCAGAGTGGGGTAGCTTTCAAGACCATCCGTAACACTACAGTTCCTGGGAATTAGCTTTGCAAGTCAATATTTAAAAGACCACAAGGCCACCAAAGCAAATAATATATATTTTAATGCTTTGTGCAACTTGCCCTGAGACCTCCAAATGAATGACCCGATTTCAGTTTAAACAAATATTAAACATATTTTTAACATCTAGGGGCTGCAAGGATCACTCTATGAAGCTGACAGGTTAGGAGTAAAAAGGGAAAGGATTTTTCTTTTCTTTTTTCACCAGGTCTTTGGAATATACTAGGCCTGTTCAGGCTTGAAAGACAATGGGTACCTCCACACACAGGCGAAAGCTTCATAGTTGCTGTGAACCCAGGGGTCATGTGATTGGTCACATGACAATCTATTGGAAACAGTTTAATTAGTTTTTTATTTCACACTTTCCTTCACCTGGAGGGGAGATAATGCAAAGTATTGCTTATCCTATTTGGACAGCGGCACTTGGCTGTGCAGCTTTCCCTTGTCTTGTTGAGACAACGGGAAGTGGCTGCACAGGGATGGTGGAGCTTTAAGCATGTCTGTAGGCACCATGTTTAAGAGGTGACCTCATGGAAGTACAGTGGTACCGCGACATACAAGTGCCCTGACATACAAGTGTTTTGAGAAACAAGCCGCCGAGCGAGTGATATTTTGCTTTGAGATGAGAGCAAGATTTGAGATACGAGTATGTAAATACAGTACAGTACATAACAAAAACAACTGAGGTGGTGTTTTGGGAGCTGGAATGGATTAATGGGAAAACGATTTGACATAAGAGCAAGGTTACGGAACAAATTAAACTCGTATGTCAAGGTACCACTGTATATAAAATCATCAGGAAAAGATGGATTGAGAAAAAAAATCTCTATTGCACATCATTAGAACCAGAGGTCACTCTATGAAGATGATGGGCAGTTACAACCAAAAAGAGGAAGGTGTTTGTTATTCCACAAAATTACTATCAACAGTTATTGGAATAGGTTTGGCAAGATCTTATCCACAATCTACCTATTCCAATTATTAGGCCGCTGAACTTGGTAGTGTCTTTTTTTTTTCTCTTCTACTGTCACAGAAGTTACCACAGCTATAAAAAGAATATTATTTTTTTCCAATTATTGTTGTATTTTGGTTTGCATGATCTCTTAACAGTCCACTACTCTGCTTATCATCAAACTGTCATCAGACCGGCCACAACTGGGAAGCCTCTCCCTCTTCTTGCCACTGATTGTAGGAATGCAGTGGTGTCAGCATGGCATAAAGCTGTTTTTAAGCTGTGGAAGCAGGCTGAGAAGCAAGGGTCTCCGATATTCACTTAGTTAAGGAAGAGAATTCATGCAGGCCTGCATCACGCAACCACTCAGCAGTTGAGCCTGGCCCATCCTGGTCTAATTCTATTGTGTAGATGTGGCCTGAAAGAGCAACAGAATTGAGCCCACGCAGAACCTGCTTGCCCTTTCTGAACACTTTGTTTATTTGCCTATTCAGATCAATCTGCTTAACAGTACACTAATATTTATTTTATATGTGTACTTAGGTTATTTTAACTTCTAGGGAATATTCTGTTCTTTCTAAGCCAATGAAAAGAGGCCAAAGATATAGAACAGAACTGAATAGGCTTCACTGCTAAATAAATATAAGCGGAGTAGCAGCCTTACCTGCATTAGCTGTATAGGGATCACCCACTGAAGTCCAGCAATCCTTGAATAACATGGTTTTATATAACTATGGTTGCTTTTACAAGAATGGTAAAATGTGACTTCATTTGATTGGTCTTGGTCTGCAATGGTCATACACTCGCACACATATCTGACTGCTCTTAAGTGCAGAAGTTTTGACTAGGAGCACTCTAGCAAAGGACTGTTTAAAATCAGTACTGGCATAGGTCAGGCTGGTCTTGGATCTTACCACCTCTGTGCAGACACCCTCTGTTAGGAGAAATGGCCTGGGCTCAACTGTGGGGGTGCAATTTGCCCATCTCAGCTAAAGCAACAGTTGCTGAAGCTACTAGGCCAAAGGATAAATTCCTAGGTCACAGTAACTTTGCCATATCTCTCTCAAAGAAGGCCTCAAGAAGTCATAACATCTACAGTCCAAGGATAGGGACATGAGCTGTCCACATGCATGAGCAAGGCCCAGAGACAGGCTTCTATTGGTTCCTGAGCTTCCTCACCATAACACCATATATGGCACTTCCTATATAGCACCATCTTTGCATTAGGCTGTTATATCTGGTTCTCCCCAGTTCTCTCCCTGTAATCAAATATGGGTTTCCTGTATGTACTTTTCCATTGTTCAGAGAAAACTGTATAAAAGCCTTGACATGTGTTAATAAAAAAAGCTTAGCTTGAAAGCTTAGCTTAGCTTAAAGGCTTGCTTGCTTGCTTTCTACCTTCACTGCATTATGCCTCCGTGAGTCTATCTCTTCGCATACCAAAACATCCCTACACTCAACCTGGAATCCAGCAACATTTCACTGGGCTCTAGAACATAGCCCACATCTGAAGTCACCTCTTGGACTGGAAGAATATATCCTCAGTCTGCAATTTCAAGGCTGAGAAAATTTTATTCCTCAGACTCATGCTTAGGCTGAGGTAGTTCAGCAATCTAGCAGGCGGTAGACAGTATGCTCCCACCAGTGTCACTTCCGGCCTGACAGACCCGATGACTGGAAGTGGAGTGGGGAAAGCACAGTCGCTTCTGGTTTGCCTGATAGGGTGCTCAGAAGCTGTGCTGTCCCTTCGACGGGGCTTCCTGTCAGTCAGATGGGGCAAACTACTGCCCATAGTAGGGGTGCAACATGACCCCAAAAATGGGAAGTATGCTGTTTTGACACAAGTGTGAACACAGCCCTACCCTTTCTCACACAGAATATTTAGGACATGGGGAAGTCGCACAATGGTATGTGAACAATCCACTTCAAAACTTTCTCAAAGGCACCGCAGCTTTTTGGGGTGTGTGTGTGTGATCATTGATCATTGGATATCCCTTATACAGTAACAATGACTCACAGATAATATGGGCCTTCCATCCATATTGACACTGAACTACGTTGGTTGATTGACCTTAATCTCCATGGGATCACTGATTTAGGCTCTAATCTGGGCCTTCCATCCATATTGACACTGAACTACATTGACTGAGCTTCGTCTCTACTGTACCACTTATTTAGGCTCTAATCAGTCACAGCAAAACAAAGCTTGGAGAAGGCTTTGTGGTGGGATTGTTCACACAGCAGTCTGTCCCTTCTCCTTCTGAGCATTCAATTAAGAAAAGTTGAATTAGGGAATACTTGTGAAAAAGTAGGCCTCACACAGTCTCTCCGGGGGCCCTCTGAGGTGCCCCTTTTGTTACATCTGAACACAGACTATTAGACAGGGCCTTCATAGTTCCACTAGACCTAGTTTTCCATACATGGCAACTTAAAAATCATGCTTTTGCACAATAATCGTTCAAACCAAATCACAGAATTATACAAAAGATGAGTGTACTAGAAAATGCTAAGCTGTCCTCTTGCAATTTATCTTTTGGTGAACAGTTAAGTTGGAACGTATTCCAAGGAATTTAAACACAAGAATATATAACTACTGCTTTTTAAAATAATTAAATCAATACTAATACAGCCCTGGCAGATTAATGTACATCTTTTTTTATGGACTGAAAAAGTAAGTAAGCTTTAGATAAAGCCTTTGTATTTTTGAACTACTCAGATATCTAATCTTCAGAAAATATAAGGAATGTATTAAGCATGATATGTCATTCTACAGCTGGGATCCTAAATTAGAACAGCCTATGCACAGGACACATCTTTTTTATGGGCAGCAAACTGTCTAGTTATGCTCTGTATTAAATGTTCTGGAATGTAGCCAAGTCACTTCCAAACATTTCAGAGTTCACTTTTCCAAGGAACTCTTTTAAAAATCAATTAGTAGTGAAACTCTGTCTAATTCAAGTGTTTTAAAATGTCAAGCTTGTCTTTTCCCCACCCCTCCTACTTGTAGTGCAATAATGATATTTTGAAACCTTTCTATTAAATTGATCATATTTTGTAATTAAGCCTGTAAAGAGAACGTGTGCATGGAGTTTATAAGATGCACTGAACAGAATTTTTATTCTTTAGAAGAAAATGAATAGATGAGAGTGATAGAACTAGAGAGATAAAGATGCAGTACATTCCTAAACAAGAGCATTTGAGGCAGATGTATTGATCTCAGAATGATAAACTGCTTTTTCGTTACAGAGCAACTACAGAAGAAATAAATACGCCATTAAAAAATCAGGGATTGGAATATTTTATTTTAAAATGATACTGCTTCAAAAAATCAATTAAAAGCTTCAAGCAAGGGAAAGAAAGGAAAGGACATGATGAAAGGGATATAAAATGTTTATAGAATGGTCAGTATTTAGATCAATGTCAAAAAAAGGTTTTGAATAGACTTAAAGAATTAAAATATGGATAATATGGCCATTAAATCTACAATTCTCTGCCCGACGCACTTGGGGACACAGAGGCCCTGTCTGTACAGGGGTGGCAGACTGCCACAAGGGACCTGGTAGGCCACTCTGTCCACACCATAGTGTCCAAATCGAGCAGCCTAGCAGTGGCCATATCTGCCATTAGGACACACTGTACACATGGGATGGTATTGCTTTGAGGGGGATACACTGCCAAAGTGGCACTATAGGCCACTCCAACAATCCCATAGTGTTCTAGCAGGTATATGACACATGTTGTGACCCGCTCCGAGACTCTTGGATATATAACTCTGACTTACAGGGCCCTCCTGGTTGTCCCCCTGCCTTCAGCACTGAGGCGGGTGGCCACCCCGGAGATGACCTCCTCATTGATGTCCCTCAGGCTATGGAATAGTCTCCCCCTTGAGATGCATCAGGCTCCTTCTCTGTTTATGTTCAGGAAGGAGGTGAAGACGCACTGTTTTGCCCAGGCCTTTGGCTAAATGTTGGTCATGTTTCCCCCACTGCAAACCTTATTGTTTTAATTGACATGGTTCCGTTTTTAATATGTTGGATTTTAAATGTTGTTGTGGTTTTTATTGCTTTAATATATATTGTTTCTTGATATGTTGCATTTTAGAGGTTGTTACCCACCCTGAGACCTTCAAGTATAGGGTGGAACAAACATATAAATAATAAATAAAATAAATATAGGGTGGAATAAAAGTGCAAATAAATAAATAAACAAATAAAATGTATGGACAGTACATACTAACAGTGCACTGCTGAAATGGCCAGAAACGCAAAGATCAAAATCCCAAATTTATAAACCACACCAGCCTTCCAGGAAACTTTGGGTTGGTTTTTTTTGCAACAAGGATTCTTTCCTAGAGAGTACGAGAAAAATGCATACACTAACCTAGAAGACCTATTCATTATTATAAACATTTGTGAGGGCCAGAAGTAAGTCCCACCTCTCGAAATCAAACCAAATGCTCTGGCTCCTGGCTCCAATTCATGTTGCTAAATGACTGGTATTAAAATGTGATGCAACTTGCATAAATGTTTATGAAGAGCAAACTATGTGTTAAGAATGTCTCAGACAAGCCAAATGAAATTTCCAATAGACAGAAGGAGGCTATATGTTGATTTCCGTGTACTTTACTGGAGGGCACAGATAATGGATTTATAAAATGGTATAAAAGATTTTCTTTAAAGAAATACACTGTGCAGATACAGTTGCTTTGCTCTTATTATTATTCTAAATTGAAAAGGTTTAAACAGATAGCAAATGGACTCAAATCAGTTTTATGTGCACCACATTTATATTAATTGGGTTGTCCTTTCAAGTTGTGCTTATCTCTTCATTTCCATCATTGTTTCAAAGGTCACTCTGTTCCATTTGTAAATCCAACATGACAGAGATTAGTAAAAGGAGCAAAAAGAACAACTAAATGAGTACATCATCAAGCAATCACACATCTCACAATTCATTTACCTTATGAATAAGTAATACCACCAAACATTTACTCTAATGTTGTTTGCTGTTATCAAAAATATTGTTGAAAGGAAGTCATAATAGCATCATAGTATCACATAACAGTTGTAAGGAAGTTAACTTGGTCAATTACATTTAAAATATTCAGCAAAAAAGAATTTAGAATTACACATGGAGATTTTGCTTTTCTTAAACTGTTTGCAATATTCAGGTTCTTTTTGCACTGACCAGTAATCCAGAATAAGGAGACTCTTAATCCAGATCACAGGCCTCCCATTCACATGTTAATGAAGATCAAGGAGGCCTGGATGAGCTGGTTCCATCTGCACTAGAGGAGGATCTTAATCCAGACCTGTTGTAGACCCATTTGATAAGGTCTACAAGTAAACCAAGGACTCTGTTCCAGATCACAGGGGCCATACAGGAGGCATGCTTTCATGTTCTGGAACTACTAGGAGGTGCTTTTCAGTGGTGAACCATAGCATACCAGTGTAAAACAATGCTCCAAATTCCCAGGCTAGCAACCTTCACAGTCACAAATAGGCATGGGTCAGATCACTGCTGTCCATGCTGATGTGCTGAGCCAGCCAATGCCTCCATATATTCCAGAACAGTGGGTCCAGTTATTCTGGAGCCACTATTCTGGATTAACACAAGGTAAGTGTGGAAAAGGAATGAAAGATTTCAGTGTGAAGAAGAAGAAGAAGAAGAAGAAGAAGAAGAAGAAGAAGAAGAAGAAGAAGAAGAAGAGTTGGCTTTTCTACCCCACTTTTCTCACCCATTTAAAGGGACTCAAAACAGCTGACAAAGCTTTTCTGTTCTTTTCCTCACAGCAGAATATCCTGTGAGGTAAGTGAGGCTGTGAGAGCTCAGAAGAGAGCTGTAACTGGCCCATGGTACCTCAGCTCGCTTCATGTAGGAGTGAGGAATCAAACCCGGTATTCCCAGATAAGAGTCCAGTTCCTTAACCACTAGACCAAACTGGCATCCAGTAAAGTCTAGCAAATGTGATTAAACCACTGTATATTAATAATTTGAAACCTATACAAATTAATGTAGGTCAGATGTATTAATGACTACTAGCATGGATGGCTTAGGTACCACATCTGGGTTGGAAAGATAGGCCGAAAGCCTCTAAAGACTATTTGCACGGAGTTGAGAGCATTTGCCTTTATTTTCTGTTTGAGAATGTCCAGAAGCAATTGGTGGCCTCCGTGTGGAGCAGGATGCTGGACTAGATAAACTGTGACCTGACCCAGCTGAACTCTTTTTACATTATTCTGTGTAGTGATGTCACATAAGTGCTGTACCGGCACTAATGGCAGCATCGGGGGGGGGGGGGAGAATGCAGCATCCATAGAATGCCACTGTTTGGATCAAAAGGACCAGGGTCAAGCATACTCTGCTCCCAATTTTATGGATCCATGGTGCCACCATAAGGACAAGGGGGATGTGTGAGGAAGAATGAGGAATTTTCCACCTTCTAAGGAAGTAGACAATCAGAATTATTTAATAAGCTTTAATATATTTTACTGTGGATTCCCTACTGAGTTATTTTCTGGATCGGGTTGCTTCATTTCTACAGTCTTTTGCTGAAGTAATTACACGGAACAAGAAAAGAGAAGCATTTAAGGATTTTTCTCACTTTGCAAAGTATATATGCATACACTCTTCCTACTTATAGTAAATAGCATAGGGATATAGATAAGAAAATTGTTAGAAGCACAAAAAAGAACCAAAACAGTTCCCCATCCTTTGCCTTTTCTGTGCAGAGGTGCCTTTCTGATAGGACGGCTACACAGGCTGGTCAAAGCAGAGGAAATAGAAGCCTGTCATCAAGGTACTGTGTTAAAAATGCTCCTAAAGGTGAATGTAACATCCAAGGGATAGGCAGAAAATTTTAAAAACAATAATCACTTAGTCCTGAAGCTGCCCATTCCACAGACATGAAAGAATAACTCTTGGGTAGCATGGCAGATGGGAAGCTACTAAGGCTCTTGTGGCAAATGGAAATGGCTGCTAGAGAAAGACCAGTCAGGAACCCAGAAACTTCACCAGCATCTGCCAATAAATGATAAGTCCTTGTTGCTACAGAGGGGTTGTCAGGGTTCAAGGCAAAGGAAACAGCAACATGAGGTGACATTTTCTCTTCCCTCTATTATAGTTTGGTTAGTGGAGTATACACGGTGTGCATTTTGTAAAGGGGCTGTTTGAAAAAGCCCAGTGTGATCACACTCTTAGCGTGTACTATACACTCTCCGTGTGGACAGTCATTTATCAGACACAGCACTGCTTATGATATAAACTGGTTTCTCAAAATTGTGTATGTGCCTGCCTATAGCTATTCAAAATGAAGAAATCACATTTTTGGAGGACCTGTAAATTCAAACAGATTAAACACCTGGAAAAACATTCCTCATATAAAGATAAACAAGTTTGGATGGTTGCCATTGTAGTACATGGGACCACAGTAAAGATTTTGAAAAGATGAAATAATTCTGACATGTGCAAATTTAAACAGAAAAACTTTGGCAAAACTGTGTGTTTAGCACAGTACGATAAAAATAATAATAAAGAATTACTAACCAGCTGTACTTGTCAAATTAAATGTATGAGCAAAGAAATATTCTTTAAAATGCTTTTCCAAAAGTGTTTGGGTTTGATTCAAACCTTTTTCAGGTGAAAAAGTGAATAAAGCCATAAATGACAACCTTTTTTTTAAGGAAGTCCCACATTGAACAGCATTAGCTATGTAGAATCTCTTTTATTTTTCTAGCCCTGTAACGGTGCAATCTTGAAATGTCAATCTTATTTCTTTGGGTTAAGTGGTGTTAGTTTCTGATACTTTTCAAAGGCCCCAGGAGCATGTACTAGAATGAGCACTGAGTGTATATGAAAACCAAACAGAAGCTGGGAAAACATATTTTGAATATATAATTTATAAGGTTTTTTTCCCCCTTCTGTGACAGTGATAAGGAAACTGCAGGAAATGCTAGAGGGTAGATCATGATGTGAGACCATGAGATGTCTAAAGCAATGCCAACCATCTGACTGAATTGTTCTTAGAACAGCACCTCAAGGTATTTTCGTGCTTGTTACCAGAAGAGTCTACTGGAGAAATGAGGGTAAAATTAAAACATGTTTGGCATGCAAGAAAATCAGATGTAACATTTAGGACTAATGGCATTTTAATATTTTGTTCTCATTACCAAGCCTTGGTCAGGCAAAAAACATGTATTTTAATTAATTATGCCTAAAAACAATATCATATTCTGTTTCTCACTAATGTGGTCTTACAGAGAAAATGTTAAGATACAACAAAAATTGCCCAAGAACACTGAGAAGGGCATTTTCCATAGGACTTCCAAATACCTTCTCTCTGCAGTTTGCATGGTTCATTTAGCAAACAGTTCTGTAGTTCAAGGGTGAATACCACACACCTTGCACCCTGCTGGTTCAGACCTGCAGGAAGCATGTAAATGTACACATAACAGCTCAGCTGAGACAAGTTACCACATTAGAGCATGTTTTTGCTCCTCCATTATTTTATAGGGAACCACCCAACACCAAAGACTCATTATTTACAACTACATTACCAAGAACTATACTAACGAACAACAACCAGGAAAGCACCGATGACAACAACCACAAAGACCAACAGCCAGAAACAAAATATAACCTAACACCCATTCACCAGTTTCTACAGGAAGAGCAATAAGGTCCATGAGACCATCAGTTGCATTTGACTCTTTCAGCAGTCATATTCATTGAAGATGGATACCGTAGCCATATCAGAAAGCTTAGGTTCAAAGCAGAAATAAGGAACATGGCACAACCACTCAAAAATTCAGACAAGTGGGAGCAACACATTTCTTTTAAAGGCTTTCACTCTTCATTGGAAACGATGAAAAGAAAAATAAATGGCTTGAGTTCTACCAACACCAGAGAAAATTTCTTTTCAGCCCCAATGTGGGACTTCCTTAAAAAAGAAAACTTTTCTCTATCGCACAACACTAGAACCAGGGGGCACTCTATGAAGCCGATGGGTAGGAGAGTTGGATCCGACAAGGGGAAGTATTTCTTCACCCAGAGGGTCATCAGTTTATGGAATGTGCTGCCAGAAGAGGTGGTGACAGCTACCAGTCTAGATCGCTTCAACGTAGGGTTAGACAAATTTATGGATGACAGATGTATCAATGGCTACTTAGAATGAATGCCTAGGTATATCTTTCAGGCTGGGGGTGGGGGCGGAAGCAAGATGCTTCTAATGCCATTTACTGGGATTTGAGACCAGGAGAAGGTTTGTCCTTGTCTCTGTTTGAGATGCCCATGAGCATTTGGTGGTCCACTGTGTGCGACAAGATGCTGGACTAGATGGGCTGTGGCCTGATCCAGCAGGGCCTCTCTTATGTTCTTATGTTCTTACATGTCTTTCTCCAGGTTCAGCAATCTCTCACTTTCCAGAGGAGACCTGACTGTTGTTCAGTTTACTCCCGAACAGGTAAAGCCTCCATATAAGTTAATGGCTTTAACTGTTAGCCCATTTATTGGACATACAAGTGTGATTTTATTATTATAGGGGCTGAACTTATTAGTCATGGAATTAAAAACCGTGGCACATGGAAAGCATCCAAATAACCAAAGACAGAGGAACTGGATGATATTTGTGTTAATGGTGTTCTTTCCTCTGTAAGTTTTCTAAATAGTAATTCTTATTAAAACACATATACATATGTGCAAATAGAAATACAAAGGACAACAAAAACATATACACATTCATTTGTAGGCCACTGTGGAAGCCTTTTGACTGAACAGAAATCAGCCCAAATGCATAAATAAATATTCAAGTATAGCTTGAAGTCCTTTAGAATAAGGATCTAGGTAAAACATGGAAGGGAAATTTCAAGCTTAAGAAGAGGATGCCCATTTGCTCAATGAATTTTATTTTCCTAAGGGGATGTTGGTTACACATTGAAAAAAGTATCTTCATTAAATGGTACAATATTTGGCCCCATCCTAAAAGAAGAATATCAGCAAATCATTTCATTGTTACCAAGAGAACTGCATGGATACATCGATGGGATCAGCAAACGTCAGTCTACATGCAAGCATATCTGTTTTGTGGATGTTTATACATGCTGTTCATACATGGCAGCATTTGACCAAGTGTCAATATTACGGAATTACATTTATTATATAATTACTCTTGCCCACTTGAAATTTTTCACCTGCTTTTAGGACAGTTTGGCTTGTTTTGGTTTTAAAAGAGCTAAAAGCCCAATCAAACCCCTATGATGGAAGAAGAAAATATTGTGTGTCATGTTATCTGCACACAAGGGGGTGAGCTACTCCACAGAAAAGAATGGAACAGAGTGCTGTCTGCACCACACCATCTGCCCTGGTATCAAGACTGCAGCTAGA